>CM067322.1:22856636-23456636 GCA_034231615.1 Meghimatium bilineatum
ACAAATATGTTACAAATATGTTACAATGAATATTTTACAAATATGTTAAAATGAATATGTTATAAATATGTTACAATGAATATGTTACAAATATGTTACAATGAATATGTTACAAATATGTTACAATGAATATGTTGCAAATACGTTACAACGAATATGTTATAAATACTTACCACTCTAATAATATGATAAAGACAATTATAATAAAATTAATAATGACGGAAACATTTGACAATGTGATCAACGATCTTCGCTTGAAGGAACATATAATCAGAAAACGAGTCATACAGCGTCAGTTCCTTTTGGACCAAAAATGACGCTTAGGACAGTTGTCATTGATTTCTATGTTGAGTCATCAGTTGCAAGTTGCTTTAGTTCTTGTGTCCTGCTTATGCCCAATTTGAATTTTCCCTGTTGATTGTTCTGCGTTGAGTTTGTTTTCGGCAGTTTAACTTCTAATTTGTTTTGTCCTTTGCCCTCCACACGGCGATTTGATTAGGAAGTCCCGCTTGCAACTTCTAAGAATAGAATCGATGTAATTCCAGCATCTACTTCACATCAAATATGACACACATTCTTGGTTTATTTCTTCCCTCATTTAATAACTTGTTTTAAAATCTGTCAATTTTATGTTTAATACTCTTCAAAGGCACTTGATTTCAAATGTGAATAGTGTCTGTTGCTTGTGTGAATATCCAGCTTTGGCAAATTTATGTGCATTCAACATGCAACGACATATGCACCCAACATACTGCAAGCTCCAACATCACATAAACTTATTCAACAAAAGCAGTCTTAATCATCGCATAAAGATCAATACAGAAATATCAGAAGTAATGTACATAAGTAGAGAAGCCAATGAAATAAACATGGAGATAAATGATCAATAACTAAAACAAGTGCAGTAATTTAAATGTATTGGGATCGTTTTTACAGATGATGAAGAATAGACAGAGATCTCGAGACAAGAATTCAAAAAGTCAACTATATGAACGCACTAATTATGAAATAAAATCTATCCGGATTTAAACTAAATGTCACATCATGAATTCAATATTCATTCCAACGTTGTGTTATCAATCTCAGATATGTACACTAACAATATGTTGATGTTTCTTTCTGTTCTTTCTATCTTCATTGCTTTGGTCTTTTCTATATTTATCTTCATGTTAAAGGTTTGGCATGTTGTATGCAGTCTGTCTATTTGTCCTTGTAGTTGATCTTCTGATGATGCTACTAGTGCTTGGTCGTCTGCAAATAGCAATTCCTTTATGTTATCCTTCAAGTTGTTGTCTTCCAGTGTCTTTGCTACTTTGCAGATGTCATCTATGTATGTTATGAACAATAGGGAGAGGGGAAGGGGAATAGTACACATCTCTGTTTCACTCCTGATTGAAATTGGAAATTATCGGATGTACCTGTGCTCGTTCTTACTGCGCATTAATAATTGGCGCACATGCTCTGGCATAGACTTATCAGATGTTGGGAAACTCCATTTGTCTGTAGTGTTATCCATAACTGTGCTCTATCCACTCTGTTAAAAGCTTTCTCATGGTCTACGAAAGCCAGATATACGTCTTGGTTATGTTCTGTCGCTCTTTCTAAAAGTTGTTTGCATGTTAAGCTTGTATGTCCAGCTTAACATAAGTCTGTCCAGCTTTTTATTTTCCGAAAGCTCAACAATTGTGTGTGATTGAGCCGTGGTTCTATATATATATGCGCATCATTCTCTCTAGTATCATGCAAAAGAATCTCCTGTGCGACTTAAGAGTGATATGCCTCTATATTTAGTGCAGTCTATCTTACTGCGTGTTTTCTTCCAGATGGGAATAATCACTGTTGTATTCCACTCCTGTGGTGTATTTTGTGTCTTGCATATCACATTGAACAATCTGTGTAGCCACTTTATACCTGTCGCTGTTAGCATTTTTATTAGTTCTATAGGTATGCCGTCTATTCCTGGTGCTTTATTATTTGGTGCATGTTTAAATGCGTCTTCAATTTGGATGTCAAAATGTATGGTTCTATGTCTTCTTCTATTATATTTATTGTTGTAATCATTTCTCTTTTCTTTAAGGTTAACAGTTGATTGAAATAATGTTTCCATCTTTCCATGGTTTTTATTGGGCCTATTTAGAACGTTGCCGTGTTCATCGTTGATTATATCTGTTGGTTCATTTTTTTTTTACTTCTCATGTTTTGTACTTTCTTGTAGAACATCTTTGGTGCGTTTTGTCTATCCTTGTTAAGCATTACTTCGTATTCTTGCCATGACTTAATTTTTGCAGATTTCATGATTTTCTTGGTGTTATTCCATGCTGTCTTGTATGCTAAGTAATCTTCATGCGTTTTGCTTGTTGCCCATTTCTTTTATTTTTGTTGTTTATCTTTTGTTGCTTTCTTTACCTCTTCTGTCCACCAAGTTGTTATTTTTTGTTTCGTGTCTTTATGGTTTTGATATCGACATATGTTTCCTTCTGTTTGTATGATGACATTTTTGAAATATTTCCATTATTCCACTGAAATATTTCCATTATTTCCATTGAAATATTTTGCAATATTTCCATATGCTGTGAGTTTTCTGATAGCTTTGGGAATTCTTCGCTAACTTCATGGATATATTTTGTTACGCATTTTGTTTAGTTCTACCAATTTCTTTTAACTTTTGATGCTGTTTGCTTTTCTTGTGCTTGTTATTTTTCGCTCTGTTTGTTTTGACTGTCATTATTACTGCTTTATGGTCATTGTTTGCACACATGTTAGGTATTTTTTCTCTTTTTATTATTCTACAGTTTCTCTCCTTTATTTTCGTTTTTTAGTGTGTTACATGGGGCATAGACCTGTATAAATGTTGTGTTTATATGATCTATTGTAATCATGACCACATTGATAGTTCACTATGATGTGTAACCTGAACTATGTTCTTAACGAATATTGGGTCTACGAGAAAGTCCACCCCCTGCTTTGCTGTTGAAATTGGGCATCTCCACTGTACAGGAACGTGTATTTTTGATAGTTGTTTTACAGCCCCTGTCTTTAATCCTCGTATATGCTAGACCTAGAATTTTGATGTATTTTTTATCTTTTTCATTTCATCTATAAGGTCTAGTTTCTTATTTTGTATTCCACATATGTTAATTGTAATAAATTTAATATGTTGTTGTTTCTTTCGTTGTTTAATATTACTAGTATTCGTCTTCAGAAAACTCTCCATTTTACTACGAGTCATTGTGTTCTCACTGACGGTTTGCTAATCCTGTCTCAGTGTTGTATGAGGAAATTCACATGGCTACACCGCGATCTCTGACTAACACATACAGAAAGAAACCACATATTCCATGCGAATAGTCCTGAACATTTAACTGCACCTCCATTTGTGGTCACAAGAAATAACACAGCTGTGACTTCGCGCCATTTTACCGAAAGTTTCATGATGATATGAGCAAAATCGATGAAAATCTATTGACAAATATGACATTATTGTTTGTAAAAACTAAATAAATGAATATATATTGCGAAAGAACACTGATATTTCGTATCGACTACATTAATGAGAACCTAGCGGCTGACATGAAATGATGAGTTGTAAGAACTGGCTCGATGTGTATCTATTGATGAAAATGTATTGACGATTCGTAAGAAATACATTCGTCCACATCTGTTGGATAAAGTGACATCACTATTTGTATGTGATGGTTCGAAAAAAAAATGGTCATCACCTAAACTTGAATAACTATTGAAATAAATTATCAATTCCTTTAATTTTTCAGATTTAGCAAGAAAAATTGATGTTTTGCGAGTCTACTAAATTTGACCATCAAGATGCCATGGACTACTGAGGAAAAGACATTTATAGTTGCATATTTTCGGTTGAAGTCTATTCACGCAGTTCTATTGCAATTCAAAGAACGGTTCAGATGTCGAGAATTTCCTGTCCACTCAATGAACTACAGATCGGTCAACAAGTTCAGAACCCATGGCACAGTGCATAACCTCAATTATAAAGACACTAACAGACAATCACACTCTGGACGACCAAAATCATCAAGGACACCACACAGCATTGCTGCAGTCAGAGACTGCCAGTGAATTTGGGGCGCCAGTGAAACAAAGAGTTTTTATTGTACAGACTTGAAACTTAGGAGATGTCCGCTACACAGGCTTGGCCTAATGTAGCTAAAGTTGTGTGTCGATCTTAATAAAATGTTGGAAGTTATTCGTTTTTTTGTGATGACCGTTTTCTTTGGTGTCACCCTATACGAGATATAACCATACGGGTTTATTGGTTGAGGTATTAAAGTATGTGTATCTATTGACTGAAGTGTAATGATGATTCTATAATGAAAACAAATGAGTGTGTGAAAAATGTGAAAGATTTAGTTAAAATAAAGAACTTGCCAAAATGCCTGGATATGATAAGACTCCTGTCAAGTGGGTGCGGTTTTGCATGCCTCGTTTCTGTTGATTTGATGAGCATGTCACGTGGGTTTTAAGACATTGATTTACGCGAATCAATGTTAGAAGATCCAAGATCTTTACAATTCAGAAGGCATACATGTAGAAATATTCATTTATATAAGAACAACCAATCCATAAGCTGGCATTTAACAACCACCCAAAAAATACAATTAATGAATTCTCAGGGAGAGTTATCCCCATACATTACTAGCGATATATTATCGATTTGTCTATACATTAACAGCGATATATTATCGATTTGTTTATTCATTACTAGCGATATATTATCGATTTGTCTATACATTATTAGCGATATATTATCGATTTGTCTATAAATTACCAGCGATCTATTATCGATTAGTTTATACATTACTGGCGATATATTATCGATTAGTTTATACATTACTGGCGATATATTATCGATTTGTCTATACATTACTACCGATATATTATAGATTGTTCTATACACTACTCCTGATATATTATCGATTTATCTATAGACTAGTATCGCTATATTACTGATTTATCTATACACTACTACCTATATATTATTGATTTATCTATACACTACTGCCGATATATTATTGATTTGTCTATACACTACAACCGATATATTATCTAAATATCTATATATAAATAGGAATATGTTATCGATTTATGTATACATTAATATCGATATATTACTGATCTACCTATACATTACTATTGACATATAATCGATTTATCTATACATTACTAGCAATATATTGTCGGTTTATTTACACATTACTATCGTTGTGTATAGACGACATGTATGGAAACTCACTTTCCCACTACTTGTCTTAGAAAAATTATGAACAGCAGATGGCAAAACAAGATTCTATATACCCATGTCCAAGACAGATCCGGTATACCTAGCATTGACACTATCCTGATGCAGACACTGATTCGTTGGGTAGGTGATTTGGTACGTATGCCAGACCATCGCCTGCCAAATATACTTTTCTATGGTAAGCTAGAGAAGAGTTCGTAAAGTTCTAAGAGTTTAATAAAAAAGAGTACATTTTGTGTACCCCCAAATTTTATTCTCACTACATGGATCACTTGGAAGTCGAAATCGAAATTTGGATATCCAAATAGATCACTTTGGCAACATATGGTCTAAATTAACCTGTGCAATATTTATCTAATTCTGTGAATATTATCTAAATTAACATCTAGTGCAACATTTATCAGCGTAATTTAATTTTATAAGTTGTTTATTTATCTAAATTAACTTGTGCAATATTTATCAATGTTTCTGTCCTTTAATTTTATATTTTATTTATTTATCTAAATTAACTAGTGCAATATTTATCAATGTTTCTGTCCTTTAAATTTACATGTGTTTATTTCTCTAAATTAACCTGTGCAATATTTATCAATATTTCGGTCCTTTAATATTATATTTGTCATTTTACTTACATTAATTTGTGCAATATTTATAAATGTTTCGATATTTCTATTTCATATTTTTCAATTTATCTTTTCAATGTAAATGCAAAAGTTCACAGCAGTTCTTGCAGAATCGCGAACCATATGATAATACATCACAGATCCCATGAGAATAAATTCCTAAGATCCTGAGATTATATTGCAGAACAATTGAAAAGACATCACCGAATCCCTAAGAAGACAATAAGTACCTCGAGAAAACGTCGACGACCTTTTGAAAGGACGTAGAGAACCTACCTGAGAAGAAGACATTGCAGATTTACCGAGAAGATATCACGGACCAATAAGAAGACATCCAGGACCCTTTGAGAAGATACATTGGACCTTCCTGATAAGACATCACGGATCTCTTGAAAAGACACATCAAATTTTTTTGAGAAAACATCTTGGATTTCACGAGAAAACTTCACGGACCGTTGAGAAGAAATCTCGGACCTTCCGGACAAGACATCTCGGACCGCTTAAGAAAACATCTTGGACTTCCTAAGAAGATATTGCGGACCACTGAAAAGATAGAAGATTCGGAGCCGCTAGAACGGACATTGTTAAATTTCTGTCAGTTGTAAGAATTATTTTCATTTATCCTCATGCTTCTTACTTGAATTTACAATTAGACTACGTAAAACACAAGTTTATATATCGCTTCAATGACACACGACAGACTATAGCTAAAACGAGTAGGTAATGAAGCGCACACAAGAAATCATAAAAATTACAATACACAAATCACATTCAACGTTTCAACCAAAAGGCCTTTATCATGACATAAACAAAACATCAAAAGACGACGAATGGAAAAATTATCACAACATAAAACGGAAATATGGAAATGAGCATCATTACCTACTAGTTTTAGCTATAGTCTGTCGTGTCTCATTGAAGCGATATATAAACCTGTGTTTTACGTTAAGTCTAATTGTTGTTACGTTCCACGCAGTTACCTTGCATTGATTGTACTTGAATTTACCTTAAAAGATATGGCAGACCACCGAATAATAACTACCTGTTATTATGGGACAAATATCACGCTCACCCTCGTACGGTACTGTCGTACTCACTTGGCAGATGAACACATAAATAAAGGAGGTATAGAATAGAGATGGACACACACACACACACACGCGCGCACACACGCGCGCGCGCTCGTGCGTACGCACACACACACACACACACAAATCAAGAAGTTAAACATGACATTAAGAACTCAAGCAAGGATTGAAAGAAAAAAATATGACATTTACGTCCCACATCATCCACGCTGAGTATCCACTTCAGAATGGATCATCAAACTGGATTGTTCATTGAACGAGGTATCAATTCCTCTGGAGCATCAGGACAGACCCTTTGTCTCGACAAACTGAAGTGGACAGTAATGGGTTGGTCAAGAAGCAGATACTTCGTTCACTGGTCACGAGAGGTCAGAACCAATGTTATATTGTGAAATCTATTTTCCGATGTGTCTATATAATTAGTGTAGACTGTAGGGTTACTGGAGATTCGATATTTAGTGTAGGTTGAAGGGCTACGGGAGATTTTATATTTGTTTCCAGAGTTTAATTGTGTAGGACTAAGTTCAGGAACAATTTTAGATATAGAGAATGAATGTCAATCAATCAAGTACCATACCAAGTGGCGTAGGCAATCATGTTTCTCCACATCTCTTTCTTGTGTTGTTAATAAGTTCTTGGTGACATTCCCTCGTGTCACAGTACAACCCATCCAGAGACTTTCCTTGTTGTCTGCATCTGTCTATTCTCCCCTTTGTCTTTCCTGTAATATCTAAACGTTCTCTAATTGTGCTCTTCTCATTACGTGCCTAAAAAATCTTGACTGTCTGCTTTTAATTTTTGCTATTTCTCTTTATATTCAAGAATCTGATGATTTTTACATTAGCTTTCTTCGCTGACCATAGAATTGTTATCATTCTTCACAACAACCCCATCTAAGTATCTTCCAGCTCACTTGGAACTGTCCATGCTCGACATCTATAAAAAAGAATTGGTTCGATATAACATCCTAACACTCGAATTCGCATATGAATTGATAGTACTAAATTGCATATAATGTTTATCATTTATGTAAAATGCTGATGTGGCGTGTGCTATCCTACTGCTTATCTCAATGGACCACCGGCCATCTGATGTTTTTTTGGGCCAAGATACTGAACTCTGTCTGCTTGATTTAATTTTACATCTAAATAAAATGAATGTACTCCGATGAAAACAAATGAACTTGTAATAAACGTTTCAGATGCCCCGATGAAAGACAGTAAAGCATAATTAAAATATATATGTTATGGTTGGATTGGTGACGGAAGTCATGGGGGAGAAGAAACGGAAATACGTCGGTTATAGCGACACACTTTAGCGTTCCTATTTACGCAGATACTCACATTTGCCACGAGTTACCACAGCCCTATATTTCAAGAGTATTGGGATATGGGGCATATATAATTACCAAAAATATCATAAAATATTCAACAAAATATTGTGAATATTTTCTTAATGTATTGTCTATGTAAGGAGCCCATATCTTCGGTATTGATGTCTTAGTCTATTTGTATTAAGAATATTTTCTTAATGTATTGTCTATGTTAGGAGCCCATATCTTTGGTATTGGTGTTGTCTTACTCTATTTGTTCAATCCTGTATTTTTGTGCTTGCAGATTGTGTGTAATCTGGGTATTTCTTGTTCGGTTCAGTTGTTTCCTCGAACTATACGTTTATGATATAGCTATTGATGTCTGATTCGTGTGTTGTTAATTTGGATTTTGTTTTAGTCTATCATTGTGGTGTTTTGTCCTCATCCGTTAGCTCAATCTTGCATATATGACCGGTATGCTGTAAGGAAAATTCTGCAATAATTATGATGCAGAAATCCAGGCAATTAGTGTGGCAGCTAAAAAATTGCTGAACTCCAACTCTGGCCTACAGCCTGTGGTATTCCTGACAGATGCAAGGTCAGTGCTTCAAGCTCTCCAGTCTGGAAAACTAACAGACTTAAAAAAACTACTTAGCGAATTGTCTTACCAGTATAGGGTAACCATGCAGTGGATACCCTCTCACTGTGGAATACCAGGAAATGAAAAAGCAGACCAACTGGCTAAGGAAGGTGCTGCCGAAGACCATCCAGATATACCAATCACCTACCATCAGAAAAAACAGATGATAAAGTCAATAAGAAAGCCACAAACACCAACACAGGATGACTATCACATTATGAACAGATCAGAACAAGTTATAATTCTACGTCTCAGAACAGGACACAACTGACTCCGCAGTCACATGTATACAAAGTTCAAGATTGGCAACACGGCCATGTGTACATGTGGACAGGCAGCACAGAGTGCCAAACTTATACTTCAAGAGTGTTCTGAGCATGAAACGCTGAGGCAGACATATTGGCCAGAGGAATCAACACTGGAATCAAAGCTCTATGGGACACTGTATGAACTACAAAAGACAATGAGTTTTATTAAGGAGACAGAATTACAGATATAGACATGTTTCAAGTGAACGAAAGAAGAAGAAGAAGAATATCCGGCTCTGTGTCGGAATGGTACAGAGCGCGTCTGTGACGGCCATGTACGTGTTCAATCCGTCACAGGCAATTGTACATTCGGACAGTCCAGAAAGCAATGACAAATTACTTAACTAATTTATATTGCCTATAAAATCCATACACACAAAACACTTTGGATTAATGGATAATTCCTGAATTGGATACGCTGCCAAATTTTTTAAATTTTTTTTATCTTAGTCTTGGACAACGTCATAGTAAGTAATTTTATGCCACACTATATTTCGATCTTGAGAGCACCAATTGGAAATATTAACTTTCTTCATGTGCTCGCATGGGCTGTTTTCATTATTTTCTTAGAAATGTTATGAAATTTAAATTTTTCTGTATCATTATCTGTTACACTATTACACTATGTTAAACTATACATCAATGGAATCCAAAGAGCAATGGTACATATACGGTAATGGAGTCAGGCAAAATCTAGTTATATTTCAGTGTATCTGAAAAAAAATATGGCCCATGCAACAATGAAATGAAACAGAAATGGAGTACATACAGCAGTGGAAACGTTATAGAAATGGAGTCAGATCAGCAATGAATCCAACACTTGATTGGAGCGCAGGCACCTATGAAGAACATTCAATGAAGCCCACAAATTAGTGCAAACTTTGAAGCAATGGAATCTAATTGTTCAATACCACAATTCAATCCGACCGAATCACGTCCAATCTTCAAGACCATATTTCAGTGGGACCCAATGAAGTCCAATCATCAAAGACCACATCTCAATGGGACCCAATGAAGTCCAATCATCAAAGACCACATCTCAATGGGACCCAATGAAGTCCAATCATCAAAGACCGCAACTCAATGGCACCCAATGAAGTCCAATCATCAAAGACCACATTTCTATGGGGCCCAATGAAGTCCAATCATCAAAGACCACATCTAAATGGGACCCAATGAAGTCCCATCATCAAAGACCACATTTCTATGAGAGCCAGTTTCATTGTTTCTACTACTCAGTCGTCGTCTGCGTTCATTATCAAACTTCTGATGATTGGCAAGATGCAGTCCGTACAACCGAACGCGTTGTGGCATCGTTTACATCTTAGCTGCGACATCTGTGCCTTTAGGCCCGACACATCCGACTTCTGAATGTACATATTACTTCATTTCTGTCTTTTCGTATTCCCATTAAAAACCAGGCACACAAAGAAACCTAACACATAATAATATTGATTTTAAAAAAATACACCCAAATACTGCATGTTTTCAATTTGGGAGTTCAAGGGAGGAATTTTCTAGCTGTGTGATAAAGGTCGCACGCTCTTTCTGAGTTTTTACCATTTTAAATTTTAATGATATTGATTAAATGATCAAAAGAATTACAAATGGAGGTAGACAAAACAAAGAATCGCAAATGTAACACAATATAACTGCGCATAGAGACTGAGAAACATTGTATACCCTTAAACAGATATTTGAATATCGTGAAGACCTATATGGCACATGATAATAATTGGAGTATGTCCCAAAGAAAAAAAAATACTTTGTATAAGTCGTGTGCAGTAGTAGAACAAACGGTATGTCATGAGACAGAAGGCGAGCACTGAATACACATGCAAGGCTTCTTTTGGACTTACAAGTCTGCAGGTCCGGTTCATAGAAGTTAATTTGAAGCCACACGAGATGGGCATCTGCAAGTTGAATACGGAAGAATTCACAGTAAAGCAAAGTACAATATATGGGTACACACTACGGGTTAAAGAGATAGTAATCAAATGTGTAAAATATAGATAGTAATCTAATATGTAAAATAGAGATAGTAATCTAATGTGTAAAATATAGATAGTAATCTACTGTGTAAAATAGAGATAGTAATCTAATGTGTAAAATATAGATAGTAATCTAATGTGTAAAATATAGATAGTAATCTAATGTGTAAAATATAGATAGTAATCTAATGTGTAAAATATAGATAGTAATCTAATGTGTAAAATAGAGATAGTAATCTAATGTGTAAAATATAGATAGTAATCTAATGTGTAAAATATAGATAGTAATCTAATGTGTAAAATATAGATAGTAATCTAATGTGTAAAATATAGATAGTAATCTAATGTGTAAAATAGAGATATTTCAATGGATTATTTATCTATTGCCAACACTGACTCTATTCTTATTTACTCCATTTCTTTACCTCCCAGTCTCTTTATTTCTTTTATCTTCACATCGTTCAATCAAGTGCCTCTCACTACACTCCTTTTCTCAAGTCACTATCTACATTTTTTTCCCCTGTTGTTTATTTCTCTTCTTTACTATATGCCTCGTTCTAAGTTTATCACTCCTATACTCTTCGCCCGAATTCTTGTATACTTGCTTAAACTCCCTCCCATTTTTCGAAT
Organism: Meghimatium bilineatum; assembly: GCA_034231615.1. Lineage (NCBI taxonomy): Eukaryota > Metazoa > Mollusca > Gastropoda > Stylommatophora > Philomycidae > Meghimatium > Meghimatium bilineatum. The sequence continues at coordinate 22,868,498 of CM067322.1, forward strand.
TATATCCCACTATTTTTCTCTGGTCTCATCACTCCTCATCCTCTCTTTCTTTTTCACTCCATTTCATGCCCTTTCTCTCTTCTGCAGCCTCCGTCTTTCTTAATGTATCCATCCGATTAACAACTAAAAGTAGTTTTTTTTTTGGGGCAGTCCATGGTATTCTCAGTATTCTTCTATAGAACCACATCTCTATTGCCTCTAATATATAAATAACACATACGAAAATCGATATTCAATAAATATACATATCAATTTATGATGCGTGATTGAGTATGTCCAAACTGACAACGTACAGACGCAGCAGATATTCAAAGAAGAATCAATACAGTTACACAATATCATAGACAGTTTGCACACATTTCTCAAAAATCTCCGCATGCACGCTCATTTCAAAGCAACAAAAAAAACTTGTCAAATTCAAAGTTGACACTTGTCACATTTGTATTTGGATAAAGTTTGTATTTGTTGGATGTGTTTAATAGAAAGGAGGGAAGTGTAGAAAAACGACCCTGGTTCGATATGTTTATGAAATTGAAGTTTTCTTAAAGTGTGTTGCACTAAGTTGAATGACGTTGTGACATATACGTGTATGGTGATGATGGTGTATTGGGGAGGGATAAGTTGGATGGATACATGTAATATGTCAAGAGATTTTCTTCGAGAAGATATTTATATCTTAAATATTATATATTTATATGTATGTTTGTTTTGCGTTCGCTCGATTATAACCAGCATGGATATCCATGCGATTTCTGCCGGGAGCGTGTTTGCGTTGTGCTACCGTTATGCACCTTGTAGGCCTAGCACATCCAATTCTCGGACACGATCCCCAAATGATTTGGCCACAATCAGCTCGAGCTGCTGTTTCTGTTTCCAGGGTGCACCGCGAGGAGGTACATTTGGGATCTTGGTTATCTGCTAACCCTGGGTCCGCCGAGAGCAATGCGTTCCCTTTGCACCCCCATGTGTGTGTATATATATATATATAATTAGTTTTTTATCATCTTTTAGACGGGTATTAGTAGGGTTAGACGGTTATTTAGCAGGGGATAAATGTTTCTGTTTAGGATAACAACCCTAAGCAGGAAGTTAGTGACTAGAGTAACACAGGGCAAATATCAAGATTGACAAAAAAAAATAGGTAGAAGTGTTACCAAAATAAGAGCAGTTTGTGTGCATCTCGTTGTTAAGTTGTTTTATGTCTTATTTTGGTAACACTTCTACCTATCGTGGTTTATCTTGTTATTGATCATGTTTAGACAGCTATTTAGCAGGTTTAGACGGGTTATTTAGCAGGTTTAGACGGGTTATTTAGCAGGTTTAGACGGGTTATTTAGCAGGTTTAGACGGGTTATTTAGCAGGTTTAGACGGGTTATTTAGCAGGATTGTTTAGGTATACCTTATTGTAAAATTAATCAGTTACTTTGTATTGACGTTTCTTTTACGTGCGTATCGCTGTGTTCTATCCTGTTCGTCAAAAGTGTTTCAAGTTTCTGCATCTGTGTGCAACGGCGACCTCCATAAACTAAATCTCAGATCAGATTTACGAAACAATTTTGGTCAATAGAAAACACATAATTCATTAATGTCTTGATCAATAGAAAACACATATTTCATTAATGTCTTGCTCAATAGAAAACACATATTTCATTAATATCTTGATCAATAGAAAACACATATTTCATGCCTTGCCCACCACAGTAGCTCTATGTTTATGCTTTTGTCCTGTCTCTTGATGTTTATTATATTTATGATTGTGTCCTGTCTCTTGATGTTGATTATATTTATGATTGTGTCCTGTCTCTTGATGTTGATCATATTTATGATTTTGTCCTGTCTCTTGATGTTGAGTATATTTATGATTGTGTCCTGTCTCTTGATGTTGCATATATTTATGATTTTGTCCTGTCTCTTGATGTTGAGTATATTTATGATTGTGTCCTGTCTCTTGATGTTGCATATATTTATGATTTTGTCCTGTCTCTTGATGTTGAGTATATTTATGATTTTGTCCTGTCTCTTGATGTTGAGTATATTTATGATTGTGTCCTGTCTCTTGATGTTGAGTATATTTATGATTTTGTCCTGTCTCTTGATGTTGCATATATTTATGATTGTGTCCTGTCTCTTGATGTTGCATATATTTATGATTTTGTCCTGTCTCTTGATGTTGAGTATATTTATGATTTTGTCCTGTCTCTTGATGTTGAGTATATTTATGATTGTGTCCTGTCTCTTGATGTTGAGTATATTTATGATTGTGTCCTGTCTCTTGATGTTGAGTATATTTATGATTGTGTCCTGTCTCTTGATGTTGAGTATATTTATGATTTTGTCCTGTCTCTTGATGTTGAGTATATTTATGATTTTGTCCTGTCTCTTGATGTTGAGTATATTTATGATTGTGTCCTGTCTCTTGATGTTGAGTATATATATGATTGTGTCCTGTCTCTTGATGTTGAGTATATTTATGATTGTGTCCTGTCTCTTGATGTTGAGTATATTTATGATTTTGTCCTGTCTCTTGATGTTGAGTATATTTATGATTGTGTCCTGTCTCTTGATGTTGCATATATTTATGATTTTGTCCTGTCTCTTGATGTTGAGTATATTTATGATTTTGTCCTGTCTCTTGATGTTGAGTATATTTATGATTGTGTCCTGTCTCTTGATGTTGAGTATATTTATGATTGTGTCCTGTCTCTTGATGTTGAGTATATTTATGATTTTGTCCTGTCTCTTGATGTTGAGTATATTTATGATTTTGTCCTGTCTCTTGATGTTGAGTATATTTATGATTGTGTCCTGTCTCTTGATGTTGAGTATATTTATGATTTTGTCCTGTCTCTTGATGTTGAGTATATTTATGATTGTGTCCTGTCTCTTGATGTTGAGTATATTTATGATTGTGTCCTGTCTCTTGATGTTGAGTATATTTATGATTTTGTCCTGTCTCTTGATGTTGAGTATATTTATGATTTTGTCCTGTCTCTTGATGTTGAGTATATTTATGATTTTGTTCTGTCTCTTGATGTTGAGTATATTTATGATTTTGTCCTGTCTCTTGATGTTGAGTATATTTATGATTTTGTCCTGTCTCTTGATGTTGAGTATATTTATGATTTTGTCCTGTCTCTTGATGTTGAGTATATTTATGATTTTGTCCTGTCTCTTGATGTTGAGTATATTTATGATTGTGTCCTGTCTCTTGATGTTGAGTATATATATGATTGTGTCCTGTCTCTTGATGTTGAGTATATTTATGATTGTGTCCTGTCTCTTGATGTTGAGTATATTTATGATTTTGTCCTGTCTCTTGATGTTGAGTATATTTATGATTGTGTCCTGTCTCTTGATGTTGAGTATATTTATGATTGTGTCCTGTCTCTTGATGTTGAGTATATTTATGATTGTGTCCTGTCTCTTGATGTTGAGTATATTTATGATTTTGTCCTGTCTCTTGATGTTGATTATGTTGCGAAGATAGCGAAGGTGAAATATGTTGAGCCGTCTCCCACGTCTGGAGTTAAATGTCTATGTTCTTGAATCGTATACTAAGAGTGGTGAGTACACACATGCAATAGATTTGTATCTTCTACATTGTGAATGCTGTGATTGTCCACTCCCTTTTTGATAATCTGTTAAAATGTAATACTTCGTTTTCTATTCAAGCATTGATTTCGTCACCTATTGATTATACGGCTCTGACTGTGAAACGACTACATATGATGTAGAGATTGTATATAATAAAGGATATGTCTTGGTGAAGTAGTTTTGTGACACAAAAACAGTATTTATAAAACTTATATTCATAGAGAAAGGGTTCCAGACTTCTGCATTGCTAGTGATGAGAAATGTCAAGGCATCCTCAGAATGTAAAGCAATGACAGCATCATCAGCAAAAAGATGTTCCTTGTGAAGAACCTCTGTGGTTTTTGCTTTGGCTTCAAGAAGGAGGTGAGTAGTAATGCATTCTCTTTGCCCAAATTCGTTTTATTGAGAATTTCTTTGTGTCGTATATAGATATTGTATAAATACAAACATATATGTATATTTTCAGGTTGTCCCACGTTTCATCTACGCTGCTTTTGTTCTCGTCTGCCGTTTTGTTGCGATCAATGCGTCTAATTCCTTTATAAATAATATATTATTATCTAATATTCTCACCCCAGAAGTACTAATATTTGGTTTTAGGGAGATTTACTTCATTTCTGAATTCTTCTTGATTACCCTTTGGTATTGCTGACTAGCACTGCATGATCAATGTTGCAATCTGCTCTGTGAATCCAGCGTGTGATGTGTACTGTGTTGAAATTTTACGCCGCTTGCGTAAAGTCTAACTGATGCTAATGGTCTGACCTTAGATGACTTGTTGATACTTTGTATTTTATAGACAAAATAAACGTATTTGTTATACACGTATCTTTTTGTGTTTGAGAGAAAAATAACGTATTTGTTATACACTTATCTTTTTGTGTTTGAGAAAAAATAACGTATTTGTTATACACTTATCTTTTTGTGTTTGAGAGAAAAATAACGTATTTGTTATACACTTATCTTTTTGTGTTTGAGAGAAAAATAATGTGTTTGTTACACATATATTGTTTTGTGTTTGAGAGAAAAATAACGTGTTTGTTATACACTTTTCTTTTTGTGTTTGAGAGAAACATAACGTGTTTGTGATACATTTATCTTTTTGTGTTTGAGAGAAAAATAACGTGTTTGTTACAAACATATGTTTGTGTTTGAGAGAAAAATAACGTGTTTGTTACACACATATGTTTTATGTTTGAGAGAAAAATAACGTGTTTATTATACACTTATCTTTTTGTGTTTGAGAGAAAAATAACGTGTTTGTTACACACATAGTGTTTTGAGAACATAATACTTTGATTCCCTAATCATTTTTATTTTTCTCAACGTGATTGTGACCTAGACATACTGACCATGGGGAAACATTGTCAGTATAGAATACCTTTAAGAATGCAATTAGGATACTATTCGTTACGTTTTTGATTATTGTTGGTATTTCAGTTGGTCACTATTTATTTACTTGGAATCTCCTTGCCTATTTTTGGCATGCTATTCTAAGTATATAAATAGTGACCAACCGAAACCCAATACAAATAAAAAACGTAAAGAATGGTGTCCTAATTAATTCTGTTGGAAGGTCTTTAATGTACATTATCGTAGACCATGTGTGGTAGTATGATCATTTGCGTACACTTAGATCCCCCAGTATTTAAAGGTGGTTCTCCTCGGAAGCCACTTAACAATGTTTCGCAATTCTTTATGAAATGTATCTTTGTTTGCAGAAAATGAAAAAGTGTCCATGCAAATGCGTTGATAATGTTTATAAAACTACCTATAGAGCTGGAAAGATATTACTCTCTCTTATACAGCTTGTTAATAAAACTGTTATGCACCACGGCAAAACCAACTCCATGTAGTAGAAGTTTATTTTTGTCTAGTCTCTGTCAGAAAAAAGTGTGATTCTTTTCAATTTGTCATCATCAAGTGCCGTCTACGCAACGAAGGTTGACTGCAGCGGACCTCCAACATCCTCTATGTTTTGCGCTGGTAGTGCATTTACTTGACCTTAACATTTCCATCTCGTAGTGTCTGGTAATGTTTTACTTTCACTTGTATCTCTCTAACTCTTGCTCGCTGCCCCTCAACTTTACTCTCACGTTCTGAATGCTGATAAGTTGTGAATACTGAAACGACTGATAGTTCTAGTTCTCTTTTGTTGTGTATCCGACAGTTACACCACAACTGATAGTTCTAGTTCTCTGTTGTTGTGTATCCGACAGTAACACCACAACTGACAGTTCTAGTTCTCTGTTTTTGTGTATTTGACAGTTACACCACAACTGATAGTTCTAGTTCTCTGTTGTTGTGTATCCGACAGTTACACCACAACTGATAGTTCTAGTTCTCTGTTGTTGTGTATCCGACAGTTACACCACAACTGACAGTTCTAGTTCTCTGTTGTTGTGTATCCGACAGTTACACCACAACTGATAGTTCTAGTTCTCTGTTGTTGTGTATCCGACAGTTACACCACAACTGACAGTTCTAGTTCTCTGTTTTTGTGTATTTGACAGTTACACCACAACTGATAGTTCTAGTTCTCTGTTGTTGTGTATCCGACAGTTACACCACAACTGACAGTTCTAGTTCTCTGTTGTTGTGTATCCGACAGTTACACCACAACTGACAGTTCTAGTTCTCTGTTGTTGTGTATTCGACAGTTACACCACAACTGACAGTTCTAGTTCTCTGTTGTTGTGTATTCGACAGTTACACCACAACTGACAGTTCTAGTTCTCTGTTGTTGTGTATCCGACAGTTACACCACAACTGACAGTTCTAGTTCTCTGTTGTTGTGTATCCGACAGTTACACCACAACTGACAGTTCTAGTTCTCTGTTGTTGTGTATCCGACAGTTACACCACAACTGATAGTTCTAGTTCTCTGTTGTTGTGTATTCGACAGTTACACCACAACTGACAGTTCTAGTTCTCTGGTGTTGTGTATTCGACAGTTACACCACAACTGACAGTTCTAGTTCTCTGTTGTTGTGTATCCGACAGTTACACCACAACTGACAGTTCTAGTTCTCTGTTGTTGTGTATCCGACAGTTACACCACAACTGACAGTTCTAGTTCTCTGTTGTTGTGTATCCGACAGTTACACCACAACTGACAGTTCTAGTTCTCTGTTGTTGTGTATCCGACAGTTACACCACAACTGATAGTTCTAGTTCTCTGTTGTTGTGTATACGACAGTTACACCACAACTGATAGTTATAGTTCTCTGTCGTTGTGTAAACGACAGTTACACCACAACTGATAGTTCTAGTTCTCTGTTGTTGTGTATCCGACAGTTACACCACAACTGACAGTTCTAGTTCTCTGTTGTTGTGTATCCGACAGTTGCACCACAACTGACAGTTCTAGTTCTCTGTTGTTGTGTATCCGACAGTTGCAACACAACTGACAGTTCTAGTTCTCTGTTGTTGTGTATCCGACAGTTACACCACAACTGTCATTTATAGTTCTATGTTGCTGTGTATCCGACAGTTACAAAGTGGACAAGAGAAAATGTGGCATAAATTTTAATATTCCAAAATATTTTATTTATTTGATTTGTTTTTCGTTGATAAATGAAGTGTCAAACAACTTTCACGAAGTTTCGTTATTCTTTCTCTCTCTCTCTCTCTCTCTCTCTCTATATATATATATATATATATATATATATATATATTCACATCCCAAAATCATAAATTCTATCGTTTAGTATTTGTTTATTTGTTTATTTTCCATGTTTTTCAGGCTTATATTACTGTAGAATAGATGTAGTAATTATAATTCTCATTTTTTCGTTTATTTGTGATGTGTTTGTTAATAATTCCTTATTGTCATTGAAAGGACTTTATTCCATTTCTATTCAATTTTAATTTCTGTATCTACATATCATTATTTGTGATAGTGTTTTCCCTTTAGTGTGCGGATATCAGACATATATGCGTGGTCGCTTAATTAATTTAATGAGTAAATAGTGCCGCTAGTGTCAATAACATTCATGTTTCACTCTTTATGAATTGATGAAAATAAAAATGTCCCTTTCTGATTGAAACGTGTTAATTTTATTTCTCAATATATTTTGTCTTGACTGTATTATATGAACTATAGATCTGTGGAGCTAGTTTTGTGTGTGTGCACTTTATACATTTATCTGTTTGCCCTCTCGGTTATTTCAACAATTCGCAACTTGCGGAAGTAACCTATAATCCAATTACGTCAAGTCCTACGGCAAACCAGTTTGATATTGTCTTGCAAATATCTTGATATATATCTTGAACTTTGAATTTATGTCTCATAAATTATTCTAACACTTACGGCTGTACATACTTATGACTTGATATCATCGTGATTTTATTTTGTATATTTTCTGTACATTTAGTATTTGTTAATGGGAAGTGTTTTTCATTTCTGTTAAGTATTCTGTTTTAGTTTGTTGTTTGTTTTTGATGATTGTTACATGTAGCATAATAATGGTACAAAAATGTGAGCAATACTACTTTCTTGTGTCTATTGTAACATATTTACTTTACCATATTTGTAACATATTTGCTTTACCATATTTGTAATATTTACGCTAAGGGTTTTGTGACTTTGTTATATTTATGGTCGATCTGTGGTCTTGAATTTGTTAGTATTATATAAATTAATATATCAAAGAAATTGTTACAGAAGCTACAACTGCAAGAGTATACTCCGAAACTTATTTTTTGTCTTGAAACTTTACCATTTCTAGCAATTGTTACGCATGAGAAACCACGGAACTATGAGTTAGTAAGTTGATTACGTCATCATGATATCATGAGAATTACATAAAGGGCAAGTCCAAAAGATCTCTTATTTCGTGTATCCGACAGTTACACGACGACTGATAGTTCTAGTTCTCTGTTATTGTATATCTGACAGTTACACGACGACTGATAGTTCTAGTTCTCTGTTATTGTATATCCGACAGTTACACGACGACTGATAGTTCTAGTTCTCTGTTATTGTATATCCGACAGTTACACGACGACTGATAGTTCTAGTTCTCTGTTATTGTATATCCGAAAGTTACACGACGACTGATAGTTCTAGTTCTCTGTTATTGTATATCCGACAGTTACACGACGACTGATAGTTCTAGTTCTCTGTTATTGTATATCCGACAGTTACACGACGACTGATAGTTCTAGTTCTCTGTTATTGTATATCCGAGAGTTACACAACGGCTGACTTATGTTGGTTGATGAACTAAGCCCCCATTGTATCACTTAATTCTTTCGACGCCATATTTCAAACCCAGTTCCTTAATCCTAAATATGGAAATGGAATTATCACCCTAATTATTGTAATTTTCCTGTGTTATTTTTCTCATTATGAGTTTAATATATCAGCCTGGCTTATTGCTCTGTTGCTCGACACGTTATCAGAGGATGCCAGTCGATCTGTTCTATCCTTGTCTTGAACACCCCTATGACCTTACAGAAAGCACACAAATAATAACAAAGAATATCTACCATATAAAAGTATCGCTGAAATGCTAAAGTGTTATAGCATATTTAAAACTACATTTCTCATAACTGTCTACCTTTCAAAAACTTATATATTCTAAAAATAATATTCAAGAATAATTTGACTTATAGCCATTTTAACGTTTCCTATAAATTCCAAATTTATAAATGGTCTCATACATGCAGCAGCTTATTGGTTGATCCCGGTAACAAAATAGTCGATAAGTTTTGTGAAGATGACAAAAATACAACAGAAAGGCACGTGTTAAGTTATTGAGGAGGAAGCAATTTCCGGCAAAAAATGTTATCATTAAGACACGACGAATAAAACTTTAGTTTTCTCCTTCTAAAATTCGTGCTGAGAAAGAAAGAAGGATTAGTTGGTTTTTTTTTAGAAGAAACGAGCAGTTTTTCGGAAATATGAAGATGTCTGTTTGAATTATTTTATCATTCAATTCTAACTTTATCTTGTAGATACACGGTCACAATCGTGCAACACATTTATAACATCATTGTTACAAAAGCTCCACTGGTTATAAATATATCGCCAGTGGACATGATGCGGTGGTCGTCATCTTCATCATTGTCGTAATCATCAGCAAGTATAATCATCATCATCAAAATATCATCGTCATTATAATCTTCATTATCATCATTTTTGTGACCATCTTCATCATCAAATCTTTATCGTTACCATTATCTTCACTAATACCATTGATAAGACCATCATTAACATTATCCTTTTACCGCTAACCATTACAGCCATCATAGAACGCTGGTCTGGATCGATGGTCTACAAGTCCACGTTATTGTGTTATGCTAGAACCACGATAGACCACAAGAATATATGTTAATATACATGTACTGTTGCAAATTAGGACCATATATAGCATAAGAATATAACTTAGCGTAGAAATATTGCAATACATTAGGACCACGATATAGCATAAGAATATAACTTAGCGTAGACATATTGCAATACATTAGGACCACGATATAACATAAGAATATAACTTAGCGTTGAAATATTGCAATACATTAGGACTACGATATAACATAAGAATATAACTTAATGTTGAAGTACTGTGAGACGCAAGGACCAAAGTATAGAGCAAAATATAACTTAGTGTACAAATGCTGCCGGTCACAAAGACCACAATATAGCGCAAAATATAATTTAACTTAGATGTACTGTGGGGCACAAGGACCACAATATAGCGCAAAATATAACTTGTAACGTACAAATACTGTGGGAACATGGACCACAATATAGCACAAAATATAATTTCGTGTTATGTGCTGTTTGATCTTTCTGTCTTTGATTCCTATATGCAGCTCCTATTTTTGCAACACAGTGTTTCACTACCATGTCCTGTATTGTAGCCATAAATACGGAAGAAGAAATATACCCCACATAATCCAACGGGTTTATCTCCTTCAATGCTTTCCAAATATCATCACTGTCCATTTAACTATCGCTAATCACTAGTTGTGGAAGCGCTCGCAGGTCTGTCTGTTCTATTAAATCCCCTAACACCGAACTGTCCAGGTACAGAAAAAAAGGTAACTCTTGTGCACACACACCTTATCAACGACACCAATCACTGACAGCGTAAATAGATCAACTGAACCAATCGATAGACACTATACTACTAGCACGATATAAACAGTAATATTTCTAAATTTATTCCACCCAAACAAAACATTACATTTATAAATATAAATATACATAGAATTGTGTGATGTAAGAACAAATGATGAATTTGAATTTGATATGTTGAGTTCGGAATAAATATTTGTGGAGGCTACAGAGAATATGATCTGCTGTCGGAGCTGAGTATGAGTTAGCGTTTGTAAGTTAGTATTAAATATTCGGGTGGCTTGGAGATACTTATTACACATGCTTACTGTCAACAAGCAGTGAGTCTGAGATAATTCTTTTGTCATTTTCAGTATATATAGTGATCTAGCCAGTAGTTTGTAACGATGTAGCATGTGGTTTCATTAATAGCTTTGTGGCGAGTGGTTTCTTTTTATAGGTTTGTGTCGAGTGGTTTCATTTATAGGTTTGTGAGTGGTTTCACTTATAGCTTTGTGGCGAGTGGTTTCATTTATAGCTTTATGGCGAGTGGTTTCAATTATAGCTTTGTGACGAGTGTTTTTATTTATACTCGTAGCTCTGTGGCGAGTGGTTTCATTTATAGCTTTGTGGCGAGTGGTCTTTTCCATATTACTATTATAAATATGTAGTGGTTTTATAAGTATCGATTAAGCGAGTGGGTGGTACACAAGTCCGCAGAATGGTTGGGGAGGGGGCTCTAATCTCCCTCTCTAACGGAAATCAGAATATGAATTTAGTACTAGGAACGTAGCCAAATGCTTAGGAAACACCCCTCTCCCTTAATAATTTTCTGCAAGAACATTATCTAAAATCTAATGAAATTTCCACGAAAGGTGGACGAATGATTGGTTTTTTATAAGGCAATTACTATCCCTCTCCCCCATATTGAAGACGTATCTGTGTGTATATATATATATATGTAAGTGTGAGTTTTATAATTTTACGTTCTAGAACAATTTTTATGTGTTCTTCGTATGTAGGCTTTCAGACAGTGTTCTCTTTTGTATACATTGTTCTTTATAGACATTGATGTTTTTATTATTAAATACATATGGCTGTGTGGTAAGAATGCCGTTCTCAGATCCTTGAGATTCAGGGTTCAATCCACGGTGGGGACAAGATTTAATCTTTCGAAAGCACAATCAAAATTCTTCCTGTACATGTCGCAGCGTCTGCTATGGCAAAGCGGACTTTATTTCCACAGAGTATAGAAAGTATCCCTGCTCTCTTTCACAGGAAAACATATTGTAAGGAAAGATGTATTTATGTCCCTACATGTCTGTTTGAGGTATTTGATGTCCCTGCATACGCATGTAATGTATTAGATGTACTTGCATGCGCATTTGGTGTATGATATTCATGCATGTTTTTGTGATATATTCTATGTTTATGCATGCTTGAGTGATGTATTTGTTTTCCCGGTGTGTCTGTGTACTGTATTTGATTCCATTGGATACCGTAACGATGTAATTGATGCTACTATATGCTTGTGTGTTGCATTTGTCGTTAATACATGCTTGTTTTATGTCATTGATGTCCATGAATACTAATAATGTATTGCACTTGATGTCCCTGCATGATTGTATGTATGCTTGTGGTATACTTGATTTCCTCACAATCTTGTGTATTGCATTTCATGTTATTACATGTTCGTATGATATATTTGATGCGTGAATGCCCATGTGTTGCATAATTTCTTTTGCCTTCCATCTTAGATGTTGTCGTCTAACTGCCTTGTGTATACCTAATCGTTTCTTTGCCCTTCCATCTTCCATGCTTTTAGTTCAATATGGTGGACGAATCAATTTATTCCTTCGTACACACTTCATTAATTTGGACAGAGATATCGAGAACTAAAAAAAGCCAACTGCGTAAATTATGAGCTTACAGCAGTTATGAAAAACGCATCTATCACGATGGAAACCAAATTGACAAGCCATACATTCAATCTTCGTATCTTCAATCTGTGTTCGTGTTAGCAATGTCAGAAATGGTCATCAACTAAAAAAGAAGAGAGAAATCTTGCTACGTGTGAAATGAGATTTTTAAGAAAATAAGCAAACAGAATAAGAGACCATGTGAGTTTACAATAACTTTTGGAAAATTCTGTGGTCAAATACATTGAAAATCAGAGACTGAAATGGTTTAGACCAGTGTTTCGGAACCTTTTTTTTACCATGCCCCACCTAAGTCTTTCTAAAATTCGGATGCCCCCTATGTAACATAAACATAATTTTTTAATATTCAAAAATTGTATTCTCTCCCTCCCCCCGTGAATTGTCCCCTGAACAATCAAATTATCCCCCCCCCCAACAATCAAATTGGCCCCTTGTGGGGCGTGGGCCCCACATTGGGAAACACTGGTTTAGACTCTTAATGAGAATGAGTCCACGCTGGCCAGTAGCAAGTGCATACAAGATGATAATAGAAACATCAAGAAGCAGAGAAAGACCAAGAAGAAAATAGATTTGAAAGAATTACCAACGTTTTGAAAAGTCACACTATTACTGCATATAAGAGAACAAACGTGCAATAGACCGGAAACCGATCGTCCTTCAATCCTTCAACATCTTACAGCAAATGCAGAGAAAAGACGATATATAAGCAGATAGGTAGACACGCTTCATCAGCTGTATGCCTCATCATGCCTGTGAAAACATATTCATTGGTTATTCTTTTTTGAGAAACTTAGACTTTGCTTCCTGCAACAGGACTGCATATCACAGTCTACAGTTTCCCTCATTTATTTTCAGACCATGCTTTGACCAGACAGTTCTACTGATTGGAGATTGTGTTAATCTTGTTTCTATCTAGTTCGGTTGTTAATTTTCAGAAAGTTCAAGTTTAAATTAAACGTAAGGAATATAAAATGGTATTGTTTACATAAACAATATGAAATGGTATTGTTTACATAAACAATATAAAATGTTATTGTTTATATAAACAACTCGCACACCATGCATGATAATTATCTATGTGTCTGTAATGCGAAAATTTCAAAAGGTTAAAATGGCTTATAGGTTGACTTTATTGTACACGGTTCTCCTCATATGAACTCGGTCCTCTTCAACGACGCTGTACAAAGCTTGCCTAGAATGTCACTCATGAACGTAAGTTCGGAGCTTCAAACGATAATCCCCTGGAATCTTCGAAAAAATCCTTTTAAAAAACGAGACTGTTACTACTGAATTTAACACACGACGTTGTGAGCATAAAGTACACAGCTTAACCACTGCGCCACGATTCCCAGACATTCAAGTGAAGCGATTCAATGAAACATTCAAGGAATAGATAGATGGTTACGATTATAGCTACTGAGAATGGTTAAGTGAATTACTCACTTGAAATGTGTCATTGAATTACTTCACTTAAATGTTTCATTAACTATTTCACATACATGTTTCATTAATTACTTCGCTTAAATGTTTTCTTGAATGAATTCACTTGTTTTCTTCGTGAATTGCTTCACATGAATATTTTCTTGAATTAATTCACTTGAAATGTTTCTTTGAGTTCTTATTCTTCGGAGTTATTTCTTAAACTCCTGCATATTAGCAGAATGTCGCCGGTAGAACGGAATGAGATGTGTCATGGTTTAAAACCTTTTCCTTGATATCTATTCTTTTCGGCCTGAAACATCCGACTTTAGCATGGCTTCTGGATCATTGTGATGAGATGAGAAAGTCAACTTAATTCCATATCCTTCTCGGTTCTTACATCATGCATGTAATGCAGGATTGCTATTCAATATTCTCCTTTCGGGTACCGGCAACACTAGGCTTTACTTGTATTTTTGAAATAATTCACATGTTTCCTTGAATAGCTTCACGCGACTAGTGAGTCCATCAGTTAAATATTGCGGTGAATTGATTCACTTAAATTAATGAATGTGAATGTTTCCTCAAATTAATTCACTTGAATATTTTCTTGAATTAATTCACTTGCATGTTTTCTTGAATTAATTAATGTGAATGTTTTTTTAAATTAATTCGTTTAAACGTATTCTTGAATTAATTCACTTTAATGTTTTATTGAATTAATTCACTTTAATGTTTCCTTGAATTAATTCGTTGAAACGTTTTCTTGAATTAATTCCCTTGAATGTTTCCTTGAATTAATTCACTTGAATGTTTCCTTGAATTAATTCGTTTAAACGTTTTCTTGAATTAATTCACTTGAATATTTCCTTGAATTAATTCGTTTAAACGTTTTCTTGAATTAATTAATGTGAATATTTCCTTTTAATTAATTCGTTTAAACGTTTCCTTGAATGAATTCACTTGAATGTTTTCTTGAATTACTTCACCGGAATGTTTCCTTAACTTGTTTCATTGATGAAACGAACATTTACAGTGATAAATCAGTGACACCCCTAAATACGAACTGTTCTCGTACGAAAACGAATAAAAAATAAAGCATGGATTAGATACAAATTTTACATAAATACAATGAAACATACCTTCACAGCAATCCTGGCACATACGTTAGATTGACAACCACAAAACCACCATCAAAATAGACAATCTCTTAAAAATAACCACAGAAAATGTCTGTAATAGTCGTTTTTCTTGTTTCGGGAGGATCCAAGTTATATCATCAGTCACTGCAGCCCAGGACGAAAGTTAACCTCAAACCTATAACAATTGTTAAAGATCTCACAATGTTCTATATTTGTTTCGTTTAATTTATTTAATACTTCTTTTAAAAAAAAGTTTAGCCCATTCACCAGTTGTCAACAAGAATTACCTTACGAACTTGACACGTGTATTCAATATTAATATATTTGCTGTACTGAAAGTCAACGTTAAAAGTGTTTATATTTTCGTCTACGTTTTGTAAACTAATGTTAAGTTGACTGGTCGTTTAATAATAAATAACTGTAGTAAGTGTTTATAATTTATATTATTCCTTCTAATTGTACATAAACTATATTTTAAAGTTTATTCGAATATTAGAAATTGTAAGGGGCTCAAAACTTTGACTATAATATTCAAATGTCTACAAAAATGTAATTTATTATCTACTGGCAAAACTTTGACATGATGTGTTTCTGGAGTATTTATGTATTTCTAGTTAGTTTATTCAGAATTTTTAATTTTTTTATAAAGGGAACCTGTTTAGATCCAAATATGAAAGAATGAACTTCCATGTCGTGGGAGGAACGTGGGGACATAGCTCTCCCTCGTTTCTTGTCAGTGGCTAGCTAGAACATGAGTCGCGCGACCACTATCTCGTGATAGTTCTGATTTATTTCCAATCACGTTGTGTCCATACATTATCAGTTTAATAATTGCTAACTGGCTTTGGCAGTGTCAGATGGTTAGAGATATTTTTAATGGCACATTCAGATGGTTAAATCTCTTGGTGGATATATTTGGCATATTCAAGTAGTTATACCTCTTTCTACCTGACTTTGGTGTATTTCAATGGTTAGACGTCTTCATACCTGACTTTGGTATATTCAAGTGATTAAAAATCTTTCTAATTGGTTTTTGGTATATTCACGTGGTTAGACCTCTTCCTACCTGGTTTTGACATATTCTAGTGGTTATATCTCTCCATACATACCTTTAGCATATTCACGTGGCTACATTCTTTGAAAACCTTTATCTCGATCTTTTCTACTAAACTCAGGAAATGAGAAAGAGATTGGCAATGGCATATTGCAAAATAACACGGTTGAAAAACATATGGAAAAACAACAAAACAGAAACGAAAGTGCTAATGTTACGAACTTTTATTATTCTGGTTGCAACATTCGGCTGTGAGACATGGACCCTAAGTAAAACAGGGGCAAGAAGATCAACGCCTTCGAGCTAAATGCTACAGAAAGATACTTAGAATATCATGGAAGTAAATAATCAGAAACTCAGATATTATAAACACATTGAAGATTCCAGAGTGTTGGTTACTAAACACAATAACAAAAAAAAACTACGCATGTTTGGTCATATAAAGAGACACAACTGTTTAGAAAGATAAATATTGGAGGGAAGAATACCTGGGAAGAGGAGAAAGGGCAGACCAAGAAGACGATGGACTGACGACATTAAAGATAACATGAATACATCGCTAGAAAATGCAAGCCACATCGCCCAAGACAGAGAGAGGTTCAGAGAGTTCATTGGAAAGACAACGTTCTGGAAGGAATATGTCACATGACCTTCTACGAAGCTACTAAAACATAACCAGAAGCTGATATCAACTCTAACCATCATCCAGTGGTGTGAGCAATTCATGTAAAACTTTAAAAGGAACAACATAAACGAAAGTAAAATCCACAAGAAAACACATCAATACAAACAGCCTGATATACAGTAAAAATAAATTGTAGAAGTAAAGAACAGATATGAACACCCATTAATAATATGCAAGGGCCAATACAGAAAGGAAAATCAAGAAGAGAAAATAGGCAATAACTAAGATAGAAAAATACCCAAACAACAAATATAAATTAACCAACAAGAATAGATAAGTACAAACAAACATTGATGAAAAATGAAATACTAGGCAATATGACAGAAAGAAAGCAACAAAAAAAAATATCCCAAACCATTCACTGATTGACAAATACCGTAACAAGTGCAGCACAACAAAAGAACAATAGTTAGGAAACAAAATGGAGAGAAATACGAGTATAAGAGAAGTAAATTCTACAGAAGACTAAAGATTTGCACAAGGAAATAAGATAAATCACAAATAGGAAAAAAGTCCTGTACATGGGGGTGGCTGCATTATAGATAAAAGTGGAAAAAATAAATTTGATAAGAAATGAAACACTGACAAGATGGACCGAATATGTGACATACCTGTTACAACGATATAACAAAAGTCGAAAGAAAACCTGTTACAACAGAAATTAAACTGGTTTCGTGGAATTTTCGGAGTAACATAAAGAGACAGGATCATCAGAAATAAATACACAAAAATACTAACAAACATAATGTCAACCATGGATTACACCAGATGATAGCAGAGTAGCAGTAGGTCTTGTCAATTTCTGTGTATCTATGGGGTACATAGCCAGCGTGGGCTATCCAAAGCCAGGGTGGGCCATACAAAGCCAGAGTGGACTATACAAAGCCAGGGTGGGCTATACAAAGCCAGAGTGGGCCATACACAGCCAGAGAAGGCCATACAAAGCCACGGTGGGCCATACACAGCCAGGGTGGGCCATACAAAGCCAGGGTGCGTCATACAAAGCAAGGGTGGGCCATACAAAGCCAGGGTGCGTCATACAAATCCAGGGTGGGTCATACAAAGCCAGGATGGCCTTTAATGGATACGGAACTATGTTTGGGATTTTTCTGCACGATTTGATAGGAAAAGTGTCAAAGAATCCAGCGGTACATACACTCCATGTAGGAGCAGCGCCACGATGGAAATTAATGCTGTGACGGAGGCACTATCAAAACTAGTATCACATGACTATTCTTTTGCATGAATACATAGTGACCTAATGAAGATGCCCCGCAAAATTGATTCCAGAATCATCCACAGTCAATGAGTGGAGTTATTGACACGTCATATGACTAGAATCATGCAAGTGTTCAGAGTAAGGAGTGATTCGATACACTGGCGAGCATCGCCAATGTGTCAACAAGCACATCAATAGATCGAACAGACATAGTTAATTCGTTAAGGGCGTCTTTCGCTCAGAAAAGTTTCGAAAGTGTGAATTATGGTCACTCTCAAGACTGCGTGAGATTGGGGAAGAGATCGGAACAATCCGTAAAGAGAGATATACTAGATATCAGCATCGAAATGGGAATGTTATCTGCTACACTCTGATGGATATTTAGATACAGGGGTCGAAGTAACTACGGACATGTCAGATGTGCGCTGATGATAACCTGCAATTACATCTCATAATTTTTAACATCTTGGGCGGTCTCTCAATCTGTTTCTTAGGATCTCTTCATCCATGATTAATCTTTCCAATTCATTGTGTCCTTTCATATGTCTGAAATATTTTGTATTTTAAGGGTTTTGATGAGCTAACCTACAATCAGAGCCATAGATACATCTTTAGTAAGGAGGGAAAAATTGCCCCCAAAAAAGTCGTTTCTCAAATTTAATGTGGAATTCCTTCATGTTTATGTATACTTCCTTCATTTTATGTGTAGTCTCTTCATTTTCATATGTAATTCCTTCATTTGTATGTGTAGTCTCTTCATTTTCATATGTAATTCCTTCATTTGTATGTGTAGTCTCTTCATTTTCATATGTAATTCCTTCATTTGTATGTGTAGTCTCTTCATTTTCATGTAGAGTTTCCATCATTTTCATGTGTAATTACTTCCCACGGAAGAATGCTGAGAATATCATGATCTGCCAGAAAAATGTATTTGGAGGTGGTGAAAGAGTCAAATGCGAAACGGACCTTAATCAATAATATAAGAAAAATGACAATCTTCATTTTATGGCAACTTCATGAGATAGGGAGGTTTGGAGAAAATTGTCACAACAGACAAGATTGAAGGCAACAGAGACAGAGGGCGACAACGTGAGGAAATATTAGACAGTTTGACAACCTGGCACGGCAGGGAAACAACAGCGAACTTGATACATAACACTGGAGACAGAGCTGTGGAGAGCTATGATCGCTTACGCCAGCCGGCATGGCACCTGATGATGATGATGACAGAAATTTGAGAACTAACGCCGAAGAAAAAGACTTTTTCAAATTAAATTGGTTAATTTTCTCTTTAATTTAAGAACCCTAAGAAAGAGTATGTGTAATGAAGATGTGACAGGGGTTCAATGCTGTTGTTTATCTAATGCATGCTGAATGTAGATGTAGAAGGAAAACAGGAATGGCTAAAAGTACCTTCAATGACATGAGTAAAATATTAATATCTAAACACATTACAAACAAGTTAAAAATGAGAATTATAAAATACTATATCTACTCTATATTAATATATGGCTCAGAAACATGGACACTAAATAAACAATTAGAAGACAAAATTGATGCCTTTGAGATGTGGGTATATAGAAGAATAGGGAGAACATCATGGAAAGTGAAGAAAACAAATAAAGAGGTGCTAAAGACACTTAATATGAAGAAAGTACTACTAAGAGAAATAAAGATCAGGCAAATAAAATACTTTGGTCACATTAAAAGACCTTATTGAAGACCTTACTTGAGGGTAAAGTCAAAGGGAGGCGAGCAAGAGGTAGGCAGAGATACAAGTGGGAGAGTAACATCACACGATGTACATGTTACAGTCTAGCAGAGTGCACCACCAGGCCCAAGAGACATGAGATGTTGGATATCCGTTGCAGCCAACCTTCGTTGGGGAGATGGCACTTGATGGTGATGAGATGTAGACACTGCGATAAATGCTGATCTAGATACTGATGGAGAATATTGTATTAAGTTTGACACAAGTGTGGGCGACATGTGAATGGCATAATGAGGAATATATTTTACCAGCATGACATGAGAACCGTCAGTATACATACACTTTGACTTCTGCAACGGGAAATGAGGTCTGAGAACCAATAGGCCTACTGGAGTACAACATTGTGTACTGGAGTACAACATTGCGTACTGGAATACAATATTGTGTACTGGAGTACACCATTGTGTACTGGAGTACAACATTGTGTACTGGAGTACAACATTGCGTACTGGAATACAATATTGTGTACTGGAGTACACCATTGTGTACTGGAGTACAACATTGTGTACTGGAGTGCAATATTGTGTACTGGAGTACAACATTACACAACATTGTGTACTGTGTACTGAAGTACAAAATTGTGTACTGGAGTACACCATTGTGTACTGAAGTACACCATTGTGTACTGGAGTACAATATTGTGTACTGGAGTATACCATTGTGTACTGGAGTACAACATTGTGTACTGGAATACAATATTGTGTACTGGAGTACAACATTGTGTGCTGGAGTGCAATATTGTGTACTAGAGTACAACATTACACAACATTATGTACCGGAGTACAAAATGGTGTACTGGAGTACAATATTGTGTACTGGAGTATACCATTGTGTACTGGAGTACAACATTGTGTACTGGAATACAATATTGTGTACTGGAGTACAACATTGTGTACTGGAGTGCAATATTGTGTACTAGAGTACAACATTACACAACATTATGTACCGGAGTACAAAATGGTGTACTGGAGTACAATATTGTGTACTGGAGTACAACATTGTGTACTGGAGTACAATATAGTGGTTTTCTGACATATTCATTTTAGAGATCACAGTGGACATAACTACCTGAGCCACAATCTCCATTAATTTTTTATGGTCAAATCTTCTGATATAATCAAATTGGACTCAAGACCTCGGTTGAAAGCACGACACATTACCAAAAGAAGCACAAATTAAATGTTCACTAATGTCAGGTCATCGTAATAAGTTCTAAAATTTTCGCGCAGAAGTGAATGCTTGTTCACTTCATTTCTACTTATCTATTTTCTGTACTCTAGTTGTGAGCCTTTTTCCAACTACTGTTCAACGTATATCCTTCATTTTGTTTTATTCTTTGAAAGTTTTAGTCTACCCACGCGTCTTTATCCTAGAGATAAATGTAGTTGTCGCGACAGAACTAGTTGATATGCAGAAGACATAACCGATTCAGTCAGTGACTTTGCCTGGTAATGGTATTTCTGTTACTAATTATGTTCACATTTCACGTAATTGTGTTTTATTGTTTTCTGACTATCATTTTCTTTATCTTTCTATTCTATTTCTATTAAATAGTACCACACTTTTCATTGCATCCACATTTCTATTCTCTCTCTCTCTCTCTCTCTCTCTCTCTCTCTCACACACACACACACACACATATTTCTTATTAATTCAGCATTGATTTTTATTATTTAGACATTTCGTTTTTCTACATTTCAATTTTTCGACATTTGTCCTAATTTTTCAACAATTCACTTTCTTTTACCTGCATCTTAATACAATGCACATTTCCCTTAAATAATTTCTACATTTCTTATCATTTGTATTATTGTTTTCCAACATTTTTCTCAATTTTCCTTATGCCATTTCTTTTAAATTTATCTTTCTATTCTTGACAATTGAAGAATGATTAGAAAATGATTAGAAAGTTGTCTCAAAATGTAGCATTTTTGTGCGTGTCTTCAATGCTGTATTTCACATTTTTGTGTGTGTCTTCAATGCTGTATTTCACATTTTTGTGTGTGTCTTCAATGCTGTATTTCACATTTTTGTGTGTGTCTTCAATGCTGTATTTCACATTTTTGTGTGTGTCTTCAATGCTGTATTTCACATTTTTGTGTGTGTCTTCAATGCTGTATTTCACATTTTTGTGTGTGTCTTCAATGCTGTATTTCACATTTTTGTGTGTGTCTTCAATGCTGTATTTCACATTTTTCGTAATCTCTTTACATGTCGCAATAAATTCATTCTCTATTTTCCTTAAATTCTTTACATTCACACGAACTAATCTCTAAATTTTTCTTATTTTTTCCCTCTATATGTCAGAAAAATACTTCTATATTTGTTTACATTTTCTCCACAATTCACGTAATTATTTCCACTTTTCACTAAATTTTCACATTTCACATAATATCTCCACATTATTCCTATAATTTTCTCCAAATTCAATACATTACACATCTCACTTTTCCAATTTCACACATTTCTCCCCATATTTCTCTTAGATTTTTCCTCAGTTTACGTATTGCTTCTACATATCACTATTGCGTTTCCTACATTTCATTGCTTTACGTTCTTATCATGAGAATTCACAGTGCTACCAATGTCCAACATAGTATTTATCAGCATCGTAGCACAGGAAAATCATCACATGTGAAATGAAGTGTCTGAGAAAAGCTGCAATGGTTACTAAAATAGATATTGGGGTGCAAAGGGAACGCATTGTTCTAGGCAGACCCAGGGTTAGCAGATAACCAAGATCCCAAATGTACCTCCACGTGGTGCACCCTGGAAACAGAAATACAGCAGCTCGTGCTGATTCTGGCCAAATCATTTGGGGATCGTGTCCGAGAATGTGGAGGTAGCAGATGGAAAGAGATTTGACTGCACAAGAGACAGACAATATCTCCGACACCACCAGCATCACCACATATAGCAACACTGTCGACATACAGTGAAGCTAGTCAGTCCAGTCCGAACATTGGAGGGGTGGCCAATGTAAAATGCACGTAAAGGTAAATGCATGGCGAGAGACAAATATGTTTCATACAGAGTACAATGAAACAATGAAAGGGCAGAACAGCGCTAGAGGGCAGCGCGAACTGCAAATAGAAAGTGAAAAGTCCCTAGGAAAGGGAACTACAAGCTCCGTCAGCTCGAGACGGGCTTCTAGTCACCAGAGTTCCTAACAGGCAGAGACTCAGACCCATCCATCGGCGTTTGGTAAAGCAAAAGACCTAACCCAACTCTAACGTCGAGCCTTCCTAAACCGGAAATATGCTCGCGAAGAGAAAGGGTTCTGTACCCGATGGGTGTAGGCAAGAAAGGGACAACGATGGCAGTCCTGGCCCAACTCTACTGTCAAGGTTTCCTATACCGGAAGTAACTTGCAGAGAGAAAGGGTTCCGTACTCGATTCGCTCAGGCACAGAAGGGACAACGATTTAGCCCTGGCCCAACTCTACTGTCGGGTTTTCCTACACCGGAAATACACTTGAAGAGAGAAAGGGTTCAGTACCTGATGGGCTCAGGCGCTATTGGGACAAGGACGCTCAGCTCGAGAACGCCTTGCTCTCAAACGCGTGGTGTGAGACTCGAACTTGGACAAGGGGTACACGATGTCGGTGAATGACACCTCGGCTAAGAGGGCGAAAGAGCCAAGGTCCAACTCCTCTGTTGAGTTCTTCCCCTTAAGGAACCAGGCTCATGGATGAGAAACGGTTCAGTACCTAATGGGCACAGGCACAGCACGTCCAATTACACGAGGCAAGTTCATAGACAGTGGAACACCTCGTTCGAGTGAGACGAGAGCAAGAAAATCGTCTGGGCGAAGAGTCTTCGCTACGCGTGCCTGGAGACAGATATAGAGGCTGTCACAGGCTAAGGGTAGCCCACCCGAATTGTCAAGGCATGCCGAAATCGGATGTGCTAGGCCTACAAGGCGCATAACGGTGGCACAACGTAATCACGCTCCCGGCGGAAATCGCACGAATATACGTGATGGTTACAATGGAACGAACGAAAAACAAACAAACAACTAAAATAGATAAAATAAGAAATGAAGAAATTAGGAATATAGTTGGTATAATATCATGTATCGAACATATTGAGAGACAGCAAGTAAAATGGTTCGGTCACCTTATGAGAATGAACCCAAACCAAATATCAATAAGAGCACATAGGAAAATAATATCCGGGCGTAAAGACAAAGGTAGATTAAGGAAGCGGTGGATACAAAACATCAAGATAGCCTTGAACAAATATGGACTAAATGCAACCACGGAGACACATCTGGCCTTGAAACGACAGCTTAAGCTACCACCCCTACGCTTAACGACGCGAACAAGTTTAACCATCATTCACCTGGGGACAAACAATAGACAATCACAAGAATTATATTAAAAAAAAATATTTACTTCTTTCATTTCAAATAAAAAACAAATACTTCACAACTTATTAACTGCTAAATGTAATTTTTCCTACAAATTTAGTTCTTCTTTTCTCATTTCTTCGTTGGTTTCACTGTAAAACACAGCTGCTATTTTCCTTCTATTTAATGATTATCCGCTACTGTTATTTAATTTCCCACGTTCGTCTGGTTGAATAATTACTACTTTTAGTTAGTTGTCTTCGGCAAAGTCTCACACGAGGACTTCTAACTTAGATATGCATGAGGCCTATCACCTGGAGTTTCCGCTTTAAGATATCAACCATTGATGCAGGAAGGCCAGACATCTAACAGACAGATAAACATACGAATACGTAGACTGTAAGACAAATCAAATAATGTTAAGAACTTAAGCAATCGTCTTCTTCTTCTGTGTTTTTTCTATATAACTTATTTGTGATTACGAAAAATGAGCATAATTATTTCTTGCTGCTGGTTTATAAGATTGCTGCGATATTTGCGTTGCTTGGTCTAGTATATCATTATTAGCAATCATTTAGACAGATGATCTTAACCATATTTCGAAACTTGTCTTGTTCCTAACCTCTCTCATTATTTCCTCATTTCTGTTTTACTGTTTCTTTCTTTCTCTCTCGCTAACTTTCTTGCTTACATTGTCTCTCGCGTACATTATCTCTCACTTTCTTTAGCTTACATTCACTCTCTTAGTTTCTCCCACTCACGTTCTCTCTCTCCCACTTTCTCTCTAACTCACTTGCTATCTCGCTCAGTTTCTTTCGCTCACTTTCTCTCTCTTTTTCAGTTCTCTCTGGCGAAATTATTCTCCCGCTAACTTTCTCTCATTCACTGGCACCCACTCTCACCCAATTTCTCTCTTGCCAATTTTCTCTCTCACTTTCCCTCTCGTTCATTTTCTCTATCACTCGCTTGTGTCTCGAACATTTTCTCTATCACTCGCTTGTATATCAATCATTTTCTCTATCACTCACTTTCTCTTTAGCTCTCTATCTCTCTATTTTCATTCTCACACGTTTATGCTTTGTTTCTCACTTTCTCAAGGTTTCACTCTCTTGTAAAAAAAAAAAGTAAA
The DNA here is from genome assembly GCA_034231615.1 of Meghimatium bilineatum. NCBI lineage: Eukaryota > Metazoa > Mollusca > Gastropoda > Stylommatophora > Philomycidae > Meghimatium > Meghimatium bilineatum. The sequence continues at coordinate 22,893,868 of CM067322.1, forward strand.
GTAACCCATAGTATTTATTAATGCCGTAGGGGTGTGAGATGTTAGCGATCTCACATTTCAGAGGCTCTGCAAATGAGGGCGGCAGCCATCTCCTATCCCTCGAAGTCTTTACTTCCTGGATTGTTTGTTTGTTTGTTTTGCGTTCGCTCCATTGTAACCATCACGGATATACGTGCGATTTCCGCCGTTAGCGTGATTACGTTGTGCCACCGTTATGCGCCTTGTAGGCCTAGCACATCCGATTTCGGCATGCCTTGACAATTCGGGTGGGCTACCCTTAGCCAGTGACAGTCTCTATATCTGTCTCCAGGCACGCGTAGTGGCGACTCTTCGCCTAGACGATTACTTCCTGGATTAATCCGGAACCCATTTAAGGCTAGGTCGACCCGGGAGCCGTTGCGATATGAGAAACATTTCCGCCTCAACTGGGGAATGAACCCATGACCACTCATATGCGAAGCCAGTGCGCCAACCACTGCGCTACTCGGTTCCATATACTCTCTTGTACGCTATCATTATTGATTATCTTTCTCTTTTGCTCTTTTGTATATCTTTTTATTTCCCAAGTTCTCTATCTCTTTCTCTCACCATCTCACGCGGTCACTCATGTCTACTTCATCTCAATCTCCCATTCTGTCACTCTTTCTAAAAAAAAATGATTAACGTTTTAATTTTCTCTTCGTAAAATAAATTAAACAATACAAAAAAAAAAGAAATCTAAATGAGTAGATGATTAACTTTATTGCACTCGGGTTTCCCTAAATGTACTTAATCACACTCAAACAGTAACTCAGGTTTCCCTATATGTACTTAATCCCACTCAACAGGTAGCTCGGGTTTTCATATATGCACTTAATCCCACTCAACAGGTAGCTCGGGTTTTCATATATGCACTTAATCCCACTCAACAGGTAGCTAGGGTTTTCATATATGTACTTAATCCCACTCAACAGGTAGCTCGGGTTTTCATATATGTACTTAATCCCACTCAACCAGTAACTCGGGTTTCCATATATGTACTTAATCCCACTCAACCAGTAGCTCGGGTTTCCATATATGTACTTAATCCCACTCAACCAGTAGCTCGGGTTTCCATATATGTACTTAATCCCACTCAACCAGTAGCTCGGGTTTCCATATATGTACTTAATCCCACTCAACCAGTAGCTCGGGTTTCCATATATGTACTTAATCCCACTCAACCAGTAGCTCGGGTTTCCATATATGTACTTAATCCCACTCAACCAGTAGCTCGGGTTTCCATATATGTACTTAATCCCACTCAACCAGTAGCTCGGGTTTCCATATATGTACTTAATCCCACTCAACCAGTAGCTCGGGTTTCCATATATGTACTTAATCCCACTCAACCAGTAGCTCGGGTTTCCATATATGTACTTAATCTCACTCAAACAGCAGTAGGCCATCCGCTGAGAGTACATCACATAGGACATACTGACAACAGTGTAGCTATAAGTGAAAACACACAGGGAACTTCAAAAACGAAGACCTGTAAGTTAGTTGCCTTCGAGAATAGATGCCTCAGAAAAATCACAGATACTAAATGGAAAGACTTTAAATCAAACGACATACTAAGAGAGGAGACAAAAAAAGAATACGTGACGAACATCATCGGAAAACGCCGCTGGACATACATCGGCCACGTACTTAAAATGAAGGAAGACAGAATCCCATGACAAGCCTTCATGTGGACACCAGACGGGAAAAGAAAACAGGGAAGACCAAAAACAACGCTCAGAAAAACATTTATGAATGAATTAAAATCAGCAGGCATAAATGCACAAGACCTGAAATCCTTGGCAGTTGACCGACAGGCATGGAGAACTATGACATCCGCCCTATGCGCTAAACTTGGCAAAAGAGGAACTGACTGACTGTGTGAGTGTTTGTAGCTGGGTTGTGTCATTCAATCTCTAGCACAATTTACTCTTTGCTCATATTTCTGTAGACAGTCATTCACGCACATCTTCAACCAAGCTTTTACAAATTGTTATAGTATGACTTACTCTATCGTTGGCAGTGCTGTTTGTGGCATATTAACTGGTTCCACATTCAATCGTGTAGCGGGCCCAGAGATGACATTTACACCAGAGTGCACAGGCCGGCGCTCCATAGCTGGTCGAGCATCAACCAGCGAACCACAGCTGGCCAAGATCCTCAGTACACTTCCACACAGTGGGCCTGGAAACTGGAGTGCAGCAACCCTGTTGTAGCCTGACCAAGTGCTAGGGATCGAAATACGGGAATGCCAACCCGTCCCAAAAAAATGCTGGCCGAAGACGGATGTGTCTGGTCGAAAGCGCAATTAACGCAGCTTTCTGTAAAACATGACACAACGCAGATCACCCTCGTACGTCCCTCTCAGGATGGTCAGCGGAATGCTTTCAGAGGGTCCGTCGCAAGGCGTACGACGAAGAATAGTGTAGCAGAGATGTTCAGTTACATTTGTTAATTTTTTTTACTTCCTTGAATATTTTATTAAATGTTTCAATTCCTTTTGACGCAATCATTAGCATGTTCAAATGTCGTAGAAGATGTGTTTTTTTTCTCGACAAGTGATTAGATACACCGTGTTGTTTCTGTCGATTTGCTCTTTCCACAGTTTTAATTTTAAATGATTTCTTGTTAGAATATAGTGTGCTAAACGTCTGGTTCGGGCATCACACCGTGATATTAAGCCCTGAGAGGTACATGGTAATGTTCACCTTGAATTCTAGAACACACATCCTTTTGCTATCATTGACTTCCATGACATATTTCCTATCATATCCATGAATCGCATGACTTTATCCTGCAGTTCGTAATATCTCATGAGGATGTTTCCTACTCAACCATCGCACCTCGCAGAAATAAGAAAAAACACTGTATTCAGAATCAAACTATCATTTATTAATTCCCAAAACGAGAGGCAGTGAAGCCACAACCGTCTACAATATAAGACCTACTTGCTAATTGGAAATCCAGCCAACTTGGTAGCTCATTTGACCATTCCGTGATTTTTATTGGTGACTGTGATTACACTTTGCATTACAACCAATGAAAATCAAATCAAGGAAATAAGTCATAAAGAATGTTGAATTCCAATTTGTAAATGTATCTTATGCCACAGACGGTCAGTGTTAAATCTCGACTTCTGACAAAATGTTTGCATGGAACTACTATTAGCATACATTGTTGCGCCACATGATAGTGTACCCAAAGACTGAAAATGATATAATGCAGTGGCATATTGAAATAATTTGTATTAGGATTGAGACAAGTTAATTCTTTCTTGACAAATGCAAATAATCGTTTTTGTGTGTCAACCATGGATGTAGCCGTTGGCCCACGACTGGAGCTCTATCTGTAGTAAGGTTACCTAATTTTTCAAACATGAGTTCCGCTAGCCACATGATATACGTATATTAAAGTTCTGCTAGACATATTAAATACGTATATTAAAGTTCTGCTAGACACATGATATATAAATAATATATAAGCCTATGTGGCAGCCCAATCTGAAACTTGTTCTCTGTGTTCCCCTGCATGCCTCTATATTTCATAGACGGGGGCTATATGATCTTTTTGAGAATCATTGATGAAGATAATAAGAAAGACATTTGATTAGAGAAAAAAAATGTCTCCGTGATTATCTCTGATAGGATGCAACAGATCATCGAGGACCTCCATCATGTGATGTTTAAGCCGTTCGCTTTCTGCTGAAGAGGTCTCGGATTAAAAACCCACTAGCTTCGCCCTGTTTATAAAGTGGATTTTTCCGAAAATTCCCAGGGAATACCGCTTGAAATTACCTATGTACGTGCTATATGTGGTACTCTTGGAGTACAATGTGTGCTGCTTTGTCGAGAGGGACGGAGTACATATGGGGTAACCCGAACAAAATAAAGCCAATCCTCTGCGTCTTCTGATATTTTTTTGTACACATATTCGTTTAGAGTGTCCATACAGAAAATTACGTTCTAGATAGAATAAGTTACTGGAATAATAACATTTCTAAACATATATTTAACTCTTTAATAACATTTCTTATCATATCTCCTATTGCAACATTTCTTATCATATCTCCTATTATAACATTTCTTATCATATCTCCTATTGTAACATTTCTTATCATATCTCCTATTGTAACATTTCTTATCATATCTCCTATTATAACATTTCTTATCATATCTCCTATTGTAACATTTCTTATCATAGCTCCTATAGTAACAATTCTTATCATATCTCCTATTGTAACATTTTTTAAAATTATATCTCCTATTGTAACATTTCTTATCAAATCTCCTAGTGTAACATTTCTTATCATATCTTCTAATTTTATTGTTTAATATTATTTCTGACCATTATCTCAAATTTTAACTGTTTTAATAACAGTTTAATAACGTTTCTGCAAAGAATAAGCTACTCATAAAGTAACATTCTTTTCATATTTAATATTTTAACAATTCAATAACATTTCATATAATATCTTCTATTTACCCGTTTAATAAGTTATCGTATCCCATATTTTAACTGTTTATTAACGTATCATAACTCATAGTTTAACTGTTTATTAACGTATCATAACTCATAGTTTAACTGTTTATTAACGTATCATAACTCATAGTTTAACTGTTTATTAACGTATCATAACTCTTAGTTTAACTGTTTATTAACGTATTCTATTTCATATTTATCTGTTAATTAACGTATTCTATCTCATATTTTAACTGTTTACTAACGTATTCTATCTCATATTTTAACTGTTTAATAACTCAAACATGGCCATATGTCTTCTTTAAGCATATATATTTAACTATCATCTTAGATAATCTTAACAATCTCCATCTTAGACAAGTCGTGGAGTAATAGAAGACCACCTGATCTATTTCTCATGTCTGCAAAAATTTGCTCAATCGTCGAGGCTGTCTTTGTGACCACAAGTAATACAATAGGAAATCGTTAAGTGTGGAGATATTGCTTATTCAATGTGTTAGTTATGCCCCGTGGATGAGATAGACATTGGGACATTTGGCTAGATGACCTGTCCAGGCTTGTATTGATTGAATGTGGGGGGCAGATAAGCGTCAATTCAGAATGATGATACTGAGGTTGGAGAAATAGGAGAGAAATAAGTGCGTTAGAAACAACAAGATCGTTGAAGATGAGGTGGTGAGCTAAGGTGAAGTGAGTGTTTTGAGGGTTAAAACCCTACCCCCATCAATGAGTGAAATATATATATAAAGTAGGGAAAATGCGTGCAGCATTTCCAAACCTCCCTTTACGACTGAATAGCCAGGAAACACAATGTACACACTATTTCCCTCATCCTCATTACCTTTAGCGAAGTCGCTATCTTTAGCGAAGTCGTGTCTTTGGCAATCAGTGACAATATGAGATGATTTTGAAAAGTGAAATTATAATTTACAAGTAAAGCCATGCGATTGAAATTCTAGTTTTAGAGTAAAGACATGCGATTGAAATTCTAGTTTTAGAGTAAAGACATGCGATTAAAATTGTAGGTTTAGAGTAAAGACATGCGATTGAAATTCTAGTTTTAGAGTAAAGACATGCGATTGAAATTCTAGTTTTAGAGTAAAGACATGCGATTGAAATTCTAGTTTTAGAGTAAAGACATGCGATTTAAATTCTAGCTATAGAGTATCCACATTAGATTGACTGTTTAACTATCTTCGGTGCCTACGAAACCTCATGGGAATACGTTGGCAGGATCGTGTACCAGATACGGAAATTCTTCAGAAGTCCCGTATGCAAAGTATACATGCAATGCTGACTAGGTCCCAACTCCGCTGGAATGGCCACATCGTCCGTATGCCAGACAAACGCCTTCCAAAGAGATTATTCTATGGGGAGTTGTACGAAGGTAAATGTTCAAGTTGAGGACAGAAAAAGCGCTTCATGGATCACCTAAAAAGCTCTCTCAAGAACTGCAGCATCGAGCCTAGCTCCTGAGAGACTATAGCACCTGATCGCTCAGCCTGGCACATCCAGATCACTGCTGGCATCATTTGAAATTTGAAAAAGAAAGAACACTGCGGGCAATCCACAGGCGCAAGAAGCGGAAGAAAAAACTCCTAAATTCTCCTACCCAGAACCTTCAGCACTCCTGCATGCACTGCAATAGAACTTTTCGTGCACGAATCGGACTCATCGGGCATCTACGAACTCACAAACCAAATTAGTTAATTACCAATTTTAATTATTATATATATATATTTTTTCATCGCATTTAATGTGTTTTTTTTTCCATGCCATGCTCATCTTCGCTTGCGAAGGAGGAACACCATCATCATGTACGCTTGAATGGTTTGGACTTATAAAACAACATCATTTATGTACAAGTGAAATCCTGCATGAAGTCACAAACCAAAGCAGTTAATTACCAATTGTAATTATTATAATATATATATATATATATATATATATTCCATAGCATTTAATATTTTTTTCATGCCATGCTCATCGTCGCTTGCGAAGGAGGAACATCATCATCATCATCAATCCGACTGTTCAGTAGAAAGAAGCGTTTCACAGTTCAATACAGACACACTAATGACATGTGCTGGAAGTTATTGGCAATAATTGAGTATATCCCGCAACACATAAGATCTGTACAAACATGTGTCATATTGCATAACACAATGTCCATCCTCACGTATAATGACTGTCAATACTGGGTTTTCTTTCTCTGTAGGGTGTTGCAGGTAGGTTTTGAGTGGCTTGTGTGATAAAGGCTGCATGCTTTTGATTCTTGTTTAGAAAACTGGCCTCACAGCACGTGGGGCATTCCCATAAGAGCTTCGCCCTCTGTTCCAGCATCCATTCGACTCGATGGTGTTTGGAGTCCAATCCCGTCGAAACAGACGTCGACATCAGGGCACAACTCTGGCCCTTGCGACAGGTTTCTTTGTTGTTCCGCCCACTAACGCCGTGCTCGTAACGTGTTCAAGCACAACGTTGGACTGTCGGAACAACATGGTAACTGTTATCGAAGGTTACGACTACGGGCTGCAGGTTCTTGCCGTTGTCTTGTCAGGTTCATGTTTTTAATTTACACTTCGAAGACTCAATGAACTTCATTGAGCCCAGGACCTCAATGTTGCGAAACCAAAGCTCTAACCCATCCTTCATGCACCACACGTTTATATTGACGAGCGTACAAAATGACTGAGCACTGCCTTATGTGTTATCAAGCCAATATTTATGTTTCAACTTTTCTCCTTTCAACTTCAATTGTTTCATGCAGGATTTCACTTGAATATAAATGATGTCGTTTTATACGTCCAAACCATTCAAGAGTACGTGATGATGCTGTTCCTCCTTCGCAAACGAAGATGAGCATGGCATGAAAAAACACATTAAATGCGATGAAAAAAAATAAATAAATAAATAAATATATATATATATAATAATTAAAATTGGTAATTAACTAATTTGGTTTGTGATTTCGTAGATGCCCGATGAGTCCGATTCGTGCACGGAAAGTTCTATTGCAGTACATGCAGGAGTGCTGAAGGTTCGGGGTAGGAGAATTTAGGGGTTTGTCCTTCTGCTTCTTGCGCTTTGTGGATTGCCCGCAGTGTTATTTCTTTTTCAAATTTCGTGATGCCAGCAGTGATCTGAGTGTGCCAGGCTGAGCGATCAAGTGATGTAGTCTCCCAGGAGCTAGGATCGATGCTGCAGTTCTTGAGAGAGCTTTTGAGGTGATCCGTGAAGCGCTTTTTCTGCGCTCCACTTGAACGTTTACCTTCGCACAATTCCCCATAGAATAATCTCGTTGGAAGGCGCTTGTCTGCATACGGACGATGTGGTGAGTCCAGTCGAGTTGGGACCTAGTCAGTATTGCATGGATGCTTTGCGTACGGGACTTCTGAAGATTTTCCGTATCTGGTACACGATCCTGCCAACGTACTCCCATGAGGTTTCGCAGGCACCGAAAATGAAAAGAGTTAAACTGTCGAGCGTGTCTCGCATAGACAGTCCAGGATGACGCAGCATAAAGCAGTGTTGGTAGAGCCATTGCGCGGTACACGTCCTTAGTTGTCAGAATGAGACCACGCCTTGATCCAGACATTGGCACGAAGGTTCCCGAATGCTGCACTGGCACGAGCAATACGCAGGGCATCATCCTCATTAATTGTCGCAGTCAAAAGCGTACGTAGTTACGCAGTGTCAACAGTGCTTCCTGCTGCACTACAAGTTCTTCTTGTCCCTGGCAAATACATGTGTTTTAAAATAAGTTTTAACAAAAGCTTGTTGAAAACAGTTTAGATCTGTTTGCTTCCGACATGTATCGCGTGTAGGTGCTATATATATTTTTTAATGGTCTAAGCTTATATAAGAGGTTAGTGTACCTGTTACTCTTCTAAATCTGAAACTCAAACAAGAGCATTGATTGTGCTTTTATATCCCTTACTCTCTTAAAAACGTATTCGTATATATTGTATACAAAATTAACGTATACTCATTTACATTGCACTACATATGACTGACGAGTATTTCACATCTGTGTGACATCTGTGCACATCGACTTATAGACACCCTGTACTCAGCCCTCTGTATCAGCGAATAAACACTGTAATATCTTGTGAGATAATGTCTCTAGTGCATAAACTATACAATTTATATCAGTTCTGGTTTAGTATACGTTTTTAGTTGTGTTGAACCTTCAAGTATTCTATATTTTAGTAATTACGTAGAACACGAGGTAATATAGTCTTACTAGACGACAACTAACACACACTATCACTGTCGGATGTTAACATGCAAGTTCCACACAGCATGAAACACATCATATCCACACGAACATCAACAGAAATTCCAGATTTGGAAACCACTATACTGAGAAGGAAAAAGATGAGCCACGGAACAAAACATCAAAACGTGAACAACAATTAAGGAAAACATTAAATAAGATATTTGTGAGTTATAATATCTGACATATATAGAAATCAAGAAAGGAGAAAAAGCACAACGTTAAAAAATACGTTGGACAAAATTGATTGGTCAGAAACACTATCTTCTCCCCCCCCCCTCATACACCCCACATGTACTCCCTCCATTTTAATTAAACGGCGCTAACACGTTGGATACCAATTGCGATCGGATGTTTTTGCGGAGACGATACATTATCTGAATCGGAGTCTCCCTGTCTATGTAAATGTCTGACTACTTATATATCTTGCAAGATAAAAACTGGCTAAATATACAATCAATATACCAGACATTTTGTTCCATATTTAGACTATCATCTTGATGTCTAGCGTACAGGTCCATTAAGGAAGGTATTGTCTGTGGTTACAAGTAAGATTTTTGTGATGGTTGGGACACGGTTTCAGATTTAATCAACGGGACACCAGCGCTGAAGGACACCACGGTATGGGACCGGAATGGGGGTCTTCCGAATATTTAAAAAAAATTTTGGTTTTTGGGAGGTAGTTTGATTTCGGTGAGAGTGTAGTAATATAGAACGTTGAAAGGCTGTGAGATGATTACGTATAGAAGTGTGTGACAGTAGCTTTATGGAAAGCAATGAGAAGTGGTAGAGGTGAAACGCAGAGAGGGATTGTGAGGTTAGTGTAATGTGGAGAGAAATAGTGGGGGGTCGGCTGAAGTGTGTAATCGAAAGGGATCGTGAGAGTCGGCTGAAGTGTGTTCAAGGTATCGTGAGGGTCGGATGGTGTGTAGTGTACATCGGAATAGTGATGGATGGGCGAAGTGTGTACTGCAAATGGATTATGAAGGTCAGCTGAAGTGCTTGAATCAGTGCTGATGTGTTTGGATCAGTGCAGAAGTGCTTAGATCATTGCAGAAGTGCTTAGATCATTGCAGAAGTGCTTAGACCAGTGCTTAAGTGCTTAGGTCAGTGCAGAAGTGCTTAGATCATTGCAGAAGTGCTTAGATCATTGCAGAAGTGCTTAGATCAGTACAGAAGTGCTTAGTCCAGTGCTTAAGTGCTTAGATCATTGCAGAAGTGCTTAGATCATCGCAGAAGTGCTTAGATCAGTGCAGAAGTGCTTAGTCCAGTGCTTAAGTGCTTAGATCATTGCAGAAGTGCTTAGATCAGTGCAGAAGTGCTTAGATCAGTGCAGAAGTGCTTAGATCAGTGCAGAAGTGCTTAGATCAGTGCAGAAGTGCTTGCATCATTGCAGAAGTGCTTGCATCATTGCAGAAGTGTTTGCATCATTGCAGAAGTGTTTGCATCGGTGCTGGAGCTTGGATCATTGCAGAAGTGTTTGCATCGGTGCTGGAGCTTGGATCATTGCAGAAGTGTTTGCATCGGTGCTGGAGCTTGGATCATTGCAGAAGTGCTTAGATCAGTGCATAAGTGCTTAGACCAGTGCTTAAGTGCTTAGATCAGTGCTTAAGTGCTTAGATCAGTGCAGAAGTGCGTGGATCATTGCAAAAGTGCTCGAGAAATGCTTACACTTAGTCTTCGATAACGTTTTTCAGAAACACACTTGTACACTTTTAGAAACATCTAACCATAGAACTATCTAGAAGTATGGAAAGAAGAATAATACCAGGAGAAACATATGGTAGTGTTGAGATATGGAAATAACTGAATTAGAAACGATATAGATATTACACCGTAAAGGGGGTGCAAAGGGAACGCATTGCTCTAGGCGGACCCAGGGTTAGCAGATAACCAAGATCCCAAATGTACCTCCACGCGGTGCACCCTGGAAACAGAAATACAGCAGCTCGAGCTGATTCTGGCCAAATCATTTGGGGATCGTGTTCGAAAATGTGGAGGTAGCAGATGGAAAGAGATTTGCCTGCACACGGACAGACATATCTCCGACACCACCAGCATCACCACATATAGCGACACTGTTGACATACAGTGAAGCTAGTCAGTCCAGTCCGAACATTGGAGGGGCGGCCAATGTAAAATGCACGTAAAGGTAGATACATGGCGAGAGACATAGATTTCATACCGAGTACAATGAAACAATGAAAGGGCAGAACAGCGCTAGCGGGCAGCGCGAACTGCAAATAGAAAGTGAAAAGTCCCTAGGAAAGGGGGAGCTACAAGCTCCGTCAGCTCGAGACGGGCTTCTAGTTACCTGAGTTCCTTACAGGCAGAGACCCAGACCCATACGCTGGCGTTTGGTAAAGCAAGAAGACCTAACCCAACTCTAATGTCGAGCCTTCCTAAACCGGAAATATGCTCGCGAGACAAAGGGTTCTGTACCCAATGGGCTTAGGCAAGAAAGTGACAACGAGGGTAGTCCTGGCCCACCTCTACTGTCAATGTTTCCTATACAGGAAGTACACTTGCAGAGAGAAAGGGTTCCGTACTCGATTCGCTCAGGCACAAAAGGGACAACGATTTAGCCCTGGCCCAACTCTACTGTCAAGTTTTCCTACACCGGAAATACACTTGAAGAGAGAAAGGGTTCAGTACCTGATGGGCTCAGGCGCTATTGGGACAAGGACGCTCAGCTCGAGAACGCCTTGCTCTCAAACGCGTGGTGTGAGACTCGAACTTGGACAAGGGGTACACGTTGGTGAATGACACCTCGGCTAAGAGGGCGAAAGAGCCAGGGTCCAACTCCTCTGTTGAGTTCTTCCCCTTAAGGAACCAGGCTCACGGATGAGAAACGGTTCAGTACCAAATGGGCACAGGCACAACACATCCAATTACACGAGGCTAGTTCATAGACAGTGGAACACCTCGTTTGAGTCAGACTAAGAGCAAGAAAATCGTCTGGGCGAAGAGTCTCCACTACGCGTGCCTGGAGACAGATATAGAGGCTGTCACAGGCTAAGGGTAGCCCACCCGAATTGTCAAGGCATGCCGAAATCGGATGTGCTAGGCCTACAAGGCGCATAACGATGGCACAACGTAATCACGCTCCCGGCGGAAATCGCACGGATATCCGTGATGGTTACAATGGAGCGAACGAAAAACAAACAAACAAACACCGTAAAGGAACTCCCTTGAGAGCATAGTACACTATGCAATTTCATATCGTTGGATATATAATGAAGGCACCTCGTACGAAGACAGTGATACAGTGGGTGACCCAAGCGGAATATCAACCTCATTTCGTTACAAAGATCACCTCCGAGTAAGGTCTTCTTCGTAAGACACTTCATGCCGTTGTGAGACAGTTTTCTTAGGCTCACAGGACGTTCTACATAAACCACTTCACTAAGCATAGGAAGCAAGATCTAATAGCCTGTAATTCATGGGACCGTAGTCATAACAACAGACAAAATAGACACAGATTTTACATAATTCCCCAAAAACAAGAATCTTTCAGAAACTAAAAAAACATGTTGTTTTCCACAGACGATCCAGACCAAACTACAGTTTTTTTTGAAAACGATATCAGTGCCATACAAATGGGAGATTACTCACACTTAAGAACTTGAAGAACCGGACGTGAAGAGGGAAATTATTCCCCTTATGGTCTTGCGTTAATAACACTGTAATATCTCCTGGACAGGCCTCACTCCAAATCATCCACGTTCATACAAGTGGACAGAGGACAATTTTGCTGTATTTCACCATCAAGTGCCGTAACGACATGCGTAGGGGTTTGTTTGAGCCCAAGCTTCCGTTTTCTTTTTGAAAATGGCGTATTATGCTATATTATTTACATTTTATTAATTTTTGTAACCGCTACCTCCAATATTTTAAACCAAATTGGACTAACGTATGAGGTTGAAAAGAGCGGATCTAAATATAAGAAGAACATTTTACTTAAAACAAAATATGACAAACCCTCTATGCCTCTCTTTTTCTCTGTGCGTTTTTTTGTCAAGTTGCAGAACCCCTGCATCCGTGTATGTTTGCAGTGCTGTAGATACGTTTTCATTAAGGAATTTGACCTAAAATCTATCAATTCGTCTGTTTTCTTTTGTGAGAAACTGTCACCTGTTTTCTTGTGGAAAATCTATCAATTCGTCTTTTTTTCTTGTGAAAAACTGTCACATGTTTTCTTGTGCAAAATCTATCAATTTTCTGTTTTCTTCTGAAAATCTATCATCTGTTTTCTTGTGAAAAACTATTAATTTACCTGTTTTCATGTGAAAAACTATCAATTCACCGTTTTCTTGTGAAAAAACTATCAATTAATCTGTTTCCTTGTGAAAAACTATCAATTCATCTGTTGTGAAAAACTATCAATTCATCTGTTGTGAAAAACTATCAATTCATCTGTTGTGAAAAACTATCAATTCATCTGTTTTCTTGTGAAAAACTATCAATTCATCTGTTGTGAAAAACTATCAATTCATCTGTTTTCTTGTGAAAAACTATCAATTCATCTGTTGTGAAAAAATATCAATTCATCTGTTTTCTTGTGAAATTCCCTCTTCTTGATGAGATATATGATGATGACTTTGTGAAAAATTGTAAAGAGAAGGGGATTTTTTAAACCGACGATTTATCAAAATTCCTAGTACTAAAAGTCATATTCTGAATTTTTAGTTGTAGGGGGAGGGGGAGTTGGTGGGGCGGGGGAGGTATGAGCACTCTAACTTATCTTATCTTCGAACTGGTATGTTCGGTTGGTTCATTTTGTGTCAGTTTTATTTCATTGATTACAGTTTATACAACCGTGTATATGCTGTGTCTTCTTCTTCTCCAGCGTTCGCTCTCATATAACCACAACAAATATATCATGTGATTTACGCCGGGGAGCGTGAATTACGTTGTGCTGCAGGTTCCACAGTAACACTTTTGTTTGCACCTCGATTGTCCACTGTGGTCTGGACGTCCGTGTTCGTCAGTCCTTTATTTCGGGTTTGTTCCCTAGTATATGCTGTGTGACACACATATTACGAATATATATATATTTTTTGTTTTTTTCTTAAAAATATATTTTTATTAATAGGCTAAGTAAGTGTTTTAGTAACCTTTTTACATCATTTTGCATTACTGTTTACCTTACATGAATGTCGTAAGAGAAAACTACGGAGGTTAAGTGGTGGGTTTCGACGGCCCATCCCATATATGGTCAAATTGACCCAGGAGCCACGTTGAAGGATGTGTAATGCTAAAAGGTGCAGATATTGCAGCTAGCTGCAATTCAGACTATAACCCCTTCTGTTGTATATATATATATATATATATAATATACATATGCATTTCGAAAGCACATTTCGAATATATATAGTCTGACAGAATATGTCGTTTAAATACTAAATGTGTTCAAGAATCATGAAGGTAAGACAGTTACATTTTGTCCATAAAGTCACATCTGATGATTTGAAGTGGTGACCGCTTGCTACCAGTACTGTGAACTGTAATAAATTAATACCGGTGCTAAAAGGTTAAAGGAGAGGTAATCGAATAAAATATCTTGCAGGGAAGATATCAAATTCTTCTCCCCGCACGTGTTGTTGTTGTCTGAAAGGGAAGGAAAGAGTAGCAACACTGTTTACCTTATATAAATAACCAAATGGCCAGAGGGTGTCCGACAAAGTGGATGGTGCCGCAGTAACCTAATGAACAAATAGTAATGCAAAATGATGTAAAAAGGTTACTAAAACACTTACCTAGCCTATTAATAAAAATATATTTTTAAGAAAAAAACAAAAAACATACAATAAAACTAAACAGGACAATTCTCAACGTATCGGCTCAAATTGAACCTTTTCAAGAGACAAACAACAGAAAACGACAAAATAAAAAAATAAATAAATAAATAGATGTCTATATTTCATCAAGCCCTCGTCTCCATAATAGCGCAGGGATGGCAACGCATCTAGTCAAAGTGAAAATGCGTGCATTCATTATAAACAAACCGAAAGTGGGAAATTAGAGACACTATAGATGAGTGCAAGAATAATAAAAGAAAAAGATAAGAAAAATACCCCTTTTGTCACTCTATCAGACAGGCAGGTTTTAAGAACATAGTCACAACAGGCACGACTGAAGGGAACAGAGACAGATGGGGACGTGAGAAAATATTCATGTGACAACCTAGCAAGGCTTGGAAACAACGATCCTGATAACAATACTGTGAACAGAGAACCATGGTCACCTACGCCAACAAGAATGGCATATGACAATGATAGATGAGTAATGATGAGGTTGTGTGGTGGTGGGGTGAGTGGGTTTGGGGAAGGAAGGATAGAAGAAGAATTAACATTTGAAAACGCATGGAATGAATGTGAAACCAAATATAGACATAAACATATATATAAAACCAAACCTAAACATACATAGAAATGTAAACACACACCAAGAGTCAAGAAATAAACACATAACAAGATGGACACAGATGTGTGAAGGATACCCACACAAAATGCACAGGCATGTAAATGTATCCACACACAGGAAAGGGCTCACACCAGAATAGGTATACACATTGACACAGAATGGAGATACGTGCATTAACATAAAAAAGCGCTCACATAAATATACATATATATATATGTATACACAAATATGAACATTCATGCACATAAACACTTTCTCGTATAAATAATAACATGAACATTCATACACATAGAAACATATACATATATTAATGTAAATATAAACGTTCGTTCACATAAAGATAATGCTATAACAACTGCATATGTATACATACAAATGTGTGGCCCAAAGTAATTGTGTGGATACATAGAACCATGTAAAACGAAATGCATATACAAATAACTATATATGTGTGGGCACCCATCGAAGAGACAACTGCAATAAAAACGAGGAAATCAAAATCTAAATATGTAAATGATTTAACAATAACAAAATGGCAGAGTACAAAATAATCACATATTGACATACACAAACGAAAGAAGACATAAAGGAATTATATAGAAGAACGGCAAACACAAAAATAATAATTATTCACGAAAGTGTACAAAGACAAATAATTACAAGAATCAGTGCAATACGGGAGTAGAGGGTATAAAGAAAAGGTAGGTAACTCAAACAAAACGGTGATTAATGTTCATTCCGTTTGGTTGCAAGACTCCCATATGACAAATGAGACGATATTCCAAGGACTGACGTTGCCGGTCACCGGTATAACAACGTAACAAACCGGTTACAGAGACATCAGAGCTACCATGATTTGACGGGCTGTTAAAATGATTAGCCACTGGGGAGTCACGATGATTCGTGATATCTCTCAAATGTTCGGCGAATCTATCAGCTAAACGTCTACCAGTCTCACCAATATACTTCATATCACAACGCTTACATATGATAGAGTATATTAAGTTACGGGACACACATGAAAAAGAATCATGAATATCAAAGTGAGATTTAGGAAACTGTAAAATAGGAGTGAGAATAACAAAAGGGCAAGTCAAACAATTTCGATGACAAGGGACAGTTCCTAGTTGACCTGCAGAAGTGCGCAGACGAGAATGAACTAAGAGATCCCGAAGGTTTCTGTCCCTCCGAAAAGCGACTAGTGGAAGAGAGGGAAATGCAGGACTGGAGATGGGATCTAACTGGAGGATAGAGAAATGTCGTAATAGGATACGTAGTGCCGGCATATTATGAGGATGAAAAGTGATAGCCAGTATTGGGCGATCAGAGGTATGTTTAATAGATGGTACGAGGGCCACTGAGCGGGAAATAGTACGAACACGTTGTAAAGCTGATGACAGAATATCATCAGGGTATAAGCGACGGCGAAAAAAATCCAGCATCTTAAGAGATTGAACCTGAAAATCTACATCGTCTTGGCAGAGACGACGAAGACGAAGCAGCTGAGAGAAAGGGAGGGCATGCCGACAAGACCTTGGGTGAGATGATGTATAAAGAAGAAAACTATGAGAGGCCGTAGGCTTATAATGTATAGAAGTGGTAAGGGATGTGGATCCTATGGAAACACAAATGTCAAGGAAGTTTACAGAGGTGGAGGAAATAAGAGAAGTAAATTTAATAGCTGGATGGAAACCACTCACAAAGTCAATGAAAAGGTTGAGGTTATCAAGAGAAATATCAGTAACCCCAAACCCATCGTCTATGTAGCGGTGGAATATGGAAGGGACAGGGCCCTGAAAAGTGGTAAAGATAAGATGTTCAAGGTGACCCATAAATAGGCAGGCATAACTAGGTCCCATTTTAGTACCCATCGCTACACCGCTAATTTGATCAAAAAAGTGTCCATTGAATTCAAAAGAATTCAAGGTGAGAACTAATTCTGCCAGTCGAAGAATAGCGGCAGTAGCAATAGACTTATGCGGATTGATGTTAAGAAAGAACTGTAACGCCAGAAGCCCATCATTATGAGGAATACATGTATAGAGGGAAACAACATCTAGAAGGAATATGTGATAGGTGTGAAGAGGATCGAGAGCAATAGAGGAAAAGATGGATAGAGCATGGTTAGTGTCCTTTAGGTAAGATGGAAGAGATGCGACAAGAGGTTGGAAGACACTGTCTAAGAAATCAGAAATTAATTCAGTTGGACAAGAACAGGCGGAAACAATTGGTCTACCTGGGTTATATGGTTTATGTATTTTAGGTAGTAAATACAGAGCAGGAGAACCCAGATTGCTTTTAATAATCCGAAGTTTGAGGGCACTAACGGGGAGTTGATTGCTGTTAATAAGTTGTTTAAGAGTTTTGTCCACTGTATCATTATGTGCTAAAATTGGATCCTTGGCACATGGACGATAGAAATCCACGTCCTCTAACTGGCGCGTGGCTTCTTTGATATATAGGTCCTTCTGCCACACAACTACAGTGCCACCCTTATCAGCCGGTTTAATCACGATGTCATCACGTGAGCGAAGTTTGGAGAGCGCCCGTGACTCTGATCTAGTGAGATTAGAGCGACGTAGTTTAGGAAAACGTAACTGTTGTATAGCATGAAGGGTAAAGTCAATGTAGGCATCAAGTGTTTTGGTTTCAGGAGAAGAAGGGGGGGGGGTCCAATCATGTTTGTGATGATGGTAAGAGGAGAAAGGGTCATCAAGTGAAACCGGTTCAGAGGACGAAGGGTGGTAATAAAAGTGTTGTTTAAGACGAAGAATACGGTAAAATCGATTGACATCACATTCCAAGGAATAGCGATCACAGCTGGGGCGGAGCGGGATAAAGGTAAGACCTTTGCTGAGAACGGATATTTCATCAGCAGATAAGGGGAGATCAGGCGGTATACAACGTACTAAAGGATGATGATTAGTTGGTAGATCTAAGGAGAGGGGTTCAGGAGTGCCGGAAGGATTAGTAGTAGGTGGAGATGTAGAAGGTGGATGAAAATTGATCGGTTGATAGGTGGGGGAATAAGATGAAGGAAATAGGGATGAGAATTTACGAGAATGGGAAGAGTTAAGAAAAGTGTATAACTGGCTATTAAGGCAATGGATGATGAAGCGTACGAGAAAGTAGACAGGGAAAACGTTTGATGTGAGAGTTAATAGGCGTAGACGGAGTGATTCTAATGATGAGGATAAATCAGAGATGAGGTCAGAGTGGCAGTTCAGTACGGCACGCATGCAAGAAAATCCATATTGTCGATCGATACGAGTAAAGCGGGAAACATATGACGGTTTGGAGTTACCTTTTGATATTCATGATTCTTTTTCATGTGTGTCCCGTAACTTAATATACTCTATCATATGTAAGCGTTGTGATATGAAGTATATTGGTGAGACTGGTAGACGTTTAGCTGATAGATTCGCCGAACATTTGAGAGATATCACGAATCATCGTGACTCCCCAGTGGCTAATCATTTTAACAGCCCGTCAAATCATGGTAGCTCTGATGTCTCTGTAACCGGTTTGTTACGTTGTTATACCGGTGACCGGCAACGTCAGTCCTTGGAATATCGTCTCATTTGTCATATGGGAGTCTTGCAACCAAACGGAATGAACATTAATCACCGTTTTGTTTGAGTTACCTACCTTTTCTTTATACCCTCTACTCCCGTATTGCACTGATTCTTGTAATTATTTGTCTTTGTACACTTTCGTGAATAATTATTATTTTTGTGTTTGCCGTTCTTCTATATAATTCCTTTATGTCTTCTTTCGTTTGTGTATGTCAATATGTGATTATTTTGTACTCTGCCATTTTGTTATTGTTAAATCATTTACATATTTAGATTTTGATTTCCTCGTTTTTATTGCAGTTGTCTCTTCGATGGGTGCCCACACATATATAGTTATTTGTATATGCATTTCGTTTTACATGGTTCTATGTATCCACACAATTACTTTGGGCCACACATTTGTATGTATACATATGCAGTTGTTATAGCATTATCTTTATGTGAACGAACGTTTATATTTACATTAATATATGTATATGTTTCTATGTGTATGAATGTTCATGTTATTATTTATACGAGAAAGTGTTTATGTGCATGAATGTTCATATTTGTGTATACATATATATATGTATATTTATGTGAGCGCTTTTTTATGTTAATGCACGTATCTCCATTCTGTGTCAATGTGTATACCTATTCTGGTGTGAGCCCTTTCCTGTGTGTGGATACATTTACATGCCTGTGCATTTTGTGTGGGTATCCTTCACACATCTGTGTCCATCTTGTTATGTGTTTATTTCTTGACTCTTGGTGTGTGTTTACATTTCTATGTATGTTTAGGTTTGGTTTTATATATATGTTTATGTCTATATTTGGTTTCACATTCATTCCATGCGTTTTCAAATGTTAATTCTTCTTCTATCCTTCCTTCCCCAAACCCACTCACCCCACCACCACACAACCTCATCATTACTCATCTATCATTGTCATATGCCATTCTTGTTGGCGTAGGTGACCATGGTTCTCTGTTCACAGTATTGTTATCAGGATCGTTGTTTCCAAGCCTTGCTAGGTTGTCACATGAATATTTTCTCACGTCCCCATCTGTCTCTGTTCCCTTCAGTCGTGCCTGTTGTGACTATGTTCTTAAAACCTGCCTGTCTGATAGAGTGACAAAAGGGGTATTTTTATTATCTTTTTCTTTTATTATTCTTGCACTCATCTATAGTGTCTCTAATTTCCCACTTTCGGTTTGTTTATAATGAATGCACACATTTTCACTTTGACTAGATGCGTTGCCATCCCTGCGCTATTATGGAGACGAGGGCTTGATGAAATATAGACATCTATTTATTTATTTATTTTTTTATTTTGTCGTTTTCTGTTGTTTGTCTCTTGAAAAAGGTTCAATTTGAGCCGATACGTTGAGAATTGTCCTGTTTAGTTTTATTGTATGTTTTTTGTTTTTTTCTTAAAAATATATTTTTATTAATAGGCTAAGTAAGTGTTTTAGTAACCTTTTTACATCATTTTGCATTACTGTTTACCTTACATGAATGTCGTAAGAGAAAACTACGGAGGTTAAGTGGTGGGTTTCGACGGCCCATCCCATATATGGTCAAATTGACCCAGGAGCCACGTTGAAGGATGTGTAATGCTAAAAGGTGCAGATATTGCAGCTAGCTGCAATTCAGACTATAACCCCTTCTGTTGTCTGGAATACATCCTGCTAATATGTAGAGGAGTTTGAGAATGGATGCAGAGGAGGAAGACATTTTTCTTCATTGTTTTCAGTGTAGGACAACAACGAGGTCAATCTGTATTTTGTTTGAATGTACTGGGTTGATAGTTGTAATAGGTTGATAGTTGTAATAGGTTGATAGTTGTAATAGGTTGATAGTTGTAATAGGTTATTAGTTGTAATAAGTTGATAGTTGTAATAAGTTGATAGTTGTAATAGGTTGATAGTTGTAATAGGTTATTAGTTGTAATAGATTGATAGTTGTAATATTTTTATTGTTGTAATAAGTTGATAGTTGTAATATTTTTATTGTTGTAATATGTTGATAGTTGTAATATGATGATAGTTGTAATAGGTCGATAGTTGTAATATTTTTATTGTTGTAATATGATGATAGTTGTAATAGATTGATAGTTGTAATAGGTTGATAGTTGTAATAGGTTGATAGTTGTAATAGGTTGATAGTTGTAATAGGTTGATAGTGGTAATAGGTTATTAGTTGTAATAAGTTGATAGTTGTAATAGGTTGATAGTTGTAATAGGTTGATAGTTGTAATAGGTTGATAGTTGTAATAGGTTGATAGTTGTAATAGGTTGATAGTTGTAATAGGTTGATAGTTGTAATAGGTTGATAGTTGTAATAGGTTGATAGTTGTAATAGGTTATTAGTTGTAATAAGTTGATAGTTGTAATAAGTTGATAGTTGTAATAGGTTGATAGTTGTAATAGGTTATTAGTTGTAATAAGTTGATAGTTGTAATAGGTTGATAGTTGTAATAAGTTGATAGTTGTAATAGATTGATAGTTGTAATATTTTGATAGACGCTAAGTTGATAGTTGTACTAGGTTGGTAGTTGTGTTAGTCTCGTAATTGTACTAGGTAGATCGTTGTATGATCATATCGTTTGTGTCAGAAGTAAGAAGCATTGTTGGGTGGATAGGTGGATGGATCGGAATACGCCTCTCTCGCGATGGATGGGTGCAAATATATTTTTTAGTCTTTAGAAAACACTCATGGTTTGGGTAGTTTATGCTTTTATATTCTCTCCACGCCGAGAACGGATGAGTCGGGCCATTTGCGCAAATAAAACGACGACACAACGCATTTCCATTCTCTGGACTACAACTTGCTGGATATCTAGTAGAAGCATTGCCCTGCTACAATCGAGATCCAGCGGGAGTTTGAGAATGAACACTGAAGAAGAAAAGGAAGATAGTCTCTCAGCTCAGGAGCCTTAAGGCCACATTTTGTACATCTTTAGTTTATGCCTTTTAAGGCATCTAAATATTAGACTATATTGTGCTATTCTTGCAGTACATTTCTGAAATATTAATAGAAACAATGAAATATTAAAAGTAACAATGAAATATTAAAAGTAACAATGAAATATTAATAGCAACAATGAAATATTAATAGTAGCAATAAAAAATTAATAGTAACAATGAAATATTAATAGTAACAATGAAATATTAATAGTAAAAATTAAATGTTAATAGTAGCAATGAAATATTAATAGCAACAATGAAATATTAATAGTAACAATGAAATGGCAATAGTAACAATGAAATGTTAATAGTAACAATGAAACATTAATAGTAACAATGAAATGTTAATAGTAGCAATGAAACTGTTATCTTTTCTTTTTGGCTATCGTTCTCAAACTAATGACAATTAGCAGGTTGTGCCTCGGGGAACGAACTACATTGTGTCATGGTTTACAGGTGCTTCGATATCGGCGTATTTTGGCCTGATGTATCAGACTTCAGTATAGCATCTGAAATAAGAAGGAGCAATCCGTTGAATATTTTCTCAGGAATGGGGACTTTTCAATCGATCATATCACAGAAACGGAATATTTTTGTTTGCGTCTTTCTCTTGTTTCTTCTATATCATTAAACATATTATTTCTGAAAAATCCTGGTCTCTCACGCAGGTTCTGCCTCCAGACATCCCGAATTTCGGCCGTGTTTCTCCAACTTTTAAATTCTAAGTGGAAGCATTTTTTAGAGGATTTACCTAAATATTTATACCGCAGCATTGCTCTATCGCGGATTTGCTAGCCTTCAGCCATTGCCCCAAGTAGTAGTTGTTTTGGGATGCGGCAGTTTGGAATTCTACTGACGTGTTCCAGCCAACGCGATCTATATATATTGCGTGTTTCCATGGCAGATGGTAGCTGATTGCGACGCCACACTTCCATCTTGGTGTTTTCATTTGATGTTTAAGATCTTGCAGAGACATCTTAGAAGAAAGATGTTAAGTCTCTTCTCGTGTTTGGTGTAGGTAGCCCATGTTACAGATTCGTAGTATAGTGTACTCATCACGCATGTTTGATAGATCTGTATCTTTGTTTTCAATTTTAGCTTAAGGGTTTTCCATGCTCGCTTTAATAGTCCGACAAAAATGGTAGCCGCTTTTCATATATGTGCATTTATTTCATTTTCCAGGGAAAGGGTGGATGTAATTGTGGATCCTAGGTAGCAAAAGTCGTCGCACTGCTTTATATGAGTGTTGTTTAAGGTGATGTTTTGTTGGTACTGTATATACCTCAAACATTACCACAGTTTTAGTCATGAATATTGTCATAGAAGACAGCTCGCAGGCCATTGTCATGTTGTCCATTTGGGACTACAAGGTAAACTCACAAGTAGCAGTAATATTGATCGTAGTAAATGCAGTAGATGTAGTTGTGCTAGTAGTAGTAGTAGTAGTAGTAGTAGTAGTAGCAGTAGTAGTAATAGTAGTAGTAGTAGTAGTAGTAGTAATAGTAGTAGCAGCAGTAGTAGTAGTATTAATAGTAGTAGTAGTAGTAGTAGTAGTAGTAGTAGTAGTAGTAGTAATAGTAGTAGTAGTAGTAGTAGTAGTAGTAGTAATAGTAGTAGTAGTAGTAGTAGTAGTAGTAGTAGTAGTAGTAGTAATAGTAGTAGTAGGAGTAGTAGGAGTAAAAGAAGAGACAGCAGTATTAATAGTAGTAGTAGTAGTAGTAGTAATAGTAGTAGTAGTAGTAGTAGTAGTAGTAGTAATAGTAGTAGTAGTAGTAGTAGTAGTAGTAGTAGTAGTAGTAGTAGTAATAGTAGTAGTAGGAGTAGTAGGAGTAAAAGAAGAGACAGCAGTATTAATAGTAGTAGTAGTAGTAGTAGTAGTAGTAGTAATAGTAGTAGTAGGAGTAGTAGGAGTAAAAGAAGCGACAGCAGTATTAATAGTAGTAGTAGTAGTAGTAGTAATAGTAGTAGTAGTAATAGTAGTAGTAGGAGTAGTAGGAGTAAAAGAAGAGACAGCAGTATTAATAGTAGTAGTAGTAGTAGTAGTAATAGTAGTAGTAGTAATAGTAGTAGTAGGAGTAGTAGGAGTAAAAGAAGCGACAGCAGTATTAATAGTAGTAGTAGTAATATTAGCTGCAGCAGCAAGAAAAGTAATTCTTGTTCTTGTTTATTTTTCTTCTTCTTCAGCGTTCATTCTCAAACTCCCGCTGGATATCTCTTGTAGCAGCACAATGGTTCTACTAGATTTCAAGCAGGATGTAGTCCAGAGAATGGAAATGCGTTGTGTCGTCTTTTTATTTGTGCAATTGGCCTGACACATCCGTCTTCGACAGAGTTCTTGTTTCAATCACCAGAAACTACGAGAGATTAGCTCTTACCTCCTATGTAATAATAATAATAATAATAATAATAATAATAATAATAATAATAATAATAATAAGACAGATAACCATTCACGGACCGTAGGTGTGTCACATTGGATACATCAGCACAAAATGATATCCAAACAGTTCTGTTCTTAGTTATACAGTGTAGTGTAGAAACTCACGCCCAGACCATCCCTTGATGTTATCAATCCAGAATTTTATCTGTCCTCCTCTCTTCCTTTCACCCTCGAATGTTCCTTGAAAAATAATTTTAGAGTGAGTTGTGTCTCGTTACATGTCCGAACGAAACAAGTTAACGTGGTTTCACCACTGTTAAATGTGGTTGTTGATACCTTGCAAGTTTGCTTCTCTGCTTCTGGACAATATCCTATCTACTCAGTGTGTTTCTATAGACTCTGGGTGTTTCTATAGACTCAGTGTGTTTCTATAGAACTTTATCTCGTAACAATGAAACCCCAACTCTCAGTGGTGTTCAATGCTTTGAGAAGTCTCCTCTATGTGGTGGTAAATACGGGGTGTTTTGTGACTTTTCTACTTTTCCTTAACATGCAGAGTTGGAGTCACGAGATTGCGCTCCCCTGCCAAACATTATTTCTGGACCATAGCAACCCAACTATGGACTGTGGTCAGTGTTAGGGGTGTGACAGTCAGGTATGCATTCCACACCATCCAAAGGGGCTCTCTATTATAAATTTACTAACATGCTTACATGATTTTTTTTCCACCCAGAAAATTGTCATGTCCTTCAGAGATATGCTTTTCACCATAGCCGTGTGCAACCTCATCGTAGTCGGTGTACCACGTACACGCTGATAGCTAGGACCAAGATCAGGGCTGGAGTTTATCTGGTTCTTACTGAATGATGTGCAATATTGGGTTTTCTGATTGTTGTACCATGATGTACATGTAATGTACAGATGTAATTGTGTGTGACTTCCACAAGAGTAAATCCTCATCGTAGTGACGTGCTATTTACTGAGCGTTTACTGTTGCATAATTATTGTGTTGATGGGACAAGTATGAGACCCTCAGACATTTCACATGCAGAATAGCAGCAGTATTTGTACAAGTAGTAGTAGTAGTAGTAGTAGTAGTAGTATGTAGTAGTGGTAGTAGTAGTAGTAGTGGTGGTGGTAGTGGTGGTAGTAGTAGTGGTAGTAGTAATAGTAGTAGTGGTAGTAGTAGTAGTAGTAGTAGTAGTAGTAATAGTAGTAGTAGTAGTAGTAGTAGTGGTAGTAGTAGTAGTAGTAGTAGTAGTGGTAGTAGTAGTAGTAGTAGTAGTAGTAGTAATAGTAGTAGTAGTAGTAGTAGTAGTGGTAGTAGTGGTAGTAGTAGTAGTAGTAGTAGTAGTAGTAGTAGTAGTAGTAGTAGTAGTAGTAGTAGTAGTAGTAGTAGTAGTAGTAGTAGTAGTGGTAGTAGTAGTAGTAGTAGTAGTAGTAGTAGTAGTAGTAGTAGTAGTAGTAGTAGTAGTAGTGGTAGTAGTAGTAGTAGTAGTAGTAGTAGTAGTGGTGGTGGTAGTGGTGGTAGTTATTGTAGTAGTAGTAGTGGTGGTGGTAGTGGTGGTAGTTGTTGTAGTAGTAGTAGTGGTGGTGGTAGTGGTGGTAGTTATTGT
Source organism: Meghimatium bilineatum (assembly GCA_034231615.1). Taxonomy (NCBI): domain Eukaryota; kingdom Metazoa; phylum Mollusca; class Gastropoda; order Stylommatophora; family Philomycidae; genus Meghimatium; species Meghimatium bilineatum. Next base: position 22,919,588 of record CM067322.1, read on the forward strand.
AGTAGTAGTAGTAGTAGTAGTAGTAGTAGTAGTAGTGGTAGTAGTAGTAGTAGTAGTAGTAGTAGTAGTGGTGGTGGTAGTGGTGGTAGTTGTTGTAGTAGTAGTAGTGGTGGTGGTAGTGGTGGTAGTTGTTGTAGTAGCAGTAGTGGTGGTGGTAGTGATAGAAGTAGTAGTAGTAGTAGTAGTAGTAGTAGTAGTAGTAGTAGCGGTGGTGGTGGTAGTAGTAGTGGTAGTAGTAGTAGTAGTAGTAGTAGTAGTGGTGGTAGTGGTGGTAGTAGTTGTAGTAGTAGTAGTAGTGGTGGTTGTAGTGATAGAAGTAGTAGTAGTAGTAGTAGTAGTAGTAGCGGTGGTGTGGTAGTAGTAGTAGTGGTAGTAGTAGTAGTAGTAGTAGTAGTAGTAGTAGTAGTAGTAGTAGTAACAGTAGTAATATAAGTAACAGTAATATAAGCTATTATTAATCTAAAACTATGATTATACTCTGAGTGACAGCCAATGAAAATCAAGCACAGAGTCAAATGAGTATTTTTTTTTAAAAAAGCTTGATTTCCTACTAACCAGTAGGTCGTATATATTGCAGCCGGCCATGATGAACTGCTTCTCAAACAGCTTAGTAGATAGGAGTTCACCAAAACAGAAGGGAAGGAAAAGAAGAAACTAGCAGTTGAAAAAAATACTGCTATTAACTTACTTATAGGACTTTGTTTTACTAACTAGTGATATGTTTAAGTAATGATATGTTGAAACATTCATATGTTGAAACAGTGCTATGTTTAAGCAGTCATATGTGTAAGCTGTAATACAGCCGTAAATGGTAAAGGTGAGAATGTAATCATTGTACGTATGTTTATATTTGATCAATGTATCAAAATGAGGTTAGAAATTCCTTATTCTCATCCCCTCATCGCCACTCCCGCCCATCCACTCATCGCCCTCACGCCTTCCCCTCATCACCACTCCAGTATCTACAGCTCCTGGTTCCAATATCTATATTGTTATTTTGTAGAAAGTATGAAAATATTACACACACTTCGCTAAAAGCTATTGTTAGATGTGGCGACGGTCACTCAGTCTTAATTTAGTTTCTCTTTTGAGGTACAGCCACATCCAATGACGAGTAACGTTGTTTTGTCTACATGGAGTGTAAAAATAAAATAGCAACGCTGTGACTTGACATGAATATTTTATACTTACGTAAAACACATACTTTTATAATAGTTCCACTCAGACACGACGGACTATCACTAAAACTTGTGGGTAATGATGTCTACACTAGAAAACATACAAATTACAATACAATATTCAACGTTTCAACCAAGAGGTCTTTAACAAGATACGCACAAAACATCAAAAGACGACGAATGGAAATTATTACAACACACATAAGAATCCGAAGGAAATATGGAAATGAGATGCTGTAAGGACAAGAAAAACGTAAATATATGTGGAAACGAACAAAAAATAGACGTAAATGAAGGAACAAAATAAATAAAGACCAAGACCACACCAATCCAGTACTAGACAAAAGAGTGATCGGAATTGAGGCCAAAATTGAGTGTACCCAATTAAAAAATAAGACGATTTTCTAGAGCGTACCTAGATCTATCATCGGTGGTGCAGGATCTGATGGCAGTGACCTGATTATCAAGAGCCCCACGATGATCAACGCCGTTGACGTGTGTGGCCACATGAGTAGGTGTTCTGTGCTTGATGGCATGAAGATGGCTACAAAAGCGATCGCTCAATCGTAAACCGGTTTCGCCTATATACTGTGTGCCGCAGCGTTTACATATGATCACGTAAATAACATTACGGGATTCACATGTAAAAGGATCATTGATGGAGAAAGTGACTTTCGGAGATTAAATAGAGCATCTGTACCACATAAGCACATGTGTAGAAACGGTCACTTGAGCAACGAACAGTGCCAAAATGGTTGGGAACAGAAGACTTAAGGTGGCTATGGACCAAGGTGTCCTTCAGATTTTTATCAAGCATGCTCTGGTCATATTTTCTTCCGTCCAGTTGTCTTCTGACCGAATCTATCACCTGTTCATGCTTGATGTCTGTTCTTTGTACACTTCTCTATACCCCATGCAGATGGTCTCAGGGCGCTGCAGTTCTTTCTGGACGAGAGTCCCCATCACTCTGTATCCACTTCTACTCTTATCAGCATTGCTGGTGCTTACACTTAACTCTTTTGAATTTGATGGACACTTGTTCGATCAGATCAGTGGCGTTGCCATGGGCCCCAGAATGGGATCTAGCTATGCTTGCCTGTTCATGGGACATCTTGAACATCTTTTTTAGTTGAACCATGATGGTCCATTCCCATCTCATTTCGACAGATACATTTACGAAGGGATAGGTATCACGGACATGTCCGAAGAAGAATTGTCTCGCTTCATCGGCATCCCGTTTCATCCCTGCTATTCAATTTACATCTAACATCTCCCATACCTCTGTCAACTTCCTTGACATCATTGTCACCATTCATCCACCTTACCTTAGCACATCTGTTTATTATAAACCAACTGATACACATGGATTTGTGCTCTACACTTCTTCTCATCCTTCCGCGTGTCGCAACATCAAGCAAGAAAAGATGATAGGTACGGTTAGAAGACAACTTGAACGAAGAAAATATTGCCAGAACATGCTTGATAAAAATCTGAAGGATATCTTGGTCCATATCCATCTTAAGTCTTCTGTTCCCAACCATTTTGGCACTGTTCGTTGCTCACGTGGCCGTTTCTACACATGTGCTTATGTGGTTCAGATGTGCTCTATTTAATATCCCAAAGCCACTTTCTCCATCAATGAGCATTTTACATGTGAATCCCGTATTGTTATTTACGTGATCATCCTCCCAAAACTGGCCAACATTGATCAAAACTGGCCAACATTGATCAAAACTGGCCAACATTGATTAAAACTGGCCAACATTGATCAAAACTGGCCAACATTGATTAAAACTGGCCAACATTGATCAAAACTGGCCAACATTGATTAAAACTGGCCAACATTGATTAAAACTGACCAAAATTGATCAAAACTGGCCAACATTGATTAAAACTGGCCAACATTGATTAAAACTGACCAAAATTGATCAAAACTGGCCAACATTGATTAAAACTGGCCAACATTGATTAAAACTGACCAAAATTGATTAAAACTGGCCAACATTAATCAAAACTGGCCAACATTGATTAAAACTGACCAAAATTGATTAAAACTGACCGACATTGATCAAAACTGGCCAACATTGATACCAGGATGTGATTACAGGATTTCATGTTATTGGATGGCAATAGATAAGATGGTGAAACATGTCTATCCCATACACACGTATAACACCTCTGAGAAAGAGGCTCCTTCTCAAATCATTGCACACATTTGGAGTCTTCTGTGTATACAAGAAAAGTGAAATAATTTCTGGCAATTAAAAACAATCAGCACACATAAACGTAGAACATAATCGCCTGTAAACTGTCTCCCTACACACATGAACAGGGGGAGAAAGTTTTCATCACACACCCTTACATAAGGAGAAAGTTTCATCACACTCCCTTACATAGGGAGAAAGTTTCATCACACACATGAACAGGGGGAGAAAGTTTTCATCACACTCCCTTACATAGGGAGACAATTTCATCACACACCTGAACAGAGGGAGAAAGTTTTCATCACACACCCTAACATAGGGAGACAGTTTCATCACACATCTGAACATAGGGAGACAGTTTCACCACACACCTGAACAGAGGGAGAAGTTTTCATCACACACCCTAACATAGGGAGACAGTTTCATCACACATCTGAACATAGGGAGACAGTTTCATCACACACCTGAACAGAGGGAGACAGTTTCATCACACACCTGAACAGAGGGAGACAGTTTCACCACACACCTGAACAGAGGGAGACAGTTTCATCACACACCTGAACAGAGGGAGACAGTTTCATCACACACCTGAACAGAGGGAGACAGTTTCATCACACACCTGAACAGAGGGAGACAGTTTCATCACACACCTGAACAGAGGGAGACAGTTTCATCACACACCTGAACAGAGGGAGACAGTTTCATCACACGCCTGAACAGAGGGAGACAGTTTCATCACACACCTGAACAGAGGGAGACAGTTTCACCACACACCTGAACAGAGGGAGACAGTTTCACCACACACCTGAACAGAGGGAGACAGTTTCATCACACACCTGAACAGAGGGAGACAGTTTCATCACACACCTGAACAGAGGGAGACAGTTTCACCACACACCTGAACAGAGGGAGACAGTTTCATCACACACCTGAACAGAGGGAGACAGTTTCATCACACACCTGAACAGAGGGAGACAGTTTCACCACACACCTGAACAGAGGGAGACAGTTTCATCACACACCTGAACAGAGGGAGACAGTTTCACCACACACCTGAACAGAGGGAGACAGTTTCATCACACACCTGAACAGAGGGAGACAGTTTCATCACACACCTGAACAGAGGGAGACAGTTTCATCACACACCTGAACAGAGGGAGTAAAGGACGTCACAATATCTTTAACTTTAGTGTTTACCATTCTTGTGTGATAGGGCACTGTAAACAAGTGCGAACAATAGCAACGTTGGGATATCTCTTATATTTAGTATGAGGCTACTCATACTCGGACATTTGTGGGGTTTTGTTGGCTGTCCTATGCTATACATAAAAGTGATCTACAAGTTTATAGGCACGGATATTACAGCCACATTGTGCAAGTGATCTACAAATTAATATGCACAGATATTACAGCGAAATTGTACAAGTAATCTACAAGTTTATAGGCACGGATATTACACAGCAAATTGTACATGTGATCTACAAGTTTATAGGCACAGATTTTACAGTCATATTGTAAAAGTGATCTACATAGGCACATATATTACATCCACATTGTAAAAGTAATCTACAGGTAGGCACATATATTACATCCACATTGTACATGTGATCTACAAGTTTATAGGCACAGATATTACAACGAAATTGTACAAGTAATCTACAAGTTTATAGGCACAGATATTACAGTCATATTGTAAACGTGACCTGCAAGTATATAGGCACGGATATTAAACAGCAATTTGTAAAAGTGGTCTACAAGCTTATAAGCACAGATTTTACAGTCATATTGTAAAAGTAATCTACAGGTAGGCACAGATATTACATCCACATTGTAAAAGTAATCTACAGGTAGGCACAGATATTACATCCACATTGTAAAAGTAATCTACAGGTAGGCACAGATATTACAGCCATGATAAAGATGTAAACTATATTGTAAACTATGATACAGCACATTTCGTTCCCTCTGCTATACTCTGCTAATCTGTAGAATTTGAGGAAAATAGCATAATGAGAAACAGAAACTATGTGTCTGGACAGCGATTTGTCAATCTATCTATAATCTATTTCAAAGACAGCTTTGAAAGCATCACTTACGGTGCTCAGTTTTCACACGGAACCTCCGTGGCGTTGAATTAACTATATAGGGCACGTACTGGAGTAGACGCCCACTTGTGGGTTATTAACCATATGAAATGTTCAGATTATATCAACCGATCGGACAATAGATGGTTGACTGAGATCATCCTACAGCCTCTCTATAATACACTCTACCAACAATACACTTAACTGTGCCCATTAATTACAACAATACACTTAACTGTACCCATTAATTATAACGATTCACAGACTGAATTTATTAATGAATTATCATTCATTTACATCCTAATCATACCATCTCGTCTGCTTTCTCTGCGTTAGGTCTCGCGAAAATTCGTTCTGAAAACTATCAAAACCAAAATAAAAGAGTTACCAAGTTTGTCTTTGATGCCAGAAAACTGTGGGGCAATTTAGTGTCCCCGGCGGATGGCTCACCACGTAATTTATTCAGGACATCTTTTTTTCTTTGTACCTGTCGGGGAAATTATCAGACATTGGTTGGTGTCTTTATAAAACTGTATCTTGGGTCAGTCCATAAGTTAGTGCAGGCGAACAGAAGAGCTTAGTAGATCCGGATAGTTAGTGTCAAGTCAAGATATTTAGTTTATGAAATCAAGATTTCTGTAAGTGTTGTATAAGTTGTATGTGTGATATTAACATTAATTATTTTAAAACATTATTGTATATACAATTTTCAGTGAATCTTGACGAATCTATACAGGATAATTATATACTGAAGTTTTTCGCAAGATATCCGTGCAGTAGAGATTTCGCAAGATATCCGTGCAGTAGAGATTTCGTAAGATATCCGTGCAGTAGAGATTTCGCAAGATATCCGTGCAGTAGAGATTTCGTAAGATATCCGTGCAGTAGAGATTTCGCAAAATATCCGTGCAGTAGAGATTTCGTAAGATATCCGTGCAGTAGAGATTTCGCAAGATATCCGTGCAGTAGAGATTTCGCAAAATATCCGTGCAGTAGAGATTTCGTAAGATATCCGTGCAGTAGAGATTTCGTAAGATATCCGTGCAGTAGAGATTTCGTAAGATATCCGTGCAGTAGAGATTTCGCAAGATATCCGTGCAGTAGAGATTTCGTAAGATATCCGTGAAGTAGAAATTTCGTAAGATATCCGTGCAGTAGAGATTTCGTAAGATATCCGTGCAGTAGAGATTTCGTAAGATATCCGTGCAGTAGAGATTTCGCAAAATATCCGTGCAGTAGAGATTTCGTAAGATATCCGTGCAGTAGAGATTTCGTAAGATATCCGTGCAGTAGAGATTTCGTAAGATATCCGTGCAGTAGAGATTTCGTAAGATATCCGTGCAGTAGAGATTTCGCAAAATATCCGTGCAGTAGAGATTTCGTAAGATATCCGTGCAGTAGAGATTTCGTAAGATATCCGTGCAGTAGAGATTTCGCAAAATATCCGTGCAGTAGAGATTTCGTAAGATATCCGTGCAGTAGAGATTTCGTAAGATATCCGTGCAGTAGAGATTTCACAAAATATCCGTGCAGTAGAGATTTCGTAAGATATCCGTGCAGTAGAGATTTCGTAAGATATCCGTGCAGTAGAGATTTCACAAATTATCCGTGCAGTAGAGATTTCGCAAAATATCCGTGCAGTAGAGATTTCGCAAAATATCCGTGCAGTAGAGATTTCGCAAAATATCCGTGCAGTAGAGATTTCGCAAGCTACTTATATGTGTAAACTTTCTGTAAAGTTTCTTGGCATCAGTGGATGGACAAAACATTACCACCCTTAAGCTTCCTGTGTGTTTCAAATACAGAATTTAACCCACATTTACCTGTCATCTAGTAACACCTGTAACACTTTACGGAACCTATGAATTAAACAAAACACTTCCATTAGATATCGCTAGAAACGACAAAAACGTGTAATTGTATAAATATATATATATAAATGTTTCTTAGCACCGAATAATACAGTGACTAGGACAGAAACCGGATATCTCCATAGTGAGCCACATAAAGCTACTGTTTGTAATTTGTACATGTTTGTGAGACACATAGTCATACCTTCTTTGAAAGGTGTATTGCGAAGAGTTTTTCTTGTTCTTATTTTTTGCCATTTGGTACCCATTTTAAAGATTCTATTGGCAATGTTTTAATTTATTTTAAGTACATGTCATATATAGGTCCATTGTAGTCTTACTGTTGTAGAAACATATTGCAATTTAGTGTCTTCTCTTACTTGCTTGTTTGAGTTGAATTCTTCCACGCCAATATTTCATAACCTTCGAAGACAATTATTTTGAAAGAAATTTATTTTTTCTCCAGTGCTTTTGCTATTTTTCAACTTTCGCAATCATATGTTCTTTCAGATATGACATTAAAGTTGAACAATCGTAGTTTGACATACGTACTTATTGCAACATTATTTAAAACTTTTTTTCCCCGTAAAATCACGCAGTTTTACTCTCGTTTGTTCTAACACAGTATCTCTCGTTGTTGATAGAGCCTTGATTGCATTTAAATATCGAGTTGGAAATCGGTTTTTGTCAAGAATTTTCCAATATTATTTATTGCAGACTATAAGATGCCTTTTGAAAATCAATAAAGTGGATACGTCGTGGATATTGCATTTCAACTGATTGCTCGATAAGTGTCCTAAAGATAAAAATAATATCATGTATATACCACAACTCCTTAAAATACTTTTTAAATTACTAATATATAGTTATATAGGACATTTCAACCATGGCTGCTTAGATTTCTATTTGTATCACATCTCTATAAATAAATATCTACTTATTTAATCACATCTCTCCACCATCTATATTCTACAATCACATCTCTCCACCATCTATATTCTACAATCACATCTCTCCACCATCTATATTCTACAATCACATCACCATCTATATTCTACAATCACATCTCTCCACCATCTATATTCTACAATCATATGTCTCCACCATCTATATTCTACAATCACATCACCATCTATATTCTACAATCACATCTCTCCACCATCTATATTCTACAATCACATCTCTCCACCATCTATATTCTACAATCACATCTCTCCACCATCTATATTCTACAATCACATCTCTCCACCATCTATATTCTACAATCACATCACCATCTATATTCTACAATCACATCTCTCCACCATCTATATTCTACAATCATATGTCTCCACCATCTATATTCTACAATCACATCACCATCTATATTCTACAATCACATCTCTCCACCATCTATATTCTACAATCACATCTGTCCACCATCTATATTCTACAATCACATCTCTCCACCATCTATATTCTGCAATTACAGCTGCTCTCCACCATCTATATTCTGTAATCACAGCTAAAATATTTACATTTTACAATAATAGGTTTATAAATATATACTCTTATTTTAAGCAACAGCTGTGTATAGTTCTATTTTATTTCAGTAGCCGCCGTGTATAGCTTTATTTTTTTTCAATAACAGCTGTGTTAAGCTCTATTTTTGTCAATACAATTTCTCTAAATTTCATATTATTTCAATGTTCATCATCATCACGTGGTCTCTGCAACGAAGAATGGATGCAACGGATCCTGGTTAACATTTGTACATCCAACATCATCTGTCTCTTACCTTGATGGTTCACTCTTATTGACGGTATCTTGTTCATTCCGTGATGTTTTCCTCCTTATTTCAATGACAATTCTCTAAATCTCTACTATTTTCAATAATATCTAATTCTCTATTTAACATTAATCTAAACGTGTCCATTCACATTTCTTATTTCCTCTAAATGTGTGCATATTTATAGTTCGAATCTTTTGAAGTTAACGACGGCTCGAAAGAAATCGTAAAAGTAAACGTTCCTGATATGAATAGACCAATTTTTTGTACAGAAGAAGAAGAAGTAGTGTATTTATGAATAAAAACTAGTACGTTAAGAAGAATTCAAAAATGTAACTCTGAACGATACTTGGAAAAATGAAAAGCAGACCCAACATAAAAACGACCAACAGTGTCGATATCACACCTATAGATATGCGGATAAAAAAATTCAAAATTATCTTAAAATACGAGAAATAAAAAAAACTGAAAATATATCCTGTAAAGAAAGCATTTGAAGAAACAATTAATAACACTCTTCTAAGGAAAAGTCAAAACAACATAGAAAGAGAATGATGTATGAAATAGGCTGCATTACTAGAACCTGATATTAACAGGTGTGAGATTTATCTCCTGAACCAGGGCACTCAAACAAAAACTACAAGAATATTCGCGGAAATATAAAACAAGAACCCTAGAAAAACAGAACAAACAGATGTATCACTACAAATGTTAAAAGCTCAATATCCCAGAAATATCTGGACACATGTGCACACGGACGGATCAGAAACAAAAAGAACAATAGGTGGCATTCGAATATACGATTACATCATGTTTCCAAATGACACCAAACATGGACAATCCCTTGCCAACGAATAAAATGCACAGATTTCAGGGAAAAAAACAACAACTGTCATACTCACAGCTGTTCAACACTCAACAGCCGAGAGTTCATGCACACAAAATTACAATCTTCGATGATTGAAAATTAGTCTTACAAGCCATCCAGATAACCAAACAAGACAAAATAATTCATAACATCAGACAAACTATCATCGAGTTATCAGGGAAAAAACTATATTAGTACTACGGTGGATACCAGTTCATTGTGTCATCACTGATAACAAAAAAGCAATCGAATTGGCAAAAAAAAAAAAACAACAACAAAAAACAGGAGACAATCTCTCTCTGACCAGTTAAATTTAAAGTTTCAGGGAAGTAAATCCACTCTTAAAACAATCTATGCGACTTCAGTGGCGAGAACTAAACGAAAATATAGACCCAAACAAGACACCATTAGCACATTGCACAGGAAATAGAAGGTTCACGATATTTTAACTGAGAAAAGATCATTTCCGTCTAAAAGTACATCTACTCTGAATCGGTATCATAAGACTTCGCGGCCTGCACATGCGAATCAGCAACACAGACACCGGAACAAGTACTAAAGAATTATCATAGTTTAGATGTTCACAAAACGACAATCTGGTCCACGTGGGCGTCTCTGCAAAACAAGTTGTAAGAAACCCACGAATACATAAGATAAACTGCTCTAAATATTACCAATATTTGACTGGAAGCTATACATGGCCATATATATTGGACTGGATGCTACACATGACGAATATTGGACTGGATGCTACAAGTGACGAATATTGGACTGGATGTTATACATGACGAATACAATTGGACTGGATGCTACAAATGACTAATAATGGACTGGATGCTACAAATGACTAATATTGGACTGGATGCTACACATGACGAATATTGGACTGTGTGTTATACATGACGAATACAATTGGACTGGATGCTACAAATGACTAATATTGGACTGGATGCTACAAATGACTAATATTGGACTGGATGCTACACATGACTAATATTGGACTGGATGCTACAAATGACTAATATTGGACTGGATGCTACACGTGACGAATATTGGACTGTGTGTTATACATGACGAATACAATTGGACTGGATGCTACAAATGACTAATATTGGACTGGATGCTACAAATGACTAATATTGGACTGGATGCTACAAATGACTAATATTGGACTGGATGCTACAAATGACTAATATTGGACTGGATGCTGCACATGACGAATACAATTGGACTGGGTGTTATACATGAATAAACTGATTTATAATCAAGAATAAACAGATATAGAAACATAATAGGCGAGGCAAATGCAGCATTACTACAAAATGAAGAGTGTTCTTTGTAATATGTCTTTGTCTGTAGATGTGAGGAAGAGAGTTATTCAGTTACATAAAACGTATTATAACATATGGATGAGAGTCATGGACAATGAATAGGTATGATAGCGGAAAATTAGAGACAACAGAGATTGCAATTTATAGAAGAATGTTGAGAGTACTACGGACAGCTAGAAAATTAGAAGCAAAAGACATTTGGATTTATAGAAGAATGTTGAGAGTACCACGGACAGCTAGAAAATTAGAGGTCTCAGAGATTTCAATTTATAGAAGAATGTTGAGAGTACCACGGACAGCTAGAAAATTAGAAGCAAAGGACATTTGAATTTATTGAGGAATGTTGAGAGTACCACGGACAGCTAGAAAAACTAATGAGCAGGTGTTCAAAGAATTGTGTAGAAGACGGGGGTTATTATATATCAGAAAGATAACTTTAAGTGTCTAGACAGGGTATGAGACTGGAAGGCCTCTGTTGAATGATGTTGGATAATAATAATTCTTCTTCTTCTGCGTTCGTACTAAAACTCCTGCAGTTAGCAGGATGTAGTCCGGAGAACGGAATGCGTTGTGTCATGGTTTACAGTATTGCTGCGATATCTGCGCCTTTCGGCCTGACACATCCGACTTCAGCATGGCTTTGGGTCAGTTACCCTATATGGGATGGGACAGCCAGCTCCATCCCATAACCTCCTTAGTCGCCTTTAACGACATGCGTGGAAGGTAAACAGTGTTGCTATTCTTTGTCCCCTTTCGGGCTCTGGCAACACAGAGGCAGGATAATAATAATAAGTCCTATAACCCGTCATGGTCGAAGAGGTTCCACACTGGATACAACAGTACAGAAAGCTCTCCAAACAACTCTATCTTCAACCATTCGATGGAGTGTAGAAAATCAAGCCCAGACCAGATTTTCTCAGTCCAGGATTTTCCCTGTTCTCCTCTCCTCCGTACACTCTCGACTGCTCAGTGCAAAATAATTTTAGAAAGCGAGTCATACTAGAAATGGAGTTATGGAGTGCAATGATAAGATACATCAGTCGGTACGGCACTTAATAATGATGATGTTACGTAATTGTCATGCATTTCTGGTATCCAGATTTCCAATCTAATTTTCAATATGCGTGCCTCTTTTTGTTTTGTTTTTTTTTGTTTGCTTTTAGCCGTGATCGTCTACAGTATAAGGCATACAGGCAAATGGAAAATCAAGCCTTCCTAGTGGCTCATTTGACTATCCCGTAATTCCCATTGGTCACTCAGATTATACTTTGTGCAACAGCCAATGAAAATAAAAGGAACATTTACATGAGTTATTTTATAAGACTGGATTTTACACTTGTCTATAGATCTTATACTGTTAACGGTCACGCTTTCAGCATACTATAAATTTAATTAAAATTGGTAATCGTTTACAGTTCCTTGTTTAATTTCACTCACAATCTTGGTACAGCTGTGGCACTATTTCCAATTCAGTACATTTTCGCCACAAGGGAACATCGCATTTGAAGAAAACGAGAGAACGATTAATAGGCAGCTCTTGATTCAAAGGCAGGTCAGTGACACTCATTATTGTTTTGTTAGCTATTGCTGACTTTGTTGTTTATGTATAACAAGTTATTGAATGTTTATTTTTTATAATTGAATACAGATTTCATAATTGACACACGGATTTGATATAAAGATAACTGTATTTGTATATATATATAAATCAGGTGCCATGCCGGCGGTCGTAGGCGAGCATGGCTCTCCACAACTCTCTGTCTCCAGGATTGTGTATGAGAATCGCTGTTGTTTCCCTGCCGTACCAGGCTGTTGAACTGACTAATATTTTCTCACGTTGTCGCCCTCCGTCTCGTTGCTCTCAAACTTACCTGTTGTGATTATGTTCTACAAACCACATTGTCTCATAACGTCGCCAAAAAAATGAAGACTGTTTTTTTTCTCATATTATTGACTAAGCTCCGTCTCGCATTTGATTCTTTTAACACCTGCATATTAGTTTTTCTGGCATTCCATGGTATTCTCAGCATTCTTCTGTAGAACCACCTGTAGTGCTTCTAATTTTCCAATTTCTTGTTTGTGTATTGTCACAGAATCGCATCCATATGTTAGTATAGGGGTTATATAGCACTGCATAACTCTCTTCCTCACCTCTAATAATAAGGTAATATTACACAATATATCTTTCATTTTTTTTTAAAATTATTTTTTTCCTGCCCTTCTGATTTCTGTTGAGCTTCTTCCTCTTCCATCTGCTGTAATTGTTGTACCTAAATACTTGAATTAGTAGACTTGTTTTATTACTATATCATTCACTTTGATCTTGCACGTTGTGGTGTTTTGTTTATTTGAAATAACCATTACTTCGGTTTTCTTGATGTTTAGGGAAAGACCTTTCTCTTTACTCTTTGTTACTACTACATTAATTACTTCTTGAAGGTCTTCCACACTTTTAGCAATCAGAACAGTGTCATCCGCATATCTTAAATTATTTGTGTGTTGTCCTCCCACCGATTTCCCGGTATACCAACTATTACACACATTATATTTTCACTGTATAAAGAACATGTCTGGTGAAAGTACACATCTCTGTCTAACTCCTTGTTTTATTTGTTGAAAGGGCCAAATTCATTTCCTACTCTTACTGCTGCTGTCTGTTGCCAGTACATGTTCTTGATTATTCTTAAATTCTTACTGTCGATGTTCAAATTCTCTAGCATGTGTATAACTTCAGTATGTTTAACTTTATCAAATACTTTTTTCTGTAGTCCATAAAAGAGAGGTATATGTCTGTTTTTACCCATGTAGGCCTCTCTATTATTGTTCTCAAAATATATATAGCATTGTTGGTACCTTTTCCTTCTATAAATATATTTCAACTTCACCAACTTAATTTTTTTTTACCCCATAAGACAATCAATCATCATCATGTAGCACTTCATGAACAGGGTGTAGCATTCCTCACAGTCTGTCGACGTTTCTGACGATTTTGAGCCAATTTGCCTTATTCTGTCATATTAAGGGGGTCTTTGGTATTTTGGGTCCATCTACATCGTGGACAATTCTTTTTTCATTGTCCTGGTATTATCCTGGTATTATCCTGGTATTATCCTGGTATTATCCTGGTATTTTCCTGGTATTATCCTGGTCCATTATGATCTTTTCTAGGCTGTCACGTTCCTTGATAAGACAATAATACTGTAATTTCCTAGAAAGTACCTTGTTGTTTAACCAGTGTTCCTGTTCTTTCAATTTTCTCAAAATGCCCCTTTGATGTTCTTTATGATCCATGTCATTCTGAAGATTCTTCTTTAATTTTGTTTCAAATGCTGTAATTGTATTTTTCACTTTATTGGAGATTGTCCAAGATTCACATTCATAAATTGTAACTGGAAATAGGCATTATCTAAGGAAAGTTAGTTGTGTTATTCTGTAGCAGTCTATTCATATGCTTTCTATTGGGATCAGTTCATTTAAACAACATACGTCTGACTTCTTCATAACAGTCCTCTTTTTGCTGTTAAGAGAGCCAATGTATTCAAAACTGGTAACTTACTCTAGTACTTGATAGCGCTTGAGACTGAGAAGGGGCTAGTGGTTCTGTTGCTTGTCTTATTTATTTTCTTACTTTTCTTCATAAATATATTTTATTTTTCACTGTTTTTGATAATATTTATGAGGTATTCCATGCATTGTTTGCTGTGGAATAGTAGTGAGGACTATCAAAATAATTGTTATATTTTGTTGTAAACATACCCAGTCGTAGCATTGCATGAGCACGATTTACAGTTACTGACTTTAATGTCACATATGCGTATGCGGTTGTGTCTGTGGGTATCACCAATGGCTCTCTAGACAAACCAACAATGCAACAGAAAACCTTAGTAGATGACATGCCTTTCTTTATATTGAGGTTATCTTCTTATAGAAGCTTCATGGCACGTCATCTATTCAAACCCGTAGTCGTAACCTTCGATAACAGTTACCATGTTGTTCCGACAGGCCGACGTTGTGCTTGAAGTAGTTACAGGGACGGCGTGGGTGGGCGGAACAACAACGAAACATGTCGCAAGGGCCAGAGTTCTGCCCTGATGTCGACGTCTGTTTAGGCGGCATTGGACTCGAAACACCATCGAGTCGAATGGCTGCTGAAACAGAGGGCAGAGCACTTATGGGAATTCCCCACGTGCTGTGAATCCAGTTTTCTAATCAAGAATCAAGAATGTCACAATTCTTGTAATTTGTAATTTGTAATACCATTCGCTTGATCATAATTTTTAATACCATTCACTTGATTACAATTGTTAATATTATTTACTTGATGATATTTGTTAATACCACTCACTTGATGATATTTGTTACTACCACTCACTTGATGATAATTGTTAATACCACTCACTTGATGATATTTGTTAATACCACTCGCTTGATGATATTTGTTAATACCACTCACTTGATGATAACTGTTAATACCACTCACTTGATGATAATTGTTAATACCACTCACTTGATGATATTTGTTAATACCACTCACTTGATGATATTTGTTAATACCACTCACTTGATGATATTTGTTAATACCACTCGCTTGATGATATTTGTTAATACCACTCACTTGATGATAACTGTTAATACCACTCACTTGATGATAATTGTTAATAACACTCACTTGATGATATTTGTTAATACCACTCACTTGATGATATTTGTTAATACCACTACTTGATGATTTTTGTTAATACCACTCGCTTGATGATAATTGTTAATACCACTCACTTGATGATATTTGTTAATACCACTCACTTGATGATAATTGTTAATACCACTCACTTGATGATATTTGTTAATACCACTCACTTGATGATATTTGTTAATACCACTCACTTGATGATATTTGTTAATACCACTCACTTGATGATATTTGTTAATACCACTCACTTGATATTTGTTAATACCACTCACTTGATGATATTTGTTAATACCACTCACTATTTGATATTTGTTAATACCACTCACTATTTGATATTTGTTAATACCACTCACTATTTCATATTTGTTAATGCGTGTGCCTTGTGCTAATGAGGATGCAGGCTCTGAAGTAAATTTTTAAGGAGATTTATATTGACTACTGCTTAAAGAAACCGATTTGTCTGCTGTGAGTTATACACCCGGCAGGAATGTATCCTTTTACACCCAATTTATCGAAATTAACGGAGTGGAGATGGTGGAAACCTGGTTACAATGAGGGCTATCCTCTACGCCTTTTGGACTTTTGATTAATATACAATAAAGAATTCTACAAATACCAATTCCGGATTTCGGATTTTTAACCTTTTTCAAGTCACAAACGCAAGGCAATAAGAGCCTTCACATTCCCATCAAAAGACATGTTTCGGAATACTTCCACAGTAGGAAATCAGAAATATACTAAGTACATCAGGAAATACTAAGGATGCAATAACAACTGTTGTAGGTAGAAGCCAATATATTAAGATTAAGTAACGAAAATTCAAAGAATATTTGAAAAAATGGGTAACTGATATAGGTCTCCATGGTTTCACGTTTCATCGTTCTAATCTGGAAACCCAAGACTTAATAATGCTCTTGAACGGAGGTAATAAACCAGATTCTAGTTATTGGTAACGAAAGTGATTATGAACATTTGTTGACATGAGAACGGTAATAGTTTCCAGGACAGCAGCTTCCGTCGTCGTGTTGATCATCATAGCTGTAACGCGTAAAATCCGTGGTACCGTACTTGGTATAAAAATATTGCTTTGGTTAACTTGCATCGTTGATCATGCAGATTATTACAAGAATTCTTTTCACGTGCGTGCTGATCGACACTATCGGCAATGACGTCGGTGCGTAATCTTTTTGCGGTGGCTGACTACATTTAAATATAATCTCCCGCGGACCACCACAATATATGTTCCTTTACCATTTTATTTATATGTAAGTGCTCAAAGTATTCTTTGTTTTCGCAGGCCCATTGATTGGTACCCGAAGACCAGGGCTCTTCAATTATATTTACTCGGGGGGGGGGCAAAATGTAGAAAATGCGGATCATAACGGGCCAGAGGTCCGAATCCCAGCCTAAATATATTTTTATATTTCACTATAGGAGTATAGTTAGTATAGTACCATACAATTGAAGACATTTCCTGTGGTAAGTGTAATGTCTGTAACATTGTTATACCTAGGGCGCCCTAGCCGATGGTAACATAAATGAAACAGTGGTGTAAACTTGTGTAATGAATAATTAAGACTAGTTATTGATTGAAATAAATACATTTCCAACACGCCGATGGTATTATCAATTAACGCTAGCACTGTAACGTCAGTTGTCATGTTCTGACAAATTTAATAAGTGAACTCACTTTTAATAATAGCTGTCGAAAGTTCATTTGTTATGGCATTTATAAAAAACAAAAAACAGAAAAATTATAACATTGCAAAATTTAATTAATGAGAAAAGTGGCATTTCCATTTTTGAGCTAATTTGATAAAATTTGGTCAGATCTTGTGAATTTCCTGTAAATACGAAAAATGTGTATTTCCTGTGGCGATATATGGATGTGAAGGATGGACACTAAATAAAACAGTAGCCAAGAGAATAACGTCATTTGAATTAAAGTGTTATAGAAGAGTTTTGAGAATACCATGGGCAGCGAAGAAAACAAACCAGGAGGTGTTACGAACAATTAACGTCCAGGAAGGCTGGCTTCTGAACACCATATTAAAGAAAAAAGCTAGTTTTTTTGTGGTCATATTAAGACACGATGGCATGGAGAGAGTGTTACTGGAAGGGATGATAGAAGGCAACACGGGCAAAGGCCGACCAAGACGCCGTTGGACAAAAGACTTTTAAGAATGCCTGCGCATGTCACTGGAAGATGCAGGGCAACTTGCTCAAGACCGCGAAGAATTCAAGAGATCCATAGGAAAGACTACGTTCTGGAAAGAATATGTCACCTGAAGATGATGATGATGATGTCAGTGCAATTCTCATGCATTCCTGCAGCCTATCATTGCACAATGAACACCTACTGGTTGTCTTAATGGCATTCATGTATGAAAAGCTTGATTCACAAGTGAAAGTTGAACCAATCATAGTGAGTGTGAATATTGCAATTTTTCTTGCATTCAGAAACTGCTCCTGTTGAATCCGTTCTGACCAAAACTTGTCAGGGACACATTCTTGAAAATCTTCTTTCAGTGTACTGGAACGTTGAATATCCACAAGTTGTAACTTCAGAGAACCTTCATCAAAAGAGGGTAATAACTTCTCAGCATTGGATGAAAAATCTCTTACAGGAGGAATTTTAAAAGGATCTCGAACAAACCACATTACATTGTTTGGGATATTGAAATCTTCAAATCTCTCAGTAAAATTATTGTCACGCTTTCTTAAGAATTCTATCATCTCATTGGTTATATTTGCTGAGTCCAGTGTAGAAGCAGTGAAATCCTTCAAGATTGGAAAAGGAAGAAGTTTACCTGTTTGTAGATCTGTTATAAACAAAGGCAACTTATCTCGTGAGGCGTTCAATTTATCAACAAGATCAATAATAGTCTTTTGTCTTCCTTGAAGTTGCCCGTTCAATGTGTTTAAATGAGCAAACAAATCGTTTAAAAAGCAAACATTTCCCAAATAATCGATGTAATGTAACACTTTCCTGTTATTTTCTGCATTATTATGAGAACAGTTTCTTAGAAAAATTATTATTTCATCTTTGATACCCCACAATCGATCAAGTGATGTACCTTCACTCAACTAACGAATGTCATTATGCCGAAGCAAATCTTTGTAATCTGTTTGAGTTTCTTCGAGTAACTGCCGAAATAACCTGTTGAAGACTTGATGAGGAGCGAATGAAATTTATTATTTTTATCACCATATCCATTGTTTCTATAATCTCATTACTCAGTTTGCTGCACAGAACACTTTGATGGACAAGACAATGCAGCGAGTGCATCTAAGGTGCTACTGCAGATAGTTCGGATGTCACACCTTGATGCTTACCTAACATTGATGGGGCATCATCTGTTACCAATAAACTAATTTTAGTCAAATCAAGTACATTTTGCTTGAAAACAGCTTAATCTTGTCATAAATAACATCTTAATTCTTGATTAGAAATTGGCCTCACAGCACGTGGGGCAATCCCATAAGTGCTCCGTCCTCTGTTCCAGCAGCAATCGACTCGATGGTGTTTCGAGTCTAATGCTGCCGAAACAGACGTCGACTTCAGGGCACAACATAGACCATTGCGACAGGTTTCTTTGTTGTTCCGCCACCCACGCCGTGCCCGTAACTAGTTCAAGCACAACGTCGGCCTCTCGGAACAACATGGTAACTGTTATCAAAGGTTACGACTACGGGATTGTATAGATGACGTGACATGAAACTTCTATAAGAAGATAACCTCAATATAAAAACATGTCATCTACTAAGGTTTTCTGTTGCACGGTTGGTTTGTCTATTGAGCCATTGGGGAGACCCACAGACGTAACAGCATGCGCATATAACATCTCCAGTTATTAAATTTTCTAGTACTATTAAACCCAGAAGTTCTTTGCGAAAACATTTTCCATCGAAAAAACGCACATATAAACATGACTGAGCCTTGTTTGTGTTATCTGTAGATTCGTCAATAGCAATTGACAGGAGTTCAGGTTGTTTTATGCTTTCAACTAAACACTGAAAAACTTCAGTTCCAAAAATTTCGTTTCTGCACATCGTCGAAGTATCTGACATAGGGATCTCTTGAACTGAATTTGTTACGCTCGTTTTTACTTTATCGTCGCTTACTATTTCTGTAAAAGGCTTCTTTTTTTGGGCTAATATCCACGAAACATGGAAAGAAGCCTCTGTAGCTATTTCTTGTTGAGTGCAAGCTTGCACAAGAATTCTACTGTTACGCTGATAAGAAGCGACCAACGACTCGACCTTGGATTTTCTAGCAGTAGAACCTTCTGAATAAGATTTCCTATAATCTGCAGGTTTTGTTGTAAAATGCCGCTTCACGCTGTATTCCTTCACTGACGACACACATTCGTTGCAAAGCAGGCACATTGATTTGGAATTAGATATCAATCAATCAATCAATAAACCCATAACCCTTCAGGGTCGTAGGGGTACCACATTGGATGCTTCAGCACACAGAGTCCTCCAGCGAATTCTATCCTCAGTGATGCGGATGAGTGTGGAAATATCTTGCCCTGTCCATTCCTTGATGTTGTCTGTCCATGCCTTTTGGAATTAGGTATAGTCGGTGATATAAATAAATATTTCAATGTCCAATCATCGTTGAATGCAGGATTTTCACATTCCAACTTCGTTTTCTTATTAGCTCTAGCCATGGTGTCAAGTAATATATTTTCTTAAATAAGATTATTTGAAGATAAACCACTGCTATATTTTCGATTTATCTGTAAACAATTACGTCAGCAATCTACTTCCGGTTTTGGTTTCAGCCAAACGAAAATATGATTAATAAGTAGGTAAGTAGAATAATTGTACAAAAACCACTATGGACGGCTACCAGAAAGATAAGGCCCAGGTAAGTCGAGCTGGTCACTTTTACTCAAACAGATGTAAAATACTAGAAATTTTATTTTTCTCATAGATTTATAAAAACACATTGTATGATTTTATACATTCAGTTTTTTTATAACTTTATTTCACTGTATTAGCATTTATCCGCGGGCCACCTTCTAGGCCTCCGCGGACGGCATTTGGCCCTCGGGCCGCCAATTGAATAGCCCTGCCATAGACCATAGTTTAAGAATCAATGGTTTATGTCACTATAAAATCTAGGACAATGTTGAAAACTAGATTTTAAATGATAATAAAACGATTTATACTTTCATGACAGACATATACAAATATTTCAATTTGTATGTATTCAAATATTCATGAATATCGCAAGCCAGCATATTTATCTCTGACACTAGGCAGCAGTGGCGAGACTTGACCTTCTCATATCCATAAGAAGTAATAGGGAACCAACGCCCATGTCGACTTTTTATATTCTGTTATTTTATGTACAATATGTTTGTGTTAAACACATTTAAAACTTTTGAAAAATGCAGAAACCCCCTGTCGGAAGAAGAACTCAAGACCCAAAACCAACTTTCTAATATTGCTTCCAAGCACCATCTTTATTCAACAGAGAAATATTATAAACTATTCAACTAGTAATCATTATTTGTTCTTGATATTCCTGACAACAGTAGATTTAACTACAAACAAATTGTCCACAACACAATTACATTATCTCTCATTCCGTCTTCTTTCTCCCTCTGTCTAATGCTGTGGTAAGTTCCAAATGTGACGACACTTGCTAGTGTTTACAAATGAAAGTTTATAGAGTGATCTGCCACAAAGTAAAAGTAGATTTTAAAATGTTTCCATACGGTATATACATCTCAAGCCCATACATTATATTATGTGCAAGTCATCTAGTATCAACATTACTAAAGTCATCCACATTAATCAAATATGGAAACAATTAAAGAGTCATCCATTGAGACAGCTGATTGATTACTCATGTTTTGAGGCAACTAATTAATCACATATTGAAACAACGGAATAACGCTACAACTCAAGAAAACTATTACTCTTTTGTTGTTACAACAATTACTCAAGTGTTAATTAAGACAACTGATTGCACATGCTGAGACACTTGATTAGCCATTTGTTGATACAAATTATTAGTCACATGAGGAATCAACTATTTAGTCATCTGTTTAGAAAGCTGGTTAGTCACTTTTTCAGACAACATTTTAGTCATCTGTTTAGACAACGTATTAGCCACATTTTCAAACAGCTGTTTAGTCATCTGTTTAGATAAATCATTAGTCACCTGTTGAACAGCATCACTTGAATAGTCATTTTTCGATACAGTTAAATAGTTATCTGCTGAGACACGTGACACGTCACTTGAACAAAGTGGCGAGGGTGACCTATTCAAATATATAACAAATATAGAGCCCAATAGAACTAATGTATGTTGACATTATCCACGGACATACACACTCACTGTGTGTGTGTGTGGTATCTTATTTTGTCTTATACCTTTTTTCCCCCACGTTGCTTTCGAGTTATTACTCAAATATTAATATTGACAAGATTCATATGCTATTAAAATGACTGCGGACTGTTATAATTTTATACTAAATTTTGATATGTTGTAAGATATATAATCAAATTTAAATGTGCAATCAATGGAAGATTACTTATACTTATTAAAAGTTTATATGCGCGTCTCGTCACTGCTTCATGACACATCAGACGAGCTGTCCCCAGTAAAATTATCTGCAGGAATCCATCATATGACGGGAGACTCACTGTCAGGTGAAATCAACATACAACGCACAAGGACTAAACATTGCATATCCCGTTGTCTCTCAATATTCACAAAACAAATAAACATCACTATCAATTGCTCTCTCTTCCACTGTAATTTCTTGTTGGTGTTTCTCTAACTACTTTCATTCAGTCGTCACGTACCGCCCTGTAAACTGTCATTTATTATTTCGTTATTGATTATCGACCTAACTTGTTAAGCCGGTTGTATGTTGAAATTCTTGCTATCAATTTCTGTACGGATTTATATTTGTTTTGTTGATTTGATGTCCTTTAATTTGTTCAAGGCAAATAATTATATCCTGAAATGTAGATGAGATTGAGGAAGGTTGTGTAGATGAATTATTTAGGAGATAACAGACGTGGTTGTAAATTATGTGGTAGATAATTTGTTTAATAATTTTGTAAATGATTTGGTAGATGGGGTTGCATATAGTTTTGTAGATTAGGACGCTATTAAGTTGATAGATTAGGATGTAAATGAGTTGGTAGGTTACACTAGTAATGTCTTGGTAGATTAGAATTACAATGTAGATGAATTGGGAGGTGTGGCTAAAAATTAGTTGGTAGATCATGCTCTAAATGAGTTAGTAGATTAGAATGTAAATAAGTAGGTAGATTAGATTGTAGGCCTACCTCTTATGGTGGGGTACTCTTCAGTGAACTGTGAACTTAAATCGAATCAGATTTAGCAGGACTTTTAAACATACAACAATACATATTGTCGTTCTGTGAGGAACAAACTTTGAGGTATATAATATTTTTTTTTAGTTGCTTGGATTGCAATTGGAGAAATTGCACTAAATGATGCCAATCTTGGTAGATTAGTTACAGAATAATTATAAAGTAACGATAGTTACAG
The DNA here is from genome assembly GCA_034231615.1 of Meghimatium bilineatum. Taxonomy (NCBI): domain Eukaryota; kingdom Metazoa; phylum Mollusca; class Gastropoda; order Stylommatophora; family Philomycidae; genus Meghimatium; species Meghimatium bilineatum. The sequence goes on from CM067322.1 coordinate 22,943,107, forward strand.
TTGATTGATTGGTATTTGAAATAAGTACACTATTTTTCGCTAATGCTCATTGGTTGATATATCTATATATCTCACGTGACATATTCTTTCCAGACATTTTCATTTGTTGTTGATACGCTGAACGCTCTCTATCCTGAGTAAGAAGGCCTGCAGAGCTTTATCTTCGTTGTGGATACTCAGAATGTCTCTCTATCTCGGGCAAGCAGGTTTTTGTTGGCCACAGACATGTTCATTCATTGTTCAACATCGCTGGTATTGTCGTCTTGTATTCCTCTTCTTCTCGTTCCTAGTATTTTGCCCTCTTTAGTCAGCCTATCCATACCATCATGTCAGTTTAATGTCCAAAAAAATTTAGCTCCCGTCTTTTGTTTTTATTTAGAAGCCACCCTTCATTTAGTTTCAGTAATTTCATAATTTATATGTTCTTCTTTTTCGCTATCCATGATATTTATAGGATCTTTCTGTAGCAATTTACTTCAAATGAATTTATCCTTCTGGATATTGTCTTATTTAAAGGATCTTAAATGGGTTATTTTAGTGTTGTTATTACTACTTTTAGAACTTGCAAGAAAAACCCAGAATTAATTAGAACAATCGATGTCCAAGAGGACTGGCTCCTAACCACTATATTTAGGAAAAATCAGGATTTTTCGGTCACATTAAAAGTAACGACAGGTTGGAGAGAGTGTTATTGGAGGTGTTGCTAGAAGGTTACAGGGGTAAAGACCACTCAAGACGTCGTTGGACAAAAGATTTTCAGGAATGCCTGCACATGTTCCTAAAAGATGCAGGACAGCTTGCTCAAGATCACGGAGAATTCATAGGGGAATATCACAAGATCTCGATAGGGAAGACTACGTTCTGGAAAGAATATTTCACTTGATGATGGTTTTACTACTGTGCCACATCTTTTACATTTGTCTTAGTTTGAGTGCTGCCAATGCTAGTCTTCTCTTCATCTCAGTCGCACAATTCACGGAATTGTTTAAATTTGTTCTCAGATATTCAAATTTGTTTACACATTCCAGTTCTATATATATTGTCTGTTTTGCTTATTAGTTTTAGCTTTGTTTTTTCTGTTGCTTTATGTGCGTTTAGATATAAATTTTGAATCTCGCTGTATTTCTTTGTTATTGTGATTAAATGGTTCAGTGTATCAAAATGAGTGGTAAGAAGGACTGTATCGTCTGTATATCTTATTTCTGGAATCTTGTACCCACCGATATTTAATGGATGAAACTCATTTTTTTTCTCTAATTCTTCTCTTTCATTTCTCATTATATTCTCTGCATAGATGTTAAAATGATAAGGGGATAGAGTGCACCCCTGACTCACTTCACTTTGAGCAGCGACCATTGAGATGTTTCTCTCGCCACTCTTACTGCTGCTTGTTGTTCGTGATATAGTGTTTCAATAAGATGTATTAGAAGTTGGGAGAAACTCATGCTTCCTATGATGGACCATAGCTGGTGATATTTAACAGAATCAGACGAGTTTGTGTAGTCTATAAAAAACATATGTAGGTCTAATCTGTATTCTCTAGATTTCTCAATTATAAAACTCATACTGAATATGTGGTCTCTTGTTCCTCTTTCTGCTCCAAAACCTGTTTCAACTTCATTAACTTCTGTTTATAATTTGTGTTGCATTCCTTTCATTATGATCTGTAGTAGTATTTTGCTGGTTTGATTAATTAGTGCTACACTTGTATAGTTGGTACATACCTGAAGCACACTATTCTTTAGCAAGGGTATGTATACTGACGTTTTTAACACTTCTGGCCATATTTCGATATATTGAGACTACTTACATAAAACAGGAGAGGAAACTTAACATCTTTCATCTAAGACAATGTTTCCCAACCTGTTATTACCATGCCCCACCGAAGTCTTTTTAAAATTCTGGTGCCACCCTATGTAACAAAAACATTTTTTTAATATTCACAAATGGAATTATTTCTTAAATGAAGCCTAATTACAACTTGTTCGAATTTCCCCCCTGAACAATCAAATTTCCCCCCTCAACAGTCAAATTGCCCCCCCCCCCCCACCCCTGAACAATCAAATTGCCCCCGTGTGGGGTGTGGGCCCCACGTTGGGAAACACTGATCTAAGATGTCTTCACAAAATCTTGAACATCAATTGACAGGACAAAATTACCAACAGTGAAATGTTACGCCCAATCTGCCATGGAAACACTTAATAGAAATAGATTGTGTTGGCTGGGTCACGTCCGCAGAATACCAAACTTCCGAATCCCAAAACAAATACTATTTGGAGAATTGGATGAAGGTCAGCGAGCCCACGGTAGACCAATGCTGAGGTATAAGGACATCTATAAATTCTCAATGAAAAGATGTTTCATAGACACTAAAATCTATGGAAAATGGTCGAAACTCGGACTATCTGGAGGCACAACCTGCATGCGGGAGCAACATTTTTCAGAGACACACGTATTATGTTTAAAAATAAGGATGAAAAAATAGAAAAACACAAACAAAAAATGTTTTGATTCTGTAACAGGATCGCTTGGAAAGTTCCAATTTATGTGAAAATGTTCGCAGAATTGCTTCTTCTTTTTGCTTAATGGCAAAACGCAAAATGTCACGCATACATGTCTTGTAACACATAGTATGGTAAATTTGAACACTCTTACTCCTCCGGTTTGTATCATTTCTAATGTTATTCCTTGGTTTTATGGAACTTTTCCTTGTTTCATTTTTCTTATTTAATGTCTGAGCTCTTCTATTGTAGGTTCTGATTTTTGTTGTATTTCATTGAGGCTCTCATTTGGTGACTGTGTTGTTCTTCTATACATGTCTTGATAATACTCTGTTCCTTGATGTAGAATATATTTTTTCTTAATTTAGGGTATTGGTATTCCCTTTTTTATGCTTTAATACATACACGGAGGGTTTTAGGTCTTCCTGTTGTAATGTTATTATAGCATTGGACATATTATTGCTATTTCCTTATTTTCTTTGTTCATCCATTTCTCTGCATGTATTAATTATGTATTGTTTGTCGTGTTTAATTTGTTTATTTAATTTCTTTGAATAATTCTATGTAACTTGTTTGAATTTTTTTTCGGTGGTTTTGCATCGCCTTCTATCTTCAATCATATTAATTGTTTCTTCTGAGATGAATTCTTTTTTTTGAGTCTTTTTATGTTTTGAAGAAGCTTTTCTGCAGTGTTAGTGATAGTTTAACTAATTTTTGTTGGCAAGATCGTTAGGCGTCAATTCTTCTTGTATATCTAAGTGGGTGGTAAATCTGTTTTATATAGCTTTGCTATATTCGCTTGGTATGTCTAAGTGTCAGTCTAATGTTATAAGCTTTCTTGTTGATTAACGTAATTTTTATTTAAATTTCGCTATCAGCAATTCGTGGTCCGTTTTCGGTTGGCCATTATTTATATACTTTGAATAATCTTTGTTAGTTTTAGCATGCGGTTCTAAGTATGTAAATAGTAACCAACGGAAATCCCAACAATAATCAAAAAACGTCACGAATGTGGTCCTAATTAATTCTGTTGGAAGGTCTTTATTTGGGGACGATCATTGATGCAGACACAAGAGTCAGACATCATACATCATTGTGATCGTTGTCTATTAAGTCGTCGTTTCATCAAAGTTGTAGCTCCCGGAACCTCAATTAGTTTAATGGTAAAAGGCTATAACATAACCTAATTGTACTTACGGTCGCGGTTGAAAGAGTGCACATCCAAATGTGCTGGATATATTCAAGCCCTTCCAACACAATTAATTAGAGCCCCATTCGTGATTATTGTTGGAATTTCGGTTGATGACTATTTATATACTTGGGGACGTCTTCCCTATTTTTGGCATGCGATTCGATGTATGTAAATAGTGGTCAACCGAAAGCACAATAATAATCAAAAACGTCACGAATGGGGCCTAATGAATTATGTTAGAAGGTCATTACTGAGACAGTCACGTCACATCACATCATAAGAGGTACTTAATATTAATAATAATCATGCAACGTTTAAGTAATTGTCCCGTCTTATAAACAAGCACTGGTACATCCATTTCAATCAATATCATTGCGCATGAGAACTATGCACGCAGTTTATAAAACATTTAGTCCTGATCTGTATAACTAATACTATTACTTAAGTTGCATTATCTTGGGACGGGTGATTTATTGAGTCAATTTATGGAGAAGCTTATTGCATACTACACATGAATTAAATGAGAAGTTAGACAAGGACTAAATGGTGGTCTGATATCAGATAATAAATGGGCGGATGTTTATGTAGATGAGGGTTGAAAGTAGTACCCATGTCGTATATGAAAGTAGTACCCATGTCAATATCCCTTATCTCGATTCCCTCATAAAAATATGATAATGAGTGTAGTTATGCTAATTTTATGCAGAGAATCACGCCAATGAAAATGTTTGATTTTTAGAGATGGTTGTAACTGTATTTTTAAACTGTCGTTGTCATCTTCTTCTCCTTCGTTAGAAAAGAGCAGGCGATTTATTACGTTGTGTTGTAATTACAGAATGGCTGGGATATCTTTGACTTTCTGTCGAGCTTTCCGTTTTAAAAAAAACAAACATTTTTGTGGGTGTGTTTAAATTCTATATTAGGTACCTGCTAATTTTACCAGAGTAATTGTTGTTATTGGTGCAGCTGTAGCTCTTGATGCTGTTGTTGTTATTGATGCTGCTGTAGCTCTTGATGCTGTTGTTGTTATTGATGCTGCTGAAGCTCTTGATGCTGTTGTTGTTATTGATGCCGCTGTAGCTCTTGATGCTGTTGTTGTTATTGATGCCGCTGTAGCTCTTGATGCTGTTGTTGTTATTGATGCTGCTGTAGCTCTTGATGCTGTTGTTGTTATTGATGCTGCTGAAGCTCTTGATGCTGTTGTTGTTATTGGTGCAGCTGTAGCTCTTGATGCTGTTGTTGTTATTGATGCTGCTGAAGCTCTTGATGCTGTTGTTGTTATTGGTGCAGCTGTAGCTCTTGATGCTGTTGATGTTATTGATGCTGCTGAAGCTCTTGATGCTGTTGTTGTTATTGGTGCTGCAGTATTTCGTATAGTTGTTGTAGGTAAGCTCTTTGTTATTGCAGTTATTGTGTCAGCTCTATATCTCAAGTACTAATCCCTTATCTCTGACACTAAAAACTCACAAGCTCAAAATACTTAGAGGACTAACTTCATTATACCTGAGTTTATCCATATGTACTCCAGACCTCTCAATAGAATTTTACATCGCTTGCAGAGAGTATGACTCATAGAAAGTACTCCGTAATTTTATGCGATTATCGCCAATCACCTCCTAGAAAAAGGCACTTGTAAATAAAATATTACGGGTTTAAACACATGATCTCGTGAACACAAGACAAATAACTTACTCCAATCTCTCTGAGACAAATGTGCTATAAGAAAGATCTCGATAAAAGTGTTAAAAAAAGAGTATCTCACTACGCTAACGAGATCTCTGAGACTAATTTGTTATAAAAAAGAGCAACTCAGAAGGTTGAGACTTGGGTCTATTGTGTCTGCCCTGATGTGCTTGCTTATTCGCTGTGTGAATGTTTCGTCTGACTAAAACTCGAGAATGCATATTTGGTTGTTCTATTGCTCTAGAAATATGACTCTTTTCTTGCGTTTCCAATTGATTCCAATTCGTGACATGTGTGCATTGTGTTGGGATAAGTATCATACTCAGATAAGGAGACGTTACTGCAGTCAACCTCATATTGAATTTTGATATTTTATTGCAAGCATGAAAAAGGTTGTGGGACATCTAAAAATAACACATACTCGCTCAATTTTGGTTGTGGTTATGAGCGAATGGAAGTCATGTATTGAGCTGGCAATTTGATTTGATGTCACCACCGGGTAGGTAGATGCCGAGACAAGTACAGATATCAACTTACCTAACACCACCGGGTAGGTAGATGCCAAGACAAGTACAGATATCAACTTTCCTAACACCACCTGGTAGGTAGAAGCCAAGACAAGTACAGATATCAACTTTCCTAACACCACCTGGTAGGTCGGTGCCAAGACAAGTACAGATATCAACTTACCTAATACCACCAGGTAGGTAGATGCCAAGACAAGTACAGATATCAACTTACCTAACACCACCGGGTAGGTAGATGCCGAGACAAGTACAGATATCAGCTTACCTAACACCACCGGGTAGGTAGATGCTAAGACAAGTACAGATATCAACTTTCCTAACACCACCGGGTAGGTGGAAGCCAAGACAAGTACAGATATCAACTTACCTAACACCACCGGGTAGGTAAATGCCAAGACAGGTACATATATCAACTTTCCTAACACCACCTGGTAGGTAGATGCTAAGACAAGTACATATATCAACTTTCCTAACACCACCTGGTAGGTAGATGCCAAGTACATATATCAACTTTCCTAACACCACCTGGTAGGTAGATGCCAAGACAAGTACAGATATCAACTTTCCTAACACCACCTGGTAGGTCGGTGCCAAGACAAGTACAGATATCAACTTTCCTAACACCACCTGGTAGGTAGATGCCAAGACAAGTACATATATCAACTTACCTAATACCACCAGGTAGGTAGATGCCAAGACAAGTACAGATATCAACTTACCTAACACCACCGGGTAGGTAGATGCCGAGACAAGTACATATATCAGCTTACCTAACACCACCGGGTAGGTAGATGCCAAGACAAGTACAGATATCAACTTACCTAACACCACCGGGTAGGTAAATGCCAAGACAGGTACATATATAAACTTTCCTAACACCACCTGGTAGGTAGATGCCAAGACAAGTACAGATATCAACTTACCTAACACCACCGGTAGGTAGATGCCGAGACAAGTACAGATATCAGCTTACCTAACACCACCGGGTAGGTAGATGCCAAGACAAGTACATATATCAGCTTACCTAACACCACCGGGTAGGTAAATGCCAAGATAAGTACATATATCAACTTTCCTAACACCACCTGGTAGGTAGATGCCAAGACAAGTACATATATCAGCTTTCCTAACACCACCTGGTAGGTAGATGCCAAGACAGGTACATATATCAACTTACCTAACACCACCTGGTAGGTAGATACCAAGACAAGTACAGATATCAACTTACCTAACACCACCTGGTAGGTAGATGCCAAGACAAGTACAGATATCAGCTTATCTAATACCACCTGGTAGGTAGATGCCAAGACAAGTACAGATATCAACTTACCTAACACCACCTGGTAGGTAGATGCCAAGACAAGTACAGATATCAACTTATCTAATACCACCTGGTAGGTAGATGCCAAGACAAGTACAGATATCAGCTTACCTAACACCACCTGGTAGGTAGATGCCAAGACAAGTACAGATATCAGCTTACCTAACACCACCTGGTAGGTAGATGCCAAGACAAGTACAGATATCAGCTTACCTAACACCAATAATAGGAAGACGAAATTTCAACAATAAATACAATAGAAGACGATCTAGAACCATACATCCTGAAATCCGAAATTGAAGATTCAGTTAAACATGCACCAAAAAACAAAGCACCAGGAATAGAAGGCATACATATAGAACTAATAAAAATGTTAACAGTGACAGATATATAGTGGCTACACAGACTGTTCAATATGATATGGAAGACACAAAAGACACCACCGGAGTGGAATACAGCGATGATTGTTCCCATCTGGAATGAAAAAAGGCAGTTTGAGGGACTGCACAAAGTATAGATGAATATCACTCTTAAGCCACATAGGAAAAATCTTTAGCAAGGTACTAGAGAGAAGGATGTGCACATATATAGAACAACGGCTGAACAACACAGAATTAGGCTTACAGAAAAATAAACGCTGTACCGACGCAATTTTTCCGTCAAAAATTTTCAGAAAGAGCGACAGAAAATAACCAAAACTTATATTTGGCTTTCGTGGACCAAGAGAAAGCTTTTGATAGAGTGGATAAAAAACAACTATGAATATTACTACAGACATATGGAGTTCCCCAACATCTGATACGCCTATGTCAAAGAATATACTCTGATAGTCAATGCTCAGTAAGTACGAGCACAGGTACATCTGATAATTCCAAATTTACTCGGGAGTGAGGTAGGGATGTGTGCTATCCCCCACCATCACGCTAGTGTTCATAACACCCATAGATCACATATGTAAAGTATCAAAGACAAATGAAGAAACAACCCGAACGATAACTTAAAATAGTTGCTATTTGCAGACGACCAAGCACTAGTAGCATCATCAGAAGAACAACTACAAAGACAAATATACAGATTACATGAAACATACCAATTCTTTAACATGAAGTTAAATATAGAAAAACCTGAGGGAACGAAGATAGGAAAACAGAAAGAAACACCAATATATATATATATATATATATATATATATTGGAAACAACAGATTTAAACAAGTGGGGCATAATTCACATATCTAGGAAGCAATATAACAATAGACAGCAAGAGTAGCAAAGAAATACACAACAGATGTAGTAAAGCATACCAAACACTAGGGCAAATGCCACTAATCTTCAGAAACAAAAATGTAGATTTTTGCACCAACATAACACTATTCAAAACGATTATTATGCCAACGCTTTGCTACCAATGTCAAATATGGGCAAGGACAGCACAAGACAAACGTAAACTTGTGATAACTGAAATGACATGCTTACGCAGAATCCTATGAATATCGCTAAGACAGAGTGAGAAATGAGGACATTAGACAAAGAACCGGCACCGCCCAAATCTTTGAATATATTAAAAGATAACAGATCAAATGGTTTGCACGCATCAGCAGACAATCACCAGACAGCATTCCACAGCAAGCTATGTTACATAGATACAATGAAGGCAGACCTACAGGTCGACCACGAAAACTATGGAAAAAAATAGGCGATACATTCAACAATATACTCTACATACAAGAGGGTCATCTCCAGAAAACTCTTCTACCTCTGACGCTGAAAGACAACAAAAGAATTTATCGAATAGATAGATAAATAGAACACCAATTGTAAGGTTGATGTTGAGACAAGTATAGATATCAGCTTATCTAACACCACTGGTTAGGAAGCTGTTGAGACAAGTATAGATATCAGCTTATCTAACACCACTGGTTAGGAAGCTGTTGAGACAAGTATAGATATCAGCTTATCTAACACCACTGGTTAGGAAGCTGTTGAGACAAGTATAGATATCAGCTTATCTAACACCACTGGTTAGGAAGCTGTTGAGACAAGTATAGATATCAGCTTATCTAACACCACTGGTTAGGAAGCTGTTGAGACAAGTATAGATATCAGCTTATCTAACACCACTGGTTAGGAAGCTGTTGAGACAAGTATAGATATCAGCTTATCTAACACCACTGGTTAGGAAGCTGTTGAGACAAGTACAGATATAATCTTATCTAACACCACATGGTTAGGAAGCTGTTGAGACAAGCCACTGTTTAGTGTTACGACTTCCAAATAATGTAAATGTCTTTCATCGATTTTCACAGATATAGGAAGCAGCCTATTTGTTAGTATATCATTCGAAGGTTCTAAGATCTAATCGCGATATTACCATTGTCTAATCGATTCTCTAAAAGCAAGATGGCAACACTATAAATATTACTTCCTGTAGAAAAAAATTAACAGTTGTTTAAAAAAAAACCAAACTCAAAATATGAAGTAACAATGTATCAACTGACATGTTGGTAACGAATACTGAAAAATACCTGGTAACTATACAAGTTTCCTGCTATAGAATTCTAGATGAAATATTTGTACGGGATTTAGCCAATCTTCTGGACAAACGTTATTCTAAAAGATGGCATCTGACTTTGAAAAGAGCAGACGGAAGAACTAATTACAGGAAAAGTAGTGGCTTTGGCACCTGGTTGAGGAGATATTAAAAGGAGATGAAATTTCGGAGTGTGTTTAAATAAAACGTATATGATTCCGAGGGAGGGAATGTGTGAGAGAGATAGAGAGAGAGAGAGAGAGAGTAGATAAGGAATGCTTATATAAAAACCTCGAAAGTGCTGAGCTGTAGCATGACCGTCTGAATATAGAAGACCTCTGCACAGAAATAACTAGGATTTCATTCGTTACGTTTGTTGGGTTATTGTGGCGATATTCCTCGGTCACTATTTACATACGTAGAATCGCATAAAACCATAGACAAGGCATAAACTTAGTAACCAACGAAAGGCACGCATTCATATTTGCCATAATTACCATTATTGCTGGTGTATACATTTGTCTTTGGTTTCATGGTCAGTATAATTTAAAATGTGTCGGAATTTTGTTAAATGCTAAACTAATGAAAGTTAGGAAGTAGATTGACAAGTTGTCACTTGTGAAACTAGTGAAAGCTAGGAAGTAGATTGACAAGTTGTCACTTGTGAAACTAGTGAAAGCTAGGAAGTAGATTGACAAGTTGTCACTTGTGAAACTAGTGAAAGCTAGGAAGTAGATTGACAAGTTGTCACTTGTGAAACTAGTGAAAGCTAGGAAGTAGATTGACAAGTTGTCACTTGTGAAACTAGTGAAAGCTAGGAAGTAGATTGACAAGTTGTCACTTGTGAAACTAATGAAACTTAGGAAGTAGATTGACAAGTTGTCACTTGTGAAACTAATGAAAGTTGGGAAGTAGATTGACAAGTTGTCACCTGTGAAACTAATGAAAGTTAGGAAGTAGATTGACAAGTTGTCACTTGTGAAACTAGTAAAAGCTAGGAAGTAGATTGACAAGTTGTCACTTGTGAAACTAATGAAAGTTGGGAAGTAGATTGACAAGTTGTCACCTGTGAAACTAATGAAAGTTAGGAAGTAGATTGACAAGTTGTCAAATGTGAAACTAATGAAAGTTGGGAAGTAGATTGACAAGTTGTCACTTGTGAAACTAATGAAAGTTAGGAAGTAGATTGACAAGTTGTCACTTGTGAAACTAGTGAAAGCTAGGAAGTAGATTGACAAGTCACTTGTGAAACTAGTGAAAGCTAGGAAGTAGATTGAGAAGTCGTCACTTGTGAAACTAGTGAAAGCTAGGAAGTAGATTGACAAGTTGTCACTTGTGAAACTAATGAAAGTTAGGAAGTAGATTGAGAAGTTGTCACCTGTGAAACTAATGAAAGTTAGGAAGTAGATGACAAGTTGTCACTTGTGAAACTAATGAAAGTTGGGAAGTAGATTGACAAGTTGTCACTTGTGAAACTAGTGAAAGTTGGGAAGTAGATTGACAACTTGTCACTTGTGAAACTAGTGAAAGCTAGGAAGTAGATTGACAAGTTGTCACTTGTGAAACTAATGAAAGTTGGGAAGTAGATTGACAAGTTGTCACTTGTGAAACTAATGAAAGTTGGGAAGTAGATTGACAAGTTGTCACCTGTGAAACTAATGAAAGCTAGGAAGTAGATTGACAAGTTGTCACTTGTGAAACTAATGAAAGTTAGGAAGTAGATTGACAAGTTGTCACTTGTGAAACTAATGAAAGCTAGGAAGTAGATTGACAAGTTGTCACTTGTGAAACTAATGAAAGAAAGGAAGTAGATTGATAAGTTGTCACTTGTGAAACTAATGAAACTTAGGAAGTAGATTGACAAGTTGTCACTTGTGAAACTAATGAAACTTAGGAAGTAGATTGACAAGTTGTCACTTGTGAAACTAATGAAAGAAAGGAAGTAGATTGACAAGTTGTCACTTGTGAAACTAATGAAACTTAGGAAGTAGATTGACAAGTTGTCACTTGTGAAACTAATGAAACTTAGGAAGTAGATTGACAAGTTGTCACTTGTGAAACTAAGGAAAGTTATGAAGTATATTGGCAAGTTGTCACCTGTGAACAATAATAAATGCCACTGTATGTCATGTCTTGATTTGTCAAATGGATTCTCTAGATGACAAAGAAAGATGCTGCTCAGTCGCCATTATACTTTTGTCATTTGGTGAAATAAACTTAGATAATGGGGAATGCTAGATGTACCAGTCACTGAATATGGATCAACATATATGATAGAAAATTGATGAACTATATGTCTGAAAAGTACATGTTATGCTCCTAGCTGTACATGATGATTTTATTTTGGGATATTACCGCACTGGAGTGCCTCCCTTCGTGGGATATTACCGCACTGGACTGCTTATCTTCGTGGGATACTACCGCACTGGAGTGCTTTACTTCGTGGGATATTACCGCACTGGAGTGCTTCAATTCGTGGGATGTTACCGCACTGGAGTGCTTACCTACGTGGGATATTACCGCACTGGAGTGCTTCCCTTCGTGGGATATTACCGCACTGGAGTGTTTCCCTTCGGGGGGATACTACCGCACTGGATACTACTGCACTATGAATAGATGCCACCACGAATAATGCTTACCAACTGGAGTTACATGGTTAGCTTGCGACGTACGGCTGGACTACTAGCGATGTGGGTACAAACGTTACAGTTCAGTGGAATTGGTAGATGTAATTGGAATTGATGTAATATTACCCCAGCACAAGTCGATGTGTTGCGCTATTGTTGCAAAAAAAAACACAAAAAAACTACAGAACGAAATAATATCGTTTCTCTGCTCCAAATCCTATTGGATGTAGTTAGACCACTGTCCTGCTAGAATAGTATTTCAGCGGGAGTTGGAAAATGAATAGTTAGAAAAACAATTGAGACAAAGAAACGAATGAGGTCTCAAAGACTAATACCATGGTTATGATTTCACTTGAAGAGCGTACTCAGGGCTGTGCTATGATTCAGAGAAGAAGCCGCATCAGGCGGCACCAATCAAATTACATTGGAAAAGGGGGGGGGGAGTTTGCGGCATTTTAAAGGGGAAAAAACATTATATGGGGGCGGGGGTGACATATCGAAGACTTGTAACACGTTGAAAAATTCTGCCGCACGACCCTAACTTTACTGGAAGTGAACGTGGAATGTTATCAGGAAAGGATGACATAGATGCAAGAAGGAAGCAACCATCAGGAGCATCCCCTACATAAGGAGGAGGCTCTACGGAATCAACCCTTCAATCAACCCTCGTCATTAATGCACTGCGTTGAGTGCTGAGAAGGACAATTAGAAATGAGCACACCTCCCCCTACAATGGTTTATCTTTAAAATATTTCACGAAAAATCGGACACAAAATGAGCTTATTTTTTTAAATTAGCGTTTTAGGTAACACACACACGCACACACACACACCCATCCCCCCACCCCCACCCCCCCCCCCCCAGCGCTAAAAGAAGACGTAACTAAGACCATGTTCAAGATATACACATTACAGTTGACATAGCGTATCCTCTGTGTTAGACGCGTACACTGTTCGAGATTCATTGCATGCAAACTGTGTTGCGGAGACAGCCAGCTATTTCTATAGGGCAAGAGTTCAATATACAACAGTGAAGAGAATGTGTTGAAGAGAAAAGTATGTGAAAAAATGGAGAGAAAAAATTGTAACAAGAGAAGAAAAGGTGAATAAGAGAAGAGAATGTGAAGAAGAAAAGAGAATGTGAAGTAGAGAAGAGAATGTGAAGAAGAGAAGAGAATGTGAAGAAGAGTGCCAATACATTCTCGAACTATGTATCGAACTATGTAGTCATTGTTATTTAGCACTGTATTGTGAAGGTTTAAAAGAAGGTGACAGGTGAAATGTGAAGTTTTAATAGAAGGTAACTTGTGGAATCTGAAGGTTTAAAAGAATGTGATAAGTGGAATGTGTAGTTTTAATACAAGGTAACCGGTGAAATGTGAAATTTTCATAGAAGTTGAACTGTGAAGGTTTAATAGAAGGTGGAAAGTGGAACGTGAAAGTTTTATAGAAAGTGGCAGGTGAATTGCGAATGTTTAATAGAAGGTGGCTAGAGGAATGTGAATACCTTATAGAAGGTGACAGGTAAAATGTGAAGGTTTAATAGGAGACAGGTGAAATGAGAAGTTTAATAAAAGGTGGCAGGTGGAATGTAAATATTTAATGGAATGTGGCAGGTTGATTGTGAAGGTTTAATAAAAAGTGAAAGATTGAATGTGAAGGTTTAATAGAATGTGAAAGATGGAATTTGAAGGTTTAATAGAAGGTGGCAAGTGGAATGTGAATGTTTAATAAAATGTGATATGTGGAATGTGAAGGTTTAATAAAATGTGCCAGATGGAATGTGAATGTTTAATAGAATTGGACAGATTAAATGTGAAGGTTTAATAGAACTTGGCATATGGTACGTGAAGGTTTAACAAACGATTGCAAGTGAAATGTGAAAGATTTGAAATAGAAAGTGATGGCGGGAATTGGGATTAGAATAACAGAGAAACGTCACTGAGCTGTTTCACATCGTGGCATGGTAGTGTTTCACATCGTGTCAGGGTAGTGTTTCACATCGTGTCAGGGCAGTGTTTCACATCGTGTCAGGGTAGTGTTTCACATCGTGTCAGGGCAGTGTTTCACATCGTGTCAGGGTAGTGTTTCACATCGTGTCAGGGTAGTGTTTCACATTGTGTCAGGGTAGTGTTTCACATCGTGTCAGGGTAGTGTTTCACATCGTGTCAGGGTAGTGTTTCACATTGTGTCAGGGTAGTGTTTCACATCGTGTCAGGGCAGTGTTTCACATCGTGTCAGGGTAGTGTTTCACATCGTGTCAGGGTAGTGTTTCACATTGTGTCAGGGTAGTGTTTCACATCGTGTCAGGGTAGTGTTTCACATTGTGTCAGGGTAGTGTTTCACATCGTGTCAGGGTAGTGTTTCACATCGTGTCAGGGTAGTGTTTCACATCGTGTCAGGGTAGTGTTTCACATCGTGTCAGGGTAGTGTTTCACATTGTGTCAGGGTAGTGTTTCACATTGTGTCAGGGTAGTGTTTCACATCGTGTCAGGGTAGTGTTTCACATCGTGTCAGGGTAGTGTTTCACATCGTGTCAGGGTAGTGTTTCACATTGTGTCAGGGTAGTGTTTCACATCGTGTCAGGGTAGTGTTTCACATCGTGGCATGGTATGTTTCCACAACGGAATTGATAGCTTACATGCGGTTACGACAACAACGCTGAACGTAACCAGCTGTAGCCAAAAATGAAATGCATTTCTTTCAAACCCAAAACAAGCATATACGGACATCCTCGTTTCGAATGACAAGGCGAGTACGGGAGATGTTATGAATTTGTTTTGAGTTAAATTTTGGCCTCCTTCGATGATTTGATGAAACTAAAACCCTGGATCAATACTACTCTAAATATGGGTTGTGTTTGCCAAAAATCTGTCATTTAAGATATCTTGCTGTGTGCTATAATTTAATCATACTTTTATGAGACTCGACACAATCTCGTCACCCACACGAACTCAATGCAATATTCACAAGTGATATTGACATGGTATTTCGATGCAAGTACACCGAGTGTGGTAATGAGGACATACGGTTCACGCGCATGTGTGGGTGTAGTGTCAGTTTTCTGATATATGTATATGGCGAGTGGAGTGCGATTTCACTGAGGGAAGCATGAGGTTAAAGATAATATTAGAAGAAATAAGAGAAATGAAATATCTAAGAGAAAATCAGAGAAACAGGTGAGAAGAAATTAAAGGGAAAATCAGCGTATCACCATGGGAGAAGACTTCATATTTCTTTAAAGGCAATCTTTAACAACTTGATTTGTCTTTTCTGTGTGTATGTGGCCAGTCTCATTTTTTTTTCTGCCAAGATTTCTTATTTAAGACGCACAAATAAGCCACTACGAGTACTCCCTACAATTTGCTTCGTTTCTTAGTGTTCGTATAATGGGTAGAAACTATCTACAATAATTGTACTCATGGGAGAAATGGATTAACTGGTAAACGAACTCTGGCCATTACTAGTTAGTAAACACATGGCTATTTGTACATCATTAAGCCAAAACTATAAACAAAAAGCTGAATAGATGATTTGTAAATAAATAATAAGCTTGTCTGCAATTTGTATGTTGCAGACACACAGATGATATATTGTGTCCAGAAAATGAGAAATGGTAGTCTGATATATGAGATAATATTGTCATTGTCAATTGCCTATCCCCAGTTGGAAGCTAGTTGATAGTATCCACATTTTTCGTTAAGCGTAGGGATGGAAGTTGTAAATTTCTGTTCAAGACCAGACATGATGTCTGAGTTAAGATATTGTGGTCAGTGGCGAATTTGGTCAGAACAAATCTGTTATCAAGAGATAGGGAAAACTGACTGGTTATCACGAGATAGGGAAAACTGACTTTTCTCATGCGTACTTAGTCCATCTCAACGAAGCTGTACGATGCTTGCTGGGAGTACCACCCACATCACGTTACTGAGTATCTTCAAACAATACTTCCCAGGGATCTAAAATTAATTATCTTTGTAAACAAAACGTCATAATCCGGATTCGACTCTGTGACCTCTGTAACAGAAAGCGAACGACTTAACCACTTTGTCAGATTTTCAATGTAAGTAGTGCCTATATACATATACATATATATATATGTGTGTATATATATATATATATATATATATAAGTATATATATATATATATACGGAAGAAACACATACATACTACTATAATGCTGTCGTTAAATGTTTACCGAAATAGATGTATAATTGATAGTAATTCCATGAAATATATTGTACATATTTCAGGCAGAGAAACTCCGAAGAGCAGTGACTAAGCTTTTCACATTGTGCTAAAGAGATGGCTGGTTAAAATCCGGCTCGTAATGTCTTGTTTACAATGATCATTTTTTTATAGATCCCTGGGGATTATCGTCTGAAGGAACATAGTTACGTGCTATGAGTGGTACACTCGGCTGACGGAGTGTTTTTTTCATTGTTAGGGACAAAGTACATATTAGTACCCGAGTACAAGGAAGCCAATATTTTACCCATTTAGAGCCCTTTTTATGCAGTCAACGGTAGATACACAATGTCTATACACATTGCCTACACAAAATATCTATACAGAATGTCTATAAGTAAAGTAAAGTAACCCATAGCATTTATTAATGCCGTAGGGGTGTGAGATGTTAGCGATCTCACATTTCACAGGCTCTGCAAATGAGGGCGGTAGCCATCTCCTCTCCCTCGCAGTCTTTACTTCCCGGATTAATCCGGTACCCATTTAAGGCTGGGTCGACCTGGGAGCCGTTGCGATCTGAAAACATATCCGCCTCAACTGGGGAATGAACCCAGGACCACTCATATGTGAAGCCAGTGCGCTAACCACTGCACTAACGCGGCTCCCAACGTGTATATATAACGTGTATAGAATGTCTATACACATTGGCTACACAAAATTGTCTATTGTCTTTTCCCAGGTGAATGATTGTTGATGGTATTCACACTTGCCGTTAAGCATAGGGGTGGTAGCTTAAGCTGTCGATTCAATGCCAGATGTGTCGCCGAGGTTGCATTTAGTCCATGTGTGTTCAAGGTTATCTTGATGTTTTCTATCCACCGTTTTCTTGGTCTACCTTTGGCTTTACGCCCGGATATTCTTGTATTATATGCTCTTATTGGTATTTGAAATAAAATATCTATATCTATAAATATCTATACACAAAATATCTATACAGAATATCTATACACATTGCCTACACAAAATATCTATACAGAATGTCGAATGTCTATACAGAATATTAAAATTGTATTTTTAAAGTGTGTGGTGTTTTAGGCCAGTGATGTTCAAGGTGAACAATATAGCACCCTAGGGATCCACGGCGACTTGAGGGTGGGCCATAGACAAAAACTAATAGAGAGTCATACATCTATCTATGGAGATACAAGATGATAGTAATATTTTATACAATTAGTGTTCATATAGCTCAGAACACTTCGAACAAGTTTTGTTAAGCTCTAAATACATGCTTCTTCTTCTTCAGCGTTCATTCTCAAACTCCTGCTGAATTATCTTGTAGCAGGACCATTGTCCTACTAGATTTCCAGCAGGATGTATTCCAGAGAATGGAAATGCGTTGTGTCTCCGTTTTATTTGCGTCAATGGCCCGACACATCCGACTTCGGCTGGTAAATACATTCAATGACTTGTTATTGTTTTTGTTTTGTAGTTCACAGGGAGTCATTGAGAAAAGAATTGACATGAAAAGGGCCACGATAAGAAACAGTTAAGAACCACTGGTTTAGGAGACTTTTTTTAAAAATGCTGCTTGTACTGAACCGTGACGAATAGACAATATGCAAAACGTATAAACATCTTCTAACTCATGCGTCAGGTACACATTTACAGTTGGGTCGACTGGAGCAGCGATCATGTCAGATGAAAAGTCATGACCAGGATTCTTTTTGTCTGGACGTGGTTTCAAACCTAGCATGCTGTAACTTGGAGATAGTATGTAATCTCACTATCAACTGAGCCTACTAGACTGTTTCAAACCTAGCATTCTGTAACTTGGAGATAGTATGTAATCTCACTATCAACTGAGCCTACTAGACTGTAGCCTATAGGTTACTACGCCTCTCTGTTAAGTACATACCTCTGAATTCACTAGATCAGTTTAGAATTTGCCACCAACTTCTTCAGGATTCAATCCATCTAATAATTAATTTCCAATTGATAGTAAAATTAAAATCAGCAGATCAAGTGGTTTGGTCACATTATGAGAATGCATCATGACAAGCTACCTGTACATGCATACAACCAAATGAGATCAGGGTACAAAACCAGAGGAAGGCCATGGAAAAAATGGATAGAAAACATCAGGGATATCCTGAGCAGTCACGGTCATATCACAGCCGAAGCCACACATCTGGCTTTAGAACG
The DNA here is from genome assembly GCA_034231615.1 of Meghimatium bilineatum. Taxonomy (NCBI): domain Eukaryota; kingdom Metazoa; phylum Mollusca; class Gastropoda; order Stylommatophora; family Philomycidae; genus Meghimatium; species Meghimatium bilineatum. Next base: position 22,961,877 of record CM067322.1, read on the forward strand.
CAAGCTTGAGCTCCAATCACCCCTTGCTTAACGGCAAGAGTGGATCACAAACCACCTGGGGAAAGACAATAGATAATATATATTAAAATGGATATCCAGAATATTCAATGTTTTTATAGAACATGAAACGTAGACTATCTTTATTTCCTGCTTCTTCTTCGGCAGTCAACGACTAGGTTTCTATTCTCTGACATTGATCCTCTATTGATCATAGATCAGTTTAAGTTCACTCTATGTCCGAAATTGATTATGTATAGAGCGGTTTAAGTTCACTCTATGTCCGATATTGATTATGTATAGAGAGGTTTAAGTTCACTCTATGTCCGATATTGATTATGTATAGAGCGGTTTAAGTTCACTCTATGTCTGAAATTGATTATGTATAGATAGGTTTAAGTTCGCTCTATGTCCGATATTGATTATGTATAGAGCTGTTTCAGGTCACTCTGTGTTCGATATTAATTATTTATAGAGCGGTTTGTTTTAATTTCAATGTATCCCCCCTCCTGTTTACCCCCTGTCTTGATGTCCATGTGGGATCAGATTGTGGTTTTGTGAACATATAATCTATGTAACTCCTGGCTCATGTAGGCCAGACTGTCATTCTGTGAACATATAATCTGTGACAGTCCTGGCTTAATGTTTCAAGATGGAGGAAAGGGAGCCAGCTCTTACACTCTGACCATTAGTTGTGGACCTTATTATAGATATATATGGTTGTATATACTTGTTCTATAATTGAAAATATATTGTAATATTTTTGCTGAAATTGAGATGATGTGGAACATGAAAATAAGATATGACATTCCTTAGAAAGTAGCTGAAATGAAATCTGAAATGGATACAATGCCAGGGGCAATGCAAACGATAGATTACAGAAGTAATTGAGTCAACAAAGCAAACATATATGAATCACACACAAAGACTATAACCAGAGAACTCTTCTACCCCTGACGCTGTAAGACATAATGGGGTATCTATCTATGAATCCATAGCTCGTCAGGGTCGTAGGGGTATCACATTATATATTCTGCACACAGTCATCCAATGATTTCTATCTTAACGATTCTGGATGAGTGAGGAAATACCTTGCACTGTCCATTCCAGGATGATCTGTGTCCATGGCTTTATTTCCTCCTCTGCTTCTCCTTCCTTCAATGGTTCCCTGTAGTATTGTTTTTGACAAGGAATCATGGCTGAATTCATATCCAAACAAATGCTGCTTTTCGTCATTTCTCTATTAAAAGCAATAGTTCTTGTATAGTCCTGCATAAAACTCTATTTTATTTATTTACGTACAAATTCGTCTTATACTCTGTATAGGGAATTCGTAGAATTCGTCTGTAGCATGTGTACTCGAAAGCCTGTAATCGTCTCTCCATGTCCGCAGTGAGTGTCCAACTCTCACACCGATAAACAACAGAAAAGCACTAGTGGCTTATACAGTTTGACTTTCACTCCAACACTGATGCTGCTTTTTGAAATCACCGTTAACCTTCACATAGAAACTGAAGCCATCTCCAGCCATATTTTAAATTCTACTTTTGCATTTTCCATCTCTACATTTGCTGATCCGAGGTATTTGATAGTATTCACCACCTCGAGCTTATATCCATTCATCATGATGTTTGTTGTCTGTTTGTCTGTGTCTCTGATGTTAACCAAGATCTTGTTCTTTTCTGTGTTGATTTCCATTCCGCACTGGATGGTAACGTTTCTCCAACTTTGCTGTTAACTCTTGCAATTATTGTTCTGACCCAACTATAAGATCAATATCACCAGCGAAACGCAAGTTGCAAATAGGGCGACCTCCGATCGATATAGAAGTATAAAAAGGGGTATACAGCGAGAATAAGGAATAAAAAGAAATTTGATGTTGTGGTAAGTAAAATCAGATATTACATTCCTTATACATTACATTTTATGATGCTTTAGGAAAGACAAATTGTGGATTTTACAAAATATTGCCGACCAATAACGTAATTTATTGTGATGCATGACACAAAGATTATGGTAACCACAAATAAATAGACACACGAAATGTTTATACATTTCAACATTTATAGCAACGTTTCAATACATGACGTCAAGACAGTAAAACCATCTCAAAGATGGATTCAATCAGTTAAAATTGATGTCATATTTTAGCAGATATTTTCATTTTCGTTTGTTCTTAGATACCTAGATATTAATAGGGCGTATTCCAGAGAAAGGAACGTCTTGTGTCATAATGTACACCTTAGCTGCGATATCTGTACCTTTTCAGTTTCACACAACATATTTCAGCATGACCCATTGATCACTTTGACTCTCTATGGAATGAGATAGCCAAATGTACTCCCCAACTTACTTAGTCGCCTGCTACGATATACCTGACAAATGACAGTGTCCCTATTCTTTGCTCCAGTTTCAGGCCCTGAAGAACTTTAAGCGTATGTTCGTCCTATGACATGACGTTTCCTTGAGTGTTTCTACTGCGTAGGTGGTGATTGTAATGTTTGTCTCCCAGTTATGAAACGTCTAATTTATCTCCCAGTTATGAAACGTCTAATTTGTCTCCCAGTTATGAAACGTCTAATTTGTCTCCCAGTTATGAAACGTCTAATTTGTCTCCCAGTTATGAAACGTCTAATTTGTCTCCCAGTTATGAAACGTCTAATTTGTCTCCCAGTTATGAAACGTCTAATATGTTTCCCAGTTATGAAACGTCTAATATGTTTCCCAGTTATGAAACGTCTAATTTGTCTCCCAGTTATGAAACGTCTAATTTGTCTCCCAGTTATGAAACGTCTAATTTGTCTCCCAGTTATGAAACGTCTAATTTGTCTCCCAGTTATGAAACGTCTAATATGTTTCCCAGTTATGAAACGTCTAATTTGTCTCTTCTTTTTTCTCTAAACCCCAGAATTTGTCAACAGGTAACAGGGACACCATTCAAGATAATGAAGCTAACACAATGTTTCACAGCTACGTTAAGTTTACTCGTCATCGTCAGCTTCACATTTAGCGTCGGACAGCCATGGCGACCACAGGGTAGATTTGGGAAGAGATTAAGCCAAGGTTCATTTTCTCTGGAAGGTATCTTGAAAAATCCATTTTTTAGGTGCAAAGTTTAGTTTTATGTTTATAGTAATCTGTTTGTATTGTTTATACTAGATAGACGATGATGATAACAAAATCAACGAAAATATGTATAAGTATTATGACATTTATAAATATAACATAGTAGTAACGAGACACATTGACAGATGACGTTTCGACTTAAAGACTTCATCAGGACAAAAGACAACAGACATCATACTTTACCAAATAACGGTCAAGAATCGTAAGAAACATTCAAGGGAAATGAAAAAGTAAAAGAGTGAAACTATTTATGTAAAGTATGGTATCTTTCGTCATAATTATGGCTCTTTTAGTCGAAAGCACATCTATCGCCGTGTCTCGTTGTAAATGTGTATAACACTTATATATATATATATATAGGTTCATTTTGTTCTTTGCTATTTTTTTTTACTCCAGCATTACATTTCCAGCAATGAGTTATTTTCCGACCATGGTGTTTTATATCAAGATGATGATAGTGATGATTATTAATGTGGGATACAACCGAGACGGATGTACGAGTTTGTTACTCTTGTTTTCTGTATCCGGCTTTTGAGTTTACTTTCTGCTTCAGAATGATGCAATAACGACATTTTTTATGAAGAAATTTTCAAGTATTAGAAAATTGAGATGACTTTACACTCATTATGGCCGTTGATAGCTTTACAGGGGACTGTACAGTTGTTTGCCTCAGAGAAAGCCAGGAACAGGGTAAAGGAATTGTGCTAATTACTGGAGACACACAAAGAAATAACACACACACAAATTGACGTTTCGACCAAACGGTTTTTATCAAGACAACATACACAACAGAAATGACAGTATAACGGCAAGTAAGAACGAAACTATATACGTTGACATGGTCGCGTTGACTGTAATATGGAGATGGACGGAAGAGTTGCGGTGCAATGTTTACTAGTCTCACTTGTCAAGTTTACTACAGAGGAAAATGTGTCGTGACTTCCTTGCAATCTTACACTCGTGGGGCGAAATGGTCAAATTATTGGTCTTGTTTTTTAAACTGTTGCTTGTATGGATCGCAACTTGTTTTCACGCCAAAAGAGTAGGGATGGATTATTGGGTGTTAAAAAAATAAGACCCGTTTGAACATTTTGGACAAGACCAGAAAGATATGCAGATCAGATGACATCCAAGGTTTGGAATAGATTTCTTCTTCTTCTTCTTCTGCGTTCGCTCTCATATAACCACAACAAACATTTCGTGCGATTTCCGCCGGGGAGCGTGAAGTACGTTGTGCTGCAAGTTCCACAGTAGACTGTGATTATTTGCACCCCGGTTGGCCACTTGTGGTCAGGACGTCCGAGGTCCTTCACATCCGTTTTCGTCATTTCTTTATTTCGGGTTTGGTCCCTAGTCCGTGACAGCCTGTCTATCTGTCGCCGGGCACGCTGGTGTGTAGTGCCTCTTCGCCAAGACGCTTGTCGAGCGCGTCTATCTGGCACGAGGAGCTCAACCGTCCATGAATCCATCTCGTGCAATTGGACAAACTCTGCCTGTTTCCATCGGGTACTGAACCATTTCTCATCCGCGAGACTGGTTCCATATGAGGAAGAACTCGCCAGAAGAGTTGGAAAGACGCTTGTCGAGCGCGTCTATCTGGCACGAGGAGCTCAACCGTCCATGAATCCATCTCGTGCAATTGGACAAACTCTGCCTGTGTCCATCGGGTACTGAACCGTTTCTCATCCGCGAGCCTGGTTCCATATGAGGAAGAACTCGCCAGAAGAGTTGGACCCTGGCTCGTTCGCCCTCCTACCCGAGGCGTCATTCATTGACATCGTGAACCCCTCGCACAAGTTTGAGTCTCACACCACGCGTTTGAGAGCAAGGCGTTCTCGAACTTAGCGACCTTGTCCCAATAGCGCATGAGCCCATCAGGTACTGAACCCTTTCTCTCTGCAAGTGTATTTCCGGTATAGGAAAGCTTGACAGTAGAGTTGGGCCAGGACTGCCACCTACGAGGCGTGTTCAAATGAAAACGGGACTTGTTACACCACGCGTGATAGAGCGCACTGATATTGATGACATTTTGCACTAGTAATGAGTATCCAATAATTTACATACGGTCACGTGTTCATCTTCCCAGCATGCATATGTGCTGCAGAAGACTGTTAACAATATGGCGGGTGTGATTCCGAACCCGTCCAAAGTGAATCAGCGTGCTGTGATCCAGTTTCTTTCATTTGAAGGATGTCAAGCAGTAGACATTCATCGGAGAATGAAGGCAGCATATGGTGACAAATGTTTGTCGAGGACCAGAGTGATGGAGTGGGTGCGTATGTTTAAAGACGGACGTGAGTTAACGGCAGATCTTGCACGGCCAGGTCAGGCGCATATTGTTGCAACAGAAGAAGCCATAGCCGTGCTTGATAAAGCAGTACTGACTGACCATCAAGGCTAAGCGACCAGGCAGACTTTCTCAAGGTGTGATTCTTCTCCACGACAACGCTCGTCCGCACGTCGCAAAAATTGTGCAGGAAACATTGGCAAAGAAGAATTGGGAAGTTCTTCATCACCCAGCCTATAGTCCCGATTTATCCCCGTGTGATTTCCATTTGTTCGGACCGTTGAAGAAAGCACTAAAGGGACAGCGATTCAACAGCGACGCGGACGTGAAGACAGCGGTGACCACATGGTTCAGAGAACAGCCACGCAACTTTTTCTTGGACGGCATTCGACGTCTACCTAAACAGTGGGATGCTTGCCTAAATGCATACGGAGATTTTTTCTGATGAACCCAGGTGCATTCTTATTCACAAGTGGTTGCTTTGTTCAATTCCGTTGAAAATATTAAATTGCGTATGATACTTTTTAAATAAATCCACAAGTCCCGTTTTCATTTGAACACGCCTCGTATGTCCCTTTCTTGCCTAAGCCCATCCGGTTTGGAACCCTTTCTCTTCGAGAGCATATTTCCGATTTAGGAAGGCTCGACATTAGAGTTGGTTTAGGTTTTCTTGCTTTTATGAAATCCCACGATTGGGTCTGGATCTCTGCCTATAAGGATCACAGGTAACTAGAAGCTCGTCTCGAGCTAACAGATCTTATAGTTACCGTTTCCTAGGAACTTTTCTAAGGTTTTCGAAGTTTTCGGAAGTTTTCGAAGGTTTTGACAAACGAATGGAGACATGCGCTGCTGCAATAGACCTGGAGGATGCTTATAACAGAGTGCCCTTAGATTTCTTGGATAACCATAATGCTGCAACTCCAAGTAAGTCCATTTGTTGTCAGGTGGATTGTCTCTACACTTTATCAGAGACGGGTTGTTCTTAGGTGTGGGAATTGGTCTTCGCCACCAACAGTCATAAATCCAGGACTACCACACGGGTCACCTCTGTCCCCAGAACTATTCAATGTGTATACAGTTCAAATTACAAGCTGTCAGATTGCAGGACCAGGGAGAACCATGTCTTATGCTGATGACATCTTGGTATATAGGCAGGGCAGAGATAGAGAAAGAATTGCCATAAATTTGCAGAGCGAGCTTGATCGTATAAGAGAATGTTGCAGTAATTCTGGAGCTTTTGTTAATCCATCAAAGGCATCGATAACATGGTTTTCCCTAAACAATCACATAGTGAACACGTTCACGCCATCGGTTACTTTGAGAGGGGATGTCCTCGAGAGAACCAGCACAATGAAGTACTTGGGGGTCATGTTGGACCGAAGTCTGAGTTTCAAAGATCATGTTGAACACATAATTGTAAAGGCTTATAAAGGTCTTGCGGCGATGAAAGTTATGGCTGCTGCTCAATGCGAACAGAGACTGCTATTTCTGATGTATCAGGGATTGGTGGTGGCGGTGGTAGAGTACGCACTGGCAATTCTGCCACTGAGTCAAACTCAAACAGAAAGATCGGATAGAATCCAAAATGAAGCAATGCGAATCATTTTGGGGTGCACGAGAGATACGTCGGCTCAGGCTATGCGATACCTACTTGATTGCCCAACTGCGGAGCAAAGAATACAAATGTGCAGGGGCGGGACTACCTAAAATCACCGCTGATAAAGAGCACCCTCTACACCCAGAAATTATCAAAGTGAAAGGAAGTCGACTAAAGAGAGGAAAGTCGTGGATGGGGCGCGCAGAGGACGTTATACAGAGTGTCTGCAGATTGGAGGATGTACTACCTTGTGCCGAATGGAGTCTGGCACCCTCGGATTACCCAACAGCCTTCGAAGGAGTAATACCACTCTATAGAGAGTGCAGGGAATTGTGTCCGACAGTGGTCGAGTCGGAGGTGCTCGCTCTGATCAGTGAGAATTCCAGGGAAGGTGATATAATTATATATACAGATGGGTCGGTTGAAAGACACATCAGGAGTTCCTGGGCTTTCACAGCTCAAAGGTGGGGTGAGACTATCAGAGAGGAAAGTGGTGCATTCGTTCAGACTACAAGCAGCTTGACAATGGAGATTCTGGCGGTGACCAAAGCTTTGCAATGGGTCTGCTCACAGACTGTCTGCGAGCATGCCTGTATACTCAGTGACTACATGAACATGATTGTGAAAGTTCAAACGGGGTACGTTCGAGAACAGTGGCTGGATGCAGTGAATAATTTCTGTGTGCGTAGAGTGACTTTTATTTTTGTGCCGGGACACGCGGGAGTCCGGGGTAATTAAAGAGCAGATAGGTTGGCCGCCCACGCTGCTACTACGGCTGTTGGTGGAGCGATGGGTCGGGAAGACATTTGGAATGCCCTACGGGAAAACGCACGAACAAATGACTGTACAAGTGACGATGACTCTTGTTCCATGATTAGAAAGAGGAACTTGGTTTGATATGTGGTGTCGCTAGAAAGGAGAGTTTTCGTGGGCGAAAAAGAATGATGGTCGATCAACAACGTGCTGGGACTGTCAATCAACGTGTAATGGCGGATACACTCAAGGAAAGATCTGAGCACCTATGGACTTGTCCGGAGTGCAATGACGATGATCCAACGACTAACTAACTAACTAACTAACTAACTAACTAACTAACTAACTAACTAACTAACTAACTAACTAACTAACTAACTAACTAACTAACTAACTAACTAACTAACTAACTAACTAACTAACTAACTAACTAACTAACTAACTAACTAACTAACTAACTAACTAACTAACTAACTAACTAACTAACTAACTAACTAACTAACTAACTAACTAACTAACTAACTAACTAACTAACTAACTAACTAACTAACTAACTAACTAACTAACTAACTAACTAACTAACTAACTAACTAACTAACTAACTAACTAACTAACTAACTAACTAACTAACTAACTAACTAACTAACTAACTAACTAACTAACTAACTAACTAGGAACTTTTCACTTTTCATTTGCAGTTCGCGCTGCCTTCTGGCGCTGTTCTGCCCTTTCATTATGTCATTGTACTAATTATGACATATATTTGTTTCTTTCCATACATCCACCTTTACGTGCGTTTTACATTGGCCGCCCCTCCAATGTTCTGACTGGACTAACAGGCGTCACTGTATGTGGACTGTGTCACTGTATGTGGTGATACAAATGGTGTCGGAGATATTGTCTGTCTCTTTTGCAGTCAAATCTCTTTCCATCTGCTTCCTCCACATTCTCGGACACGATCCCCAAATGAGTTAGCCAGAATCAGCTCGAGCTGCTGTTTTCTGTTACCAGGGTGCACCGCGAGGAGGTACATTTGGGATCTTGGTTATCTGCTAACCCTGGGTCCGCCTAGAGCAATGCGTTCCCATTGCACCCCGGAATAGATTTAAATGTTGCTTGACGAAATGTTTGATAAATGAAATTGGTACAAATCCTACTTAAATCGCCGAAACTAATTCATCATTTTCTGAATGTAATGATTGTATAAGTAATGCTGTGCGTTTAGTCGGCTGCCCTTTATTGTATTCTGTTAGTTAGTTAGTTAGTTAGTCGTTGGATCATCGTCATTGCACTCCGGACAAGTCCATAGGTGCTCAGATCTTTTCTTGAGTGTATCCGCCATTACACGTTGACTGACGGTCCCAGTACGTCGGTGATTGACCATCATTCTTTTTCGCCCACGAAAACTCTCCTTTCTAGCGACACCACATTTCAAACCAAGCTCCTTTTATTCTAATCATGGAACAAGAGTCATCGTCACTTGTACAGTAATTTGTTCGTGCGTTTTCCTGTAGGGCATTCAAAATGTCTGCCCGATCCATCGCTCCACCAACAGCCGTAGTAGCAGCGTGGGCGGCCAACCTATCTGCTCTCTCATTACCTCGGACTCCCGCGTTTCCCGCCACAAAAATAAAAGTCACTCTACGCACACAGGAATTATTCACTGCATCCAGCCACTGTTCTCGAACGTACCCCGCATGATCTTTCAAATCATGTTCAAGGAGTCACTGAGTATACAGGCATGTATACTGTATGTTCATGCAGGCAAACTGCATCCCTATGTTTTCAACGAGCGCAGATGTGAAGATGGCGAATCGATAAAAATATCTCACTCTTACAGAGTCGGATATGGATAAAAGACAAGAGATAATGTGAGACTTATTTATACAAGACATTTCAAAACGTTTGCACATATTTGAAAACTTCTCAACAATTTGATTTGCATTTATTAAACTGTATGTGGAACCTAATATTAGTGGATGTTCATAAATTATGTTAATAATTAGATGGGAGGGAATTCTGAAAACATTTGACAGTTTCTGACAAGGATACAGGGAAGGGAGTGATTGACAAACGTTAAAATAACTGATTGTTATATAACAATTGCATTGTGGAAATCTGCAGAATTAGGAAAAAATATAATGTTCTTGTGTCGCACTTTTATCAGAAAAAAATATTAATGTGTATGGGATGGGAGTAATTGGGGATTAATTAAGTAAATTAGGTGGATACCATATCATTTTCACATGATGGGGTGGAAAAAAGGCGGGGGTGGGGGGGGGGTAAAATGGCCAAAGAAACGTTGAAGTAACTATGGACATTCACTTAGCAATGTCCGTACATACAAATAATTGTAAGTAACCATTAATAACATAATTATAGTTATGTCTTATTGGAGCTATAGAAAATATCAGAATACATGATTACGTTATAAAGTAATAAATTTACAGCAGAACACATGATTACATTATAAAGTAATATATTTACAGCAGAACACATGATTACATTATAAAGTAACATATTTACAGTTTCTCCGAAGATTAGATTATGTATACAATAAACATAAACAATGTACATTATGCTCTTGGGGTTTAACCAAAAAATTAATTAAATAACATAATGATGATTCAAATGCATGAAAAAAAACTAGGAATATTGGTGCAATGGTCACGCTAGGTCCCTCCTTATATAAACTAACTTGATATCAGTTGTGATACCCATGGTCTTCGCGCTTGGCTCTTCCACCTTTGGCGACATCCCAGATTTCACCATTCTAGTTTCGACATGTTGAAATTATTTTTTGGGTTGGTCTCAAACTCCCAATGGAACTCTCTCGTAACATAACAATGGAGCTCTCTCGTGACATTTTAATGTAACTCTCTCGTGACAGAACAATGGAGCTCTCTCGTGACATGATAATGTAACTCTCTCGTGACAGAACAATGGAGCTCTCTCGTGACATGACAACGGAGCTCTCTCGTGACATGACAATGGAGCTTTTTCGTGGTAGGACAATGGAACTCTCTCGTGACATGACAGTGGAGCTCTCTCGTGACATGACAATGGAACTCTCTCGTGCCATGTCAATGGAGTTCTCTCGTCACAGAACAATTGTACTACTAGATGTTCAACATGATCTATTCCAAGGAAGTAAAATTCGTTTTATCGTTTTATTTTACTTAAGGCCCATCACATTCGACTTCGGCATGGACTGTCTCAAATGTAAACATAAGTAACACAACAATTGCACAGACTGAACAATACGTTTGGCAGACTCATAAAAAAAACAAGCCAAACATTCGTGTAAAATTTGAACTTTTTACAGCGGCATATTTGAGTGAAATCTGGTTATACCAGATCGTGTGGCTCCCATAATAACATAAGTATAATAGTACTTATAGTTTGGTTATCATATCTCTTGCCAAGTTTGTTAATGCTAGACATGACTTCTGATTATTAATACTATCTGTTAACATTATTAACAATTTCTATATTTATTTTTCTGGCTTCTCTCTTCAAACACTTCTACAGATGATACGCCAGCTTCAGAAGTTGGACTCTTAAATCTAAGTGAGGTCCCAGTCGAATATTTTCTATCACGTCACGTCGTGAACTTTTTGAAACAACAGCCACGTCTGTGTACTATTTCAGGAATTCGTGGATTCCCTATCTGTAAACAGTAAGTATCTTATATATAGTGATCTTTACTGTAGTTCGTTCATCAATAGTTGAACACCGATATTGTTTATTGTGTTCGTAATTACTAAGCGTATTCGCTTAATATTGTGCAATAGTGGATTATTTCAGAACCACATTGAAGATTTATGATTAATTATTATCTAGATGAACGATTTAATCGCAGCAGTCGCTTCGGACGTTGTCTTCAAGATAACAACGATTTTATTTTAAATGGAAAATACATTTTACAGCAATTGTTGGTTTAGGCGTATCGTTCCTTTATTGTAACGTGGGTAAAAATGAAGTATTTAGAAGTAATATTTTTCGTTCCTTGTGTTGAGATTATATGCAACGAGATATGAAGTTAACAGTTAAACGTTTATAAAATTGAAGTATTATTTACATTCTTGTTAATTTAAAATAAACGTAAACATACATTTACTTAGCATAAGCATCATCATCATACTCCTAATATGAACATTGTCAGTACTAGTGGTGACATTCTTGACTCTTCGGCCAAAACATTTTCTGAGTTCATGTTTCAATGTGAAGAAATTTAATAATATCCAGCCTTTAATATTATTAGTCCAGACCTTATGTTGGCCACCTCTTCCTATTACACCTTCTACTTTGCTCTGCAGGATTGTTTTAGAGAAAAATGCATACCTAATAATATGGCTAAATTACACGAGCTTATTACGTTTAACGATTGTCAGTATGTTCTTGTTGTCCAATAAGGGTATATAATATATATCTCACATGTCTTTACAATGATAGATGTGTCACTTCGGCTGTGTTGTTTTGCTATTTCTTCAATATTATCTTGATGAAACATGGACAATAAATAAACAATTAGAAGGAAGAATTGATGCCTTTAAGATGTGAGTATGTAGAAGAATAGGGAGAACATCATGGAAAGAGAAGACAACAAATAAAGAGGTGCTAAAAACACTTAATATGAAGAAAGAACTACTAAGAGAAATAAAGATCAGGCAAATAAAATATTTAGGACACATTAAAAGACATGACACCTTATTGAAGACCTTACTTGAGGGTAAAGTCTAAGGGAAGCGAGCAAGAGGAAAGCAAGTGAGAGAATAACATCACAAGATAGACAGGTTATAGTCTAGCAGAGTGCACCACCAAGATAAGAGACAGGGGATGTTGGAGATCCGTTGCAGCCAACCTTCGTTGCGGAGATGGCACTCGTGATGATCTTGATGTTATCTTAATCCTTCTTTTCGGTCCGCTCCTGGTCTTCTTTCTAAGTCCTCTTATTTCTCTATTCATAATCCGATGAATCGTAAAGATCGATAATTGCAGTTGGTTTGAATGAAGCGTAATCCATCTTTCTGCTAATATTCTTCTTCCACTTTCAATATATAGTCTTCACATTTGATCCAGAATGCTTTGTTAATGGCGGAGAGCATATAATATGCAAGTTTCTGTATATCATTAAGTTTGAAGGTTTTCTTTTCTTTTGTCACTGCTACTTTAATTTTAGCCTAACAATTATATTGCATTTCACTGTGGATGGTACGGTGGTAATCTTATACATCTATGTCCTTGCTCCTCCATAATTTTGTCAATGTGGAAAGTCTTTGCGCTGTGTGAATTCTTTACCAGCAACAGTAATTCCTGTTTCAAATGCATTTCAGTAAATTGAATATGTTCTTTTGTTAAAGCCATATTTTATCTCTTCCTTAGTAGATGAGGATGTTTGAGATCTTATCTGCACATGCAACAACATTATGGTAGGAAGCGTTATCCATAACCAGACAGGAGGGTCTATCTAATGATGGAAGTAGAGTCTTTTCTATCCACTAAATATATTACCATTCATCTCAGCATGGTAGTCCCGATTATCGGTAGATTTAGAAATTAAAATAAGTTCACCATTCGTCAAAAGAACATTTTGTCTGCTACCTGCATGTGCCATTACTAATCTTTGATCTTTGCTGCTCGCACATATATCTTAATAGTTTCATCTACAGATTGTCATTCCTTTTCATTAGTGTGTTTCTCAATGTTTCATTTATATATATACAATATCTTCATTTTCTTTACGGATTTCCATAATTTGTCTAAAATATTGACTTCTGAATGTTACTAAACGATGTTTCTCACTCATGTCGCTTCTGCCATATGTATTTTTGTGAAATGTATATCCAGCACCCCTTACAAATTTCCATAGTTTAGATTTAGAAATGTAAATGTAGTTATTATTTTCGAGATACGTTTTAAAATTCTTTAGTGCCAATTTTTCTTTTCCAAAAGTCTATGAATCGCTCTTTTAATAATGTCTTCATCGAAGTTATCTACAACATGTTTACTTCCTCTCGTTTCTTTTGTAAAATTATGGTTATGTTCTCTCATCCACCTTGTTTGTTTCTTTACTGGTGGGTTTGTCTCATTTGGCAGAGCCACGCTACTTTCAACCTAGGAAAGATTTCCCTATTTGTTATAGCAGGTCGTGTGAGGGCCTTTGTGTCTCATGGTGTGTTTACCTGGCTGGTGCTAGAACTTTTCTGTCCTGCCTGGTTGTAGCTGAGACTTTTAGCTGAAGTCATTAAGAGGACTATATATTGTGACTTGTTCTTGATCCTCTGAGGGACTATGGAGAAACCTTGTTTGAGTAGCCCTTGGAAGGGCTTTTTGGGGTGTGGTTTGGGGTGGTCGTCTGGGTGATACTATTTGCAGTCATCTATTGAAAACGGCTCCGTATTGTTGTGCTGCCTGGGTCGTCCACGCTCTGTGATCGTGGAGTTAAGTACTGTATTCTTCAATGTTTCTACTCACTCACTGATGATGATTATTATCTTAGCGTTTTGGTTGTCGGATATCCACCTTCATTATGTTGTGCAGTTTATACTTATGACACATTCTGTTCTGATGGTTTAGAAATACGGCGAAATAGAGTACCTTGTGAAAAATATCTGTACAATCTAATAGCCATACTTTTTAGTGTAACTAATTCAACTGTCAAAGACATGGTTATAATATTGTCATAAGTGCTACTCTATGATGCGCTGTAAATAACTGCAAAATATGATATGTTGAAAACACCACAATTAAAAAACGTTGAATATGCGATAAACCATTGAGTAAACTGGAGTTCAGCTATTATTCTAAAATATAAAAATACTCAAAATAAACATCTACATATTTCGCACTCATAAAGTATTTCCATTTCAAAATTGATGAATTTGATGTATACGAAAAACATTTCACAGCAATATAATCCAATCACTGGTGCTATTTTCTTTTATTATGGTGCTTTTAGTTGTCCAATATATTTATACTTTGCCTAACAGCCAATGAAGAGTTCAGGAGAAAAATAAAAAGCCAATTAACAAATAAGATTCATTTCCCTCATTGACAGAAAATAGGGCAATTTGTATAATAGAATACTTTTATGGCTATCAACATACAGTATTTCTATCTTAAAAACTACATTGGTTGCGACTGCTGCGATACATTCGTTCAGTTAAGATAATAGTTAATCATAAATCGTCAGCGTGGTTATGAAATATTCCACTTATGAAAAATATGAAACCCATATGCTTAGTAATTACGGAGATCATAGAAAATATCGGTGTTCAACTATTTATGAACGAGATTAGTACTGGTACGATATTATATTACGTATGGTAGACTGTGCTGGTACTTGCAGCACAATTTTATATTACATATAGTAATTTGTGTTGGTACAACAGCTAATTAAGTCCACTTGAGGCAAAGATGACAAATAGGCCAGTAGTACTTTCTTTCCATGTTGAACGCATCGTTGCAAATAAATGTGGTTCTTGAGTACTGTTTGTGCCCGATAATAAGCTCTCCCAGTTGGTTGGTCTGTGTAAAACTATAGTACTGTAGGGGTACCAGCTATTATACATGAAAATGATATGAAGACTGCATTAAAGCTGTATAACATGTGGAAAATATAAATATTGTTTTTTTTAAATGTATAAATACACAGAAATAACGTTTCGACTACTACGTCTTTATCAAGATAACGATCATCATCATCATCAGGTGCCATGCCGGGTGGCGTAGGCGGTCATGGCTCTCCACAGCTCTCTGTCCACAGTATTATGTATCAAAGTCGTTGTTGTTTCTTTGCCGTGCCAGGTTGTCAAACTGTCTAATATTTTATCACGTTGTCGCCCTCTGTCTCTGGTGCCTTCAATCTTGCCTGTTGTGATTATGTTCTCTAAACCTGCCTGTCTCATGAAGTTGCCAAAAAAAGAAGATTGCCTTTTTCTTATATTGTTAATTAAGGTCCGTTTCGCATTTAACTTTTTTAACACCTCTACATTAGTTTTTCTGGCAGTCCATGGTCTTCTCGGCATTCTTCTGTAGAACCACATCTCTGTTGCCTCCAATCTCCCACTTTCCAGTTTGTTTATTGTCCAAGACTCGCACCCATATGTTAGTATAGGGGTTATATAGCACTGCAGAACTCTCTTTCTCACCTATAATGACCATGTCATATTACACAGTATATTTTTAATTTTTCTGAATGTTGTTTTTGCCTGTCCTATTCAGCATCTTATTTCTGTTGAACTTCTTCCATCTGCTGTTATAATTGTACCTAGATATTTGAATTGGTGGACCTGTTTTAATACTATATCATTCACTATGATCTTGCAAGGTGTGTTATTTTCTTTATTTGAAATAACCATTACTTCTGTTTTCTTGATATTTAGGAAGAGGCCTCTCTCTTTGCTTTCTGTGACTACTACTTTAATTAAGTTTTGAAGGTCTTCCTCACTTTTTGCAATCAGAACAGTGTCATCCGCATATCTCAAATTATTTATGTTATGTCCTCCCACTGATATTCCTGGGATATCTACTATTGCACGCAATATGTTTTCACTGTATAGAGAGAACAGGTCTGGTGAAAGCACGCATCCCTGTCTGACTCCTTGTTTTATTTGTTGAAAAGGGCCAAATTGCTTTCCTAGATAAGGATAAGGATAAAGATAAGGATAAGCAAATATAAAAACTGGACATAAATTTGCACTTATTGCATGCGAAGGCAGTAAATGGAAATCTCTGAAAGAGACACATCAAAGTATTATCGCTGAGTTCAGTTGTATTAGGAAGTATGCTTATTGAAAATTGGAGTAGATCGACAGATGTGGAGGGTGATTATAGCCTATTTTCTATGCGACTTACGTATTTTTCTACCTGTAAGGATAGTCCATTTTATTATTTATCGAATTTGGGCTAATGTGTATTTTAGTTCCAAAAAATGACAAATTATTCTTGGTTTTTATTTCTCAGAGTTACATCTTCAACGACCAAGCAATCTGACGAACTAGGGAACCTCTTCGACCTGTGATCTCTCCAATTTAAACAACCCGGAATATTAACCAACGCTCTAACCTCATGCTTACCAACACCTATAGTTTAATTATGCTCAACTTCCACATAATTATTTTCTGTTAATTATCCCCTTTTATATTTCTATTATCTCCCCTATAATATCATGTTTCCCATAAATGTTACCAGAATATATCACTGCCCGCATCATTTTCTCGCCACGACACAACATGGTTTCCAGATATTAGAAATTTATTACCAATCTCTTAACTATTAACAATTTTTTTTCACATTGACCAAAATTTTTTTTTTAAATTATATAAACAAAAATGTCATGGACATTTAAAGTTGGAAAAAAAA
The DNA here is from genome assembly GCA_034231615.1 of Meghimatium bilineatum. Lineage (NCBI taxonomy): Eukaryota > Metazoa > Mollusca > Gastropoda > Stylommatophora > Philomycidae > Meghimatium > Meghimatium bilineatum. Next base: position 22,979,003 of record CM067322.1, read on the forward strand.
CTTGTGAAAATTGGCCATGAAATGATAACATTCTGACAACTCCGCAACACACCAAAATTCTTCCCAGAATTCGGCAGCATACAAAAAATAAACATACATAGATAAAGTTGGATGCACTCGTTTAAGCAAGATGTTTATATGATAAATATGCACACACAAGAACAGTACATTTACTTTATGTAGGTTCTATATAACATCTAATACAAACAAGAACAATACATCTACTTTATGTAGGTTCTATATAACAAATCTAATACAAACAAGAACAATACATCTACTTTATGTAGGTTCTATATAACAAATCTAATACAAACAAGTACAATACATCTACTTTATGTAGGTTCTATATAACAAATCTAATACAAACAAGAACAATACATTTACTTTATGTAGGTTCTATATAACAAATCTAATACAAACAAGAATAATACATCTACTTTGTGTAGGTTCTATATAACATATCGAATACACACAAGAACAATACATCTACTTTATGTAGGATCTATATAACATATCGAATACACACACGAACAATACATTTACTTTATGTAGGTTCTATATAACACATCTAATACACACAAGAACAATACATTTACTTTATGTAGGTTTTATATAACATATCTAATACAAACAAGAACGATACATCTACTTTATGTAGGTTCTATATAACATATCGAATACACACACGAACAATACATTTACTTTATGTAGGTTCTATATAACATATCGAATATATACACGAAAAATACATTTACTTTATGTAGGTTCTATATAACATATGGAATACACATACGAACAATACATTTACTTTATGTAGGTTCTATATAACACATCTAATACACACAAGAACAATACATCTACTTTATTTAGGTTCTATATAACAAATCTAATATATGTATTTACCTGTTTTATCAATAAGCCTATAGCATATAAAGTAATACGTAGGGGTGTGAGATGTTAGCGATCTCACATTTCACAGGCTCTGCTAATGAGGGCGGTAGCCATCTCCTCTCCCTCGCAGTCTTTACTTCCCAGATTAATCCGGTACCCATTTAAGGCTGGGTCGACCTGGGAGCCGTTGCGATCTGAAAATATTTCCGCCTCAGCTGGGGAACGAACCCAGGACCACTCATATGCGAAGCCAGTTCGCTAACCACTGCGCTAACGCGGCTCACTATAGCATATACTCATGATCAAATAATGACTCATAATATGATACATGAGAAATACGTCTACACCGCGACTACATGCTTAACATTGACTCACGGCACACTGGTATGATGTGGCAATATCATTGCAGATCACTGAGATATAGTAAACAATTTCATGTTTTACAGCTGTAAGTTAGATCCATTGAAAACGGTTTTCTGTCTAGCATTTCTACAAATTTTTTTTCTTTCTTAATTTAAAAAAAATATAAACAAGATGTGCATGTTATATGCATGCATTTATGTGGATAACCACAGAAATATTACAGAAGAATGTTAGGAATCTAGAGGGAGGTAACAGGACTAATGAGTATATGTTCGTGAAGGACAAGAAAGAAAAAAGGAAGAACAAGTTTGAAGATTGATGTTATTATTGTATGAGAATGTGAAGATAGAACATGGAACATATTCTGACAACATAGAACATTATTGTATGAGAATGTGAACATAGAACATGGAACATATTCTGACAACATAGAACATTATTGTATGAGAATGTGAAGATAGAACATGGAACATATTCTGACAACATAGAACATTATTGTATGAGAATGTGAACATAGAACATGGAACATATTCTGACAACATAGAACATGGAACATATTCTGACAACATAGAACATTATTGTATGAGAATGTGAACATAGAACATGGAACATATTCTGACAACATAGAACATTATTGTATGAGAATGTGAACATAGAACATGGAACATATTCTGACAACATAGAACATTATTGTATGAGAATGTGAAGATAGAACATGGAACATATTCTGACAACAGAGAACATTATTGTATGAGAATGTGAACATAGAACATGGAACATATTCTGACAACATAGAACATTATTGTATGAGAATGTGAAGATAGAACATGGAACATATTCTGACAACAGAGAACATTATTGTATGAGAATGTGAACATAGAACATGGAACATATTCTGACAACATAGAACATTATTGTATGAGAATGTGAAGATAGAACATGGAACATATTCTGACAACAGACATATCAACCAGATCTCGTTGCGTGCGACATGAAATGTTGTAGAGGTTACAGACACGGGGCAGAAAGGCATCAGATCTCGTCGCGTGTGACATGGAATGTTGTAGAGGCTACATACAAGGAACAGAATACATAGTGAGATACGAAATGAGGCCATACTATTGTGTTACATGGTCAAAAAAATACATCACGTGGTTTGTGTGTTTAAATAAGAATAAATTATAACTATCATCATGTGTCTACATAAGAAGACATGGATATAACTATAGATTAAAAGCAAGACAAAATATGAATATACACCATTATAGATACCTGTAAGAATATAGATACAATACAGGTACATATAAGGATACCCGTACACATATGGATACCCGTACACATATGGATACCCGTACATATAAGGATACCCACACATACATGGATACAATGCAAGTATACATATGGATACCCGTTTAAATGTGGATACAGATACAATGCCCGTACATATATGAATACCAGTACAATTATGGATACCCCTACATTTATGGATACCAGTACACATATGGATACCCGTACATATATGGATACCCGCACATATATGTATACCTGTACAAGTGTGGATACCCGTACATATATGGATACCCGTACACATGTGGATACTCGTACACATATTCATACCCGTACACATATGGATAATCATACACCTGTGGATACATGTACAAGTGTGGATACCCGTACATATATGGATACCCGTACATTTATGGATACCCGTACACATATGGATACTCGTACATATATGGATACCCGTACATATATGGATACCCGTACATTTATGGATACCCGTAAACATATGGATACTCGTACATATATGGATACCCGTACATATATGGATACCCGCACATATATGTATACCTGTACAAGTGTGGATACCCGTACATATATGGATACCTGTACAAGTGTGGATACCCGTACATATATGGATACCTGTACAAGTGTGGATACCCGTACATATATGGATACCTGTACAAGTGTGGATACCCGTACATATATGGATACCTGTACAAGTGTGGGTACCCGTACATATATGGATACCCGTACATATATGGATACCCGCACATATATGGATACCTGTACAAGTGTGGATATCCATACATATATATATACCTGTACAAGTGCGGATTCCCGTACATATATGGATACCTGTACAAGTGTGGATATCCATACATATATGGATACCTGTACAAGTGCGGATTACCGCACATATATGGATACCTGTACAAGTGTGGATACCCGTACATATATGGATACCTGTACAAGTGTGGATACCCGTACATATATGGATATAATGAAACTAAGACGACACACTGTTTTGTGGTGTACATTAAATCTTCCTACCCCCTTTAACGCTTAAAGACATATGTAAAATATCTACCAGTGGGTGACAGACATACGTGCAGGCATGTATGAAAACAGACAGATACATAAAGAAATAGACAGGCAGATAGATAAATAGATAGGCGCACAGGTAGACAGAGATAAGCAGGTAGACAAACATACAGGTAGAGAGAAAGACAGGTAGTCAGATAAATACAGAGGCAGGAAGATAGACAAATATTCTGGCAGGTAGACAGACAGGCAGGTAGATAGACAAATAGAGGTTAAAATCAGCCAGGTAGGCAAATAATCACTTATCAAGCGTTTGCAGAAATAACAAGATACGTTTCGCAAACTATGTCAAAGGTCAAATAACTCCATTTTATGTATGCTTCTTTAGCGCTGAATTCGGTGAATTATAACAGAGGCAAGAGCTCTCCAGTTCGATCAATGTGATCAACTGAAAGCAATTCTTGCATGTTGTTGAGACTCGTAGTCATACCCTCTTTGGTGGTTATTCTACAAAGACTCTATTGGTCTTCCTCTTTCTCTTTTGCCATCTCGCATCCAATTTAATGCGTGTTGTGACAGTCTATTTTAATTCACTCTAAGTACATGTCTGATACAAGTCCATCGTTTTCTACTTATTGTTGTAGAAACATATTGCTGTTTGCTGTCTTCTCTTACTTGCATGTTAACTTGAATTCTCCCTCAACCAATATTTAAGAGTTTTCTAATATTTTTTAATTCATTTGAAAATGAATTAAATTTCTTCTCTGGTGATTTTGTTATTTTCGAACTTTCGCAGCCACATGTTAATACGGATATTAAAACCATGTGTTACCCCAGCAACCAATTTCCTGTTTTGGGTTGTTACCTGACACTCTAACTTTTATCCCATAATTAAAGTGGAGTTTGTTATAACAATTGTAGTTTGTTATATAACAGTTGTAGTTTGGTGTATTAACTTATATTTTTATTTCAAGACGTATTTTGTTACATATTTGGTGAATATTTCCAAGAGTGTTGCTTGGTGCAGACCAGCATAGCACCATTACTGTTAGCTAAATCATATGTCAATACATATACATCCAGGACCAATTCAACTTAATCGTTCTGTTGCCATTATGTTACCAATCTTAGACTTCGACAATGACAACATCAGATAAACAGAAATGTAAAAAAAGAGATGAAGAGTTTCTACATTTAAATTTAAATGTACAGATTAAGAGCATCTTCTGCAGTGTTTAGTGAAACATACTTAAGCACTGCAAGATGTTTCTGCAACGTATTGGGAAACTCCAGCTCTTAACAATCCAGCATGAACTGTCAGATAGGTGCGGTGATGAGATGTTTTGAACTTGCACAAGAATCGATCTAAACCCGTAACCTTTCAGAGTCGTAGGGGTACCATATTGGATGCTTCAGCACACAGAATTCTCCAGCGAATTCTATCGTCAGCGATGCGGATGAGTGTGGAAATATCTTGTTATGTCCATTCTTTGATATTGTCTATCCATGCCTTTATTTGTCCTCCGCTGCTTCTTCCTCCCTGGACAGTTCCCTACAGTATTGCTTTTGACATGGAATCATGTCTGTATACATGTCTAAACCATGCTAGTGGTTATATAACAATGCAGACGATTCAAAAGATACGGAAACGAGAAGAGAGACAATGCTGCTTTCCTTCATCGCAAATCTATTAAATCCCTGCACAAACTGCAACAGATCACTCAGAGTCTGGACTCATCACACATCTGAGTCGTAGGACACACATACATTCAAGAATAATTTGAGATTGTGTCCATGCTGATCTTTTACTTGCGAAGGAGGAACCTCATCATGATACAGAAGACGAGAAGAGACTTGACAAGAAACAGTGACATCAGAAAACATATGTTTACATTAAGTTTTGAGGGTTTTATACAGTAGCAAGAGCTTAGGTTGCTGTGCCAAAAGTCAAACTACAATTTAACCGAATTTCTTCATAAGAAAATACATTCTGCGTTCCAAAGTTTTGCAGCGTCACGTATCTTGGCTGGTTCAACTTGTTTTCCTATTTTTTCCTATACTTGAGAAACAAAATACAAACACAGTGATCAACTATCAGTCGCATCAGCCAAGGTAAGTTACTCAGAACGCAGGACCTATATTCCGTAGAAGATCTTGAGTAAAATACAGATATTAACATTGATATCCAAGTACATATATATTGGAAACAACAGACTTAAACAAGTGACAGAATTCGCATATCTAGGAAGCAATATAACAACGGACGGCAAGAGCAGTAAAGAAATACACAATAGATGTAGTAAAGCATACCATGCCCTAGGGCAAATGGCACGAATCTTCACAATCAAAAATGTAGATTTAAACACCACAATAACACTATTCAAAATGATTATTATGTCAACGCTATGCTACCAATGCCAAACAATAACAACGACAGCACAAGACAAACGTAAACTAGTGACAACTGAAATGGCATACTTACGCAGAATCCTAGGAATATCACTAAGAGACAGAGTGAGAAATGAGGACATTAGACAAAGAATCGCACCGCCCCAATCTTGGAATATTTAAGAGACAACAGATTAAATGATTTGCACACATCAGCAGACTACCATCCGACAACATACCACAGCAAGCTATGCTTCACAGATACAGTGAAGGCAGACCTAGAGGCCGACCTCGAAAAAGATGGACCACTGGAAAATATTTGGCTACAAATTCCACAATATACTCAGAACACACCAGGGGCGTCTCCAGAAAACTCTTCTACCAATGACGCTGAAACGCAACAAAGAGTTTAGGGAGTAGATAGATAGAGATAGAAGATGTATTAGTGGAAACGTCGATTGTCCTTGTGTTTACCAGCAAGTGTGTTTGTGCTCACTCGTGATAACACTTTAATAAATAAGTCATATTTATAACTACAGATTTACCTGGACTGTTACTGCAGCATATACTTGAATACATTAGTGTCTCTAGGCATTTTCACGTCATGTAGGCAAGTTACTTGATCTTGGCTAGCATTAAACACGGAGGGTAGGACGGAGTTGTGGGTTAGGGGTTAGGGTGCGATAATGTAAAATCATAGTTTATTAAAATAAATTGAAATTTGTTTGTTTTATGTACACTATATAGAGCTGTTTTCGTTTGTTTTATAATATTCATGTTTAGATTTAATCACTATTCTATGTTTTACTGTCACTAACTGCGTATCTGTTTTCAATATGTGTGCGTGTCTATGTGTATCTTCTCATTGTGTGTGCGTGTGTGTGTGTGTCTCTCTCTCTCTTCTCATTTTATGTGTGCGTGTGTGTGTGTATACCTCTTCTCATTGTGTGTACGTGTATCTCTTCTCATAGTGTGTCCCTGCGTGTATGTGCAACTATTCAATGTGTGTTTGTAATTTGAGGTGTGTCTTTATGTTGCTTGTTTTGTTTTATGATCTTGCACTGAAATTTGATTGTCTGCATCTGGACGAGCACCCTGCATAGGACTATCTAGATACACCATTGTCTGCATCTGGACGAGTACCCTGCAGAGGACTATCTAGATACACCATTGTCTGCATCTGGACGAGTACCCTGCAGAGGACTATCTAGATACACCATTGTCTGCATCTGGACGAGCACCCTGCAGAGAACACTATCTAGATACATCACCAAGATTTATGATACTGCCTCAAAATATATTGTGATATAAGACATCTTTGAATCAAAGATGTTGTCTAATATAATGCATCATAGTCAAAGATGTATTGTAATATAAGACATCATTGAATGTGCACAAATGGCTCAGAGGAGTTACTTAATTGTACTCGGATTACATAATGTGTAGTTCACACGTCTCAGCAAAGCGTCAGAGCAAGATTGACAATTGTTAGCTCCATAACATGAACCGATACTGCCAGAAATTTCCGAAAATTTGCAAGTATAAATGAGCCATCACAATCCGGTTTCGAACTTACTACCTCCTGAGCACGAAGCAAATGCATTAACCACTACACCAATCGAAGCAACTAAACACTGTATTCTCCCCTGTATTGTTTCCATATCTGGTGCGTACATAAAACAGTTATTTGCAGCATGTGGATGGAGTTTAAAGTTGCTATAACAACCCAAATATTGCTATCTTAAAGACCCCAGTTACTAAGACAGTTATCAGTGACCATCAAATTTAAACCAACCGGTGTAATTATGAATGGATTGAATATATTTATCTATCCGCTAAACCCTCTGTTGCTTTCGGCGTCAAGGGTAGAAGAGTTTTCAGGAGACGCTCCTCTTGTTTGTCGAGTATATTGTGGAATTTGTCGCCTCTTTTCTTTCGGTGGCCCATCGCTTTCATGATTTGCCTCTAGGTCTGCCTTCGCTGTATCTGTGTAGCATAGCTTGCTGTGATATGCTTTCTGATGGTAGTCTTTTGATGTGTGCAAATCATCTGTTCTGTTCTCTCGTAATTAATTCCACGATGCAATCTATAACTACTAAAAACCCGTGACCATCAACCTATATAAAATATGCAGGCTCATTTGAAATCATTCTTCTAAAGTTAGGCATTTGACTTTTCTCATGATTTTCATTGGCAACATTGTATATATATTTTGTGTCAATCATAAAACAAGTAAAACGCGACATTTTGGAAGGATGATTCCTAATGAACCAGCATGTCTTATATTTGTCAATGTCCACTGTGTGTTACGTGGATCTACTGACCTGGACATTTCCGCATTCGTGGTATTTAGAAAGCAAAGAGGCTTGCATCAAATACATTATGGGTAGGGGTAACTCAAGAATGCTATGGGCAATTTGTATGAAAATGTACTCTTTTTGGAAAGAACCAAAGATCACGTAATCAACCCCTGACTGAGACTTTGAGTTTATATACACTCGAATGGCCGCTGAAACGGAGAATGTCCCGTGTGCTATGACGCTTGTTTCTAACCAAGAATCAATGGGAACTTGATGGACTGCCTTAATAATCACCAGTTGGATTTGGTGAATTATGGCGCATACAGACGGCAATTCAAAGAGTTATATGGTATGAGCGAAGGTTGTCATGATCGCACACCGAACACAATCTTACGTACTTCAATCCTTTATTAATATTTATATTTATTAATAAAAATAAATCGCCAATGATAATAAAAATGCCAGGAATAACAGTGGGACGATGCAATATAAACAACTTGAGATTGTTGACGACACAGTACTGACCGCAGGAAGCGAACAAGTACTACAAGCCCTGTTGGATAAAGTAGTGAGACAAAATGAAAACAAAGAGTTTAAACAAGAAATAAACGGAAATAATTTTGTCTCGAAGAGACATACACCACCAAGATGCAACATACTGATTAATGACACAAAACTAGCACAAGTTGAAAAGGTGAAAAATCTTGGCTCCCTGTTAACATCAGAAGACTTTCTTCAAGTGAGATAAAGTACCGTACAGTACAAGCCAAATCAGTATTCTAAAATAATGAAAACCATTTTGTCCAATGGAACACTATCAATGCAGACCCGAATTCAAATGCTTACAAGTTATATTGAACCAATTTTTTTATGGATGAGAAGCATGGGCTGCAAACAAAAATATTTAAAACGAACTGGAGGCTACAGAAATGTGGTTTCTGAGAAGAATGATAAAAATACCATGGACAGCTAAGAAAACTAATGCAGAGGTTCTCATTGATGTTGGCGTAAATGATCAATCATATCAAACAATAGGAGCAGACAGTCAAGGTTTCTAGGGCATGTGTTGAGAAGAACACAGTTTGAACACTTAATAACCACTAGAAAGATCAAGGGGAGAAGAGACAGGGGACGACAAAGAGAGAATTTGCTAGATAGACTAGTATTGTCGCACGGTAGAAGTTCACCAACCGAGCGTTGGTGACTAACGAGCGTTGTGGACCGTTTCTAACTGACGAACAAATGACGACATATTTCACTTACTGGCGACAGTTCTACACATATAGCCTCCATGAAAATGTTAATACATTATTGTAATTACCGATTACTTTTGTTAATAAATGAATACACAATAAAAGAAGTAATTTCTGTTTCAAATAAACAAAATAACACAACTTGCAAGATCAAAGTGAATGATATAGTATTAACACAGGTCCACCGATTTAAATATTAAGGTACAACGATTACAGCAGATGGAAAAAGTTCAATAGAAATAAGCAGAATAGGGCAGACAAAATTACATTCAGAAACATGAAAAGTATATGGTGTAATATGACCTTGTCATTAGAGGTGAAGAAGAGAGTTCTTCAGTGGTATATAACTCCTATACTAACATATGGATGTGAGTCTTGGGCAATAAACAAACAGGAAAGTGAGAAATTAGAGGCAACAGAGATGTGGTTCTACAGAAAAATGCTTAGAATACCATGGACTGACAGGAACAATAATGTTGAGGTGTTGAAAGAGTCAAATGCGAAATGGAGCTTAATCAATAATGTAATAAATAGACAATTTTCAATTTTTGGCCACGTTATGAGACATGGAGGTTCGGAGAACATAGCCACAACCGGCAAGATTGAAGGCAACAGAGACAGAGCGATATACCGTGAGAAAATTATGGACAGTTTAACAACGGGAATGGCAGGGAAACAGCAACGATCTTGATACAAAATATTGCTGATGGAGAGCTGAGGAGAGCCATGATCGTCTACGCCAGCTGGCATAACACCTAATGAATGAATACAAAATACTGGCCCACCCTGTATATACGCACTATGGGCTAAATTAAATGCGAACTTGCGCACCAGAACGCACTGATGTGTAACATACCCTTGATATCCACACACACATGCACACAAGATAAGGTTGACAATGATTTCAGAATAGAGACACTTCGTACAAGTAAATATCATCATATGTCCTACAAAATATGTTGACTGAACAGGCTGTAATACTATATTAAGCTGATACGTAGGTATAAATAAAACATCCGTTGTTTGTCTTCTGTATTAGTTAATTGTACTTACGTAAAACACAAGTTAATATAATCGCTTCACTGAGACACGACGGACTATATTGCACAATTGTTGTTACATTTCACGAAGTTTCCTTATAATGAATGTTTGTATTAGTTATAAGATTAGATATTTATTAATAATTTAAAACAAGGATGTTACCATCGTTGTCAGTCACTGTTTCCAGACACATACGCGTACAGTCTCCCTTAGAAGATGTCGAAATATATTCATGTTGATGGCTCCTGTCACAAGCTTGTTAAATATATCCTTTATAATGACAAGCAGGTGCAATGTTTAATGTCCTCTTCGTGTCACGTTCAATGATCACTTCCCTGAGATGCGAAAGAATTAAACTGAAATCATACGGTTTATACGAAATGGTAATAGCTAAAATTTTAAAATCACTATATTGTTGCAATGCAGAAATCTATCTACTCACTAAACCCGTTGTTGTCTTTCAGCGTCTTAGAATAGTTTTCTGGAGATGGCCCTGTTGTGTGTTGAGTATATTGTGGAATTTGTCGCCTCTTTTATTTCGGTGGTCTATCGTTTTCGTGGTCGGCCTCTATATCTGCCTTCACTGTATCTGTGTAACATAGCTTGATGTAGTATGCTGTCTGGTGGTCTGCTGATGTGTGCAAACCATTTGATCTGTTGTCTCGTAATATATTCCAAAATTGGGATGGTACCACTGAAATCATCATCATCAGGTGCAATGCCGGGTGGCGTAGGCGGTCATGGCTCTCCACAGCTCTCTGTCCACAGTATTATGTATCAAAGTCGTTGTTGTTTCTTTGCCGTGCCAGGTTGTCAAACTGTCTAATATTTTCTCACGTTGTCGCCCTCTGTCTCTGGTGCCTTCACTCTTGCCTGTTGTGATTATGTTCTCTAAACTTGCCTGTCTCATGAAGTGGCCAAAAAAAGAAGATTGCCTTTTTCTTATATTGTTGATTAAGGTCCGTTTCGCATTTAACTCTTTTAACACCTCTACATTAGTTTTTCTGGCAGTCCATGGTATTCTCAGCATTCTTCTGTAGAACCACATCTCTGTTGCCTCCAATCTGAAATAGGTTGAATAAATGATTTAACGATCGACTTATAGGTTGCAGTGGGATGATACTTTATTGGACACTGACAATCTGTATGTCGAATTTCAAATTTCTAGTCAGTGAAAATCTTTTAGCACTGCATCCTAAAACAAATTACAAAATAAATAGACACAAAGATCAAACACTACATATGGTGACATTTCTAGAATGTGACTTACATAAAACATATATATATTTATTTTGTGCCGCCATTTACGTCATCGTTTTGTTCCTCTCGTTCCACCTATAATATCGTCTTTGTGTACTTCCTGTTCGTATCCTTCCGGTATCTCACTACCATTTTCACTCGGACAGGCTTGTTGTGGTGTATTCATTTCTACTTGTGGTATTTGTATATTTGAATGTTATGTGCGTATCTTGAAAAGTCCTTTTGGACCGAAACGTCTATTATGTCCTGTGTATTGTCATTTGTATGATTATATTCTGTGTATAATTATGTTCTATTATGTTCTACTGGCAGTACTACCTTCTATTCACGTGCATTTGATAATGTCTACTGAATAATTTAGATGGCTGCACTTGGTGCAAGTAATAAGTTTGTGACAATAAATTCGGAAGGCAAAGAATAAAGCATTGTTCATGATCGACAGTGATCTACTAGACAGGTCTTCAGATAACACACACCGACAGAGGAGTAATAAAGTAACGCAACTCATAGCATTTATTAATGCCGTAGGGGTGTGAGATGTTAGCGATCTCACATTTCACAGGCTCTGCAAATGAGGGCGGTAGTCATCTCCTCTCCCTCGCAGTCTTTACTTCCCGGATTAATCCGGTACCCATTTAAGACTTGTTCGACCCGGGAGCCGTTGCGATCTGAAAAAACATTTCCGCCTCAGGAATGAACACAGGACCACTAATATGCGAAGCCAGTGTTCTAACCACTGCGCTAGTGGCTCCCTTACTCAGTGACGGAGAAACAAGAGATTGAAACTTAATTGTAAAATTCTGCACATGAACAAGCTTAGAAGATTTGATTGGAATGTTCACGTTGTTGCTAAACAGAATCTTATCTAAGAAGACAAAACTATATCTATTTATTCTACTGTAGATAGTTATCTATACTTAAACCATGTGCTCAGGTAATATAGAGCTTAGCATCCGCGTTCAATTTTGGCAATGGAGTCGTTATATAACATCACAATCATTTTTTTAGGTTATAGTTTGGTCCAGTTTGCTACTTCATTAGTGGCTGAACACCGCATATGAGACAAACGTAATCGGCACAAGTCGAATACTAGTTGCTACCGTTTACAATCCATAAACTGTCAGCAAGAGTAGATTTCATCTGTAAAATCTAATAGCACAGTGAGCAGTACACATTCATGTCATAGGCTTGATACGCTCTCCACACCTGTTGAATGATTGAAAGTCGGTCACGCGCTAAGGAAGTTCACTCAAAACATAGGTATACCGAAGTAGGATATGCTAAGTCATATAACCGGAAATCGTAGCTTAATATATTCATGTTTCGAATACAAATCACATGAGAAATGATGTTTGTTAACCGAGAGTGAACACAAACATGCACATCATTTCCTACGTCACATTCTAGAAGTGTCACCATATGTAGTGTTTTATGTAAGTTACATTCTAAAAGTGTCACCCGCCATATGTAGTGTTTTATGTAAGTTACATTCTAGAAGTGTCATAATATGTAGTGTTTTATGTAAGTTACATTCTAGAGGTGTCACCATATGTAGTGTTTTATGTAAGTTACATTCTAGAAGTGTCACCATATGTAGTGTTTTATGTAAGTTACATTCTAGAAGTGTCACCATATGTAGTGTTTTATGTAAGTTACATTCTAGAAGTGTCACCATATGTAGTGTTTTATGTAGATCACATTCTAGTGGTGTCACCATATGTAGTGTTTAATGTAAGTTACATTCTAGAAGTGTCACCATATGTAGTGTTTTATGTAAGTTACATTCTAGAGGTGACACCCACCATATGTAGTGTTTTATGTAAGTTACATTCTAGAGGTGTCACCATATGTAGTGTTTAATGTAAGTTACATTCTAGAAGTTTCACCATATGTAGTGTTTTATGTAAGTTACATTCTAGAAGCGTCACCATATGTAGTGTTTTATGTAAGTTACATTCTAGAAGCGTCACCATATGTAGTGTTTTATGTAAGTTACATTCTAGAAGCGTCACCATATGTAGTGTTTTATGTAAGTTACATTCTAGAAGCGTCACCATATGTAGTGTTTTATGTAAGTTACATTCTAGAAGTGTCACCATATTTAGAGTTTTCTGTAAGGTACATTCTAGAAGTGTCACCATATGTAGTGTTTTATGTAAATTACATTCTAGAAGTGTCACCATATGTAGTGTTTTATGTCCTACATACTGAACATATGCGGGAGTTATAATGGTGATGGAGATAGGCAGAGAATTCAACAAGTACAAATGACGTGATTGGTGAGGCATCGAAACAAGATACGGTTGTGTATGTAGTAAGAAAAACTTCATTTACAATTCGAGTTTGTAGACTCCCTCTTATAGATGGATAATAGGCATTACACTAAGCCGAAAGCTGAAGTTTCTTGGGTATGAAAGAAAGTTCAGAAAAACCACCATACTGCACATAGGAAGTAAGAACTAATAGCTCGCAATGCCCGTGGTTCTCAAACAAACAAAACATACGAGTCTGTAGAAAATATATAATTTAAAAAAAAAAAAATTGGAGTTGGGAGAATCCTCGACTGATTAGATAAGGAATATGTGCTTACTTTACTTTAAGGAATATGTGCTTACTTTACTTTAAGGAATATGTGCTTACTTTACTTTAAGGAATATGTGCTTACAACATGACAGGGAGAAGAGAACAGGGAGTCATGTCGGACTCTTTGAGTTGATGTTTACAAAAAAGAGACAGCGGTTACGTGATTGGTTTATGTCTTTACGATGGTGATTGGTTTATGTCTTTACGATGGTGATTGGTTTATGTCTTTACGATGGTGATTGGTTTATGTCTTTACGATGGTGATGATGCTGCAAGAGTTACTACATACTATTCGATCCTAGTCTTTCCAGCACAAAATGTAAAAAAAGGTTCAAAAGTCGTAGAGGATTGACTTCCCTGTACTCGGTTTCCGATATGTACTACGTCACTCTCAACGAAGCTACACTTCACCTGGTGAGCGTACCACTTCAAGCACGTACCTCCGTAGCTTCTAGCAATAATCCACCGGGATTTCCGAAAATATACACGTTGTAAAGTAGACGACACGAGCAGGATTCGAACCAACGACCTCTTGAACACAAGAAGAACACAAATACCATTGCTTCTAAAGATAGAGTGTTTACTATCTCAACAAGATTTAACAAGGTTTTTTTACGATAGAGATATCTTAGTAAGTATGATGTTTGAAAATATATTGTCTAGCAAGTGTAGAACTTGATATATTCCCACATTCAGAGACACTCAAATTGCACCCTATGTACCATATACATATTTTTATATATAATTATTACCCGCATGATGCTTTCTTAGAGGGGGCTTCAGCTTTCAGCTTAGTACAATGCCAATTGAAGGACCCTTCTACTCGTAACATCATCGAATGTTAGGACATTAACATTGGTCGCAACTCCAATGTTTCTGCATTTTAAGCCGACCGAGACGGAATGCACTGATTCCTTGGATTACTGTGTACCGATAGTGATGTTGGATGTAACAGCGTAGAGTTTTTGTACATATTTCCTGTCTCTCTGCAGGTAATTCTCATTCCAATGCAACATTCACAGACACGAGCAAAAAACTGTTAGCCAGAAATACAAGAGTAGTATTTCTGTATCCAGAGTGCACCACGAGGTAGTACTTTTAGGATCTTGGTTATCTACTAACCCTGGGTCCGCACTAGAGCAATGACAGACCCTTTAGACCACGGATATTAAGTTAGGGATGTCTTACAGAACATGTGTACCTCAAGATTAGTATGAATGAACTTATGTAACTGAGATGTCAGTACAGTTATCCGCACGATTAGTATGAGTGATCTTATGTAATTGGCATTCAGTACAGTTACCCTCAAGATAATTGACATGTTAGTCCAGTTACCCTCAAGATAGTTGACATGTTGAACTCGCAGCCTATTCGGTATAAACCGAAAATCTTAACCACTACGCCTTGACAAACCCCTGTTCCTCTACATATGCCATTTAAGCCATTATATATTTTGTCTTATATTTATTTGCTATATAGCTCAAGGTTTTACTGCACTATTCCAGTTCATTCATAGGTCCGATAACTTGCATTGTTGTATATACCGAGAAAAAAAACAACAATCTTTCAAAATCAGACATGACGGATAATAAGTTACAGTTGAAAAATGTAGCAACATGCTTTTATTAAGTTGCTGTCTATTGGGGGATTAACAAAAAATAGATCGGCTACGTGTTCACAGTTTGAGCAAAACTTTATTAGTACATGTTTTTTTTTACCTATTTATAATGTATAAACTCTCATATTTTTTCTCATATTGCATTCCAGGATATTTGAACGTTTATGTCAAAGGAATAATCCAGCAATTACAGGTTTGAAGTAAGGGTGCACGTTTCTTTCCCGTAGTAACATAAGTCGGTTGGATGAGTTCTTTAATATCAAATCGACCTTTTAACTATCTTATTATGATTGCGTTGTTGTGCTGCATATTCCTAATATTTCTTCCAAGTATCAATTTTTTTCAATCAAAGGGGACAGTTCATGCAATTAAGAATTCTGCGGCTCAGTCCAACTATAGAACAACGACCACCGAAAATAATGCTGACGGTATTGCAAATGATGATATGGAATTTCACGCCAGGCAAGGCGGTTCATCCAAACTTGATTTCAACAGGCTAGCACTTGAAGCCAAACCAGCTGTGGGTTCAGAATCAGGATTTATTGCAAGTGCTGATCGCCCTATAGCTACAGACATGCAAATAGCCAACCCCGCGATATACAAGAATATCACAAACGTTAATGTAAGTGAGGGGCAACAATCCGCAGAAAGTGCTGCTAAAATCAAGCCAGTGAATATGACTCAGACTTCGCCAAGTCCATGATATACAAGACAAACCTGCTCATTTGATATAAACCATCACTTTTCAGATAGTCAGTCTTACATTACTAAACGATAATAAACATTGTGTTATCAGTGTCCAGGCAAAATGTTTTCTTTAACATTTTACTTTTTAAATGTGTCTATATTATTTTCCATAAATACACCTGTTCCGTAGAATACTCAAATGTCTTTGACGGTGTAATACACACCATAAATTTTGGAACATAATGGAAAGCATGGGCGTACCACACTATCTCATACCTCTCGTTACAATGCTTCATCAGGAGAAACATGCCTCTGTCCGCCACGAGGGAGAAATGTATGGCTTGTTTGAGGTCCAAACAGGATTCAGACATGAATGCATCATCTCATCACACCTGTTCAGCTTGTACACCGAAAACATCTTCGAAATGTATGAGAAGAACCACATTATATGAACAATTTCAACCCATTAATATTGGAAGATATGAGATTCTAGAAATTAGGTATGTCGATGACACCATCATGGAACTCTACAAATTTAGAACACATAATTATGTCTGTTAAGTATCATAGCGAGGCACAATATAGTTTCCTCAATGCAAAGAAAAATATATAAATAATTTATTTCAACAGAAATGCTCACACCTACAACAGTCATTGATAAAAAGCAGTTAGCTAATGTCAGCAACTTTTAATCCATCAACACCACAGAAGATTGCTCAGAAGAATCCGGAAAGATATTAGCAATGTACTTACATAAAAACACCACAGATGAACAATTTATGGCAAACAGAGAAAAACAGCTTCTTAAAATAACTATTAAGAAGCTATATTTTTCAAATAGCAACATATGGTTGTGGTGCCTTGGCATTGACATCCGGAATGGATAAGACAATATCGGAATTCGAAATGCAATGTTATAAACAGTCCCAAGAATATCATGGACAGAAAGACGAACTAACACAGACGTCCTCATAGATCTGAACAATGAAGACGACTGACTTCTCCAAATTATAAATACACGCAACCTAACATATTTCGGACATTTGAAAAGAAACAATGGGTTAGAAAGATTATTCATGGAGGGAAACGTTCCAGGAAGAGAACAATAGACAGACCAAGACTATGTCAAGAACCTATACCTAAGTCATGGAGGCACCAATCACATTGAAAGAACTGCAGCATGCAATAACAAATTGAAAATGAAAAAAATCACCAGGAGATGATGAAATGTGCAATGAAGTGATTAAAAACCTGGGAACTTCAACAAGAGCAAAGGTACTGCAGATCTTCAACACAAGCTAGACCACAGGTACTTTCCGCAGGCATGGAGAGAAGCAATAATGATACCACTCCTCAATTCAGGAAATGATGGCAACACAGTCTCCAATTACAGACCCATCAGCATCACAAGCTGTCTATGCAAAACAATGAACCGCATTATCAATCTTAGGATGCAGTGGTACCTTGAAAGCGAAAACCCTCTGGTATCACAGCGAGCAGGCTTGAGACAGTGCTATTCTACTAAAGATCAGGCAACCTACCTCTCCCAAGAGATTGAGGACGCCTTTCAAGATAAGAAACTGGTACTAACAGCATGGATAATCCCCAGGAAAGCGTTTTACAAGGTTTGGAAAGAAGAACTCTTAAAGAAATTACAGGTTTAACTCAAAGATGTACAATTGGGTAAAAACATATCTGGATAATAGAAGAACCGGGAACAACTGGATAGTCGCAAAAGCAAGAAAGTCATACTGCGTCATGGAATGACCCATGGAGGAGTCCTGTCACCGACACTTTTCTTGGTTTATATAAATGACCTAGTTGCCTAACTACCATCGGAATCAAAGTGGCAATGTATGCTGACGACCTGGTGATCTGGTGCATGGAAGAACATGCGACAGCGGTCACTAAATAAATACAAAGAGCTATTGACGCCTTAACCGAATGGGCAGATAGTTGTAGCGTCAGTATTAACACAGATAAGAGCAGGACTACACCCTTTACCCTCGCACCAAAGCCATACAAAAACTGGTGGTATCAAGATAAATTGAGAACTTTTGAAATCAGGCAAATAACCCACATACCTCGGAGATACTTTTTATGATAAGTTGACATGGAAGCAACGCAAAAACAAAAGGCAGAAGAAAGTTAGCTATCCTGAGAAAACTAAGTGGAACCACATGAGGAGCCAGTGGGAATATACTCCGTAAAGTTTGCCAGCAATGCATCAGACCACAACTGGAATATGGTTCAGCTGCTTGGTGTCCTGCATCAAACACCACATTACAGAATCTAGAAAAAGTGCAAAATTAGGCGCTTAGGATAATATTGAGAGCAATGAAATCAACACCCATAGTAGGGATGCAGAAAATGGGGTAAACACAAACACCTGGTGAACGCAGAGACACAAAGGTACTAATAAAAGCAGAAACGTTTCAGTGTGTACCAAGTCATCGAATGAAGGAAAGATTCCAAATCTAGCAATTGGGGGGGGGGGGACTGAAAAGAAGCAGCTTTATCCACCAAGCTAATTGACTCCGTAGACAACCTACAGGCCTTCCTGAAGTTGACAGCCCCTGCATGTCTGTACCGTAACAAACCCATTTAGTGAAACGAATGGAATAACAATATACATTTAGGCCCACGTAAAAGGAATACTAAGCGAGGACGAACAGAACCATGTGGAGCGAAGGACAGTCACCCTCAGTTTCCTGGACGATGAATATCCACAAGCCATGTGGGTCAGAGTATACACCGACGGGTCAGTATAGAATACAGTGAGAAATGGTGGTGTAGGTGTGTATATAGAATATCCACACACGCCTAAAGAAACAATCATAACACCAACATGGAAATTCTGCAATAATTATCATGCAGAAATACAGGAAATTAGGTTGCCAATTGAAAAACTGGTGATCACAAACCCTGGCCCACAGCTCGTGGTATTCCTAACAGTTGCACGTTCAGTGCTCCAAGCTCTCCAGTCTGGAAAACTAACAGACTTGCAAAAACTACTGAATGAACTGTCTTACCAGTATAGGGTATTGATGCAGTGGATACTCTCTCACTGTAGAATACCAGGAAATGAAAAAGCAGACCATCTGGCTAAGGAAGGTGTTGCCGAAGACTAACCAGATGTACCAATCACATACCATTAGAAAAAAATAGATGATCAAGTCAATAAGAAAGCCAAAAACACCAACACAAGATGACTATTACATTATGAACAGATCAGAACAAGTTGTATTTCTACGCCTCAGAACGAGACACAACCGACTCCGCAGTCACATGTATACAAAGTTCAAGATTGGCAACACGGCCATGTGTACATGTGGACAGGCAGCACAGAGTGCCAAACATATACTTCAAGAGTGTTCTGAGTATGAAACGCTGAGGCAGACATATTGATTAGAGGAAATATCACTGGAGGCAAAACTCTATGGGACACTGTATGAACTACAAAAGACATTGAGTTTTATTCAGGAGAGAGAATTACAGACATGTACACGTTTGAAATGAACGAAAGAAGAAGAAGAAGAAGTAGTTTATACACAACGTGAACAGCTTCTCCTCACTACGTAACACGATTACTATCAGACGTAATGGTTCAGCAATTTGCCTTGTTCTCAAGGCAATCTGTAATCTGGAATTCCCGTGATTAACAGACAAAAAAAGAAATCTACGTTTCGGTTTTTTTAACCTTCCGCCTTTGGATTTACGCAATTGTAAAGAAATGGCCATGATCTACTGATAGTGAAATATGAGATTGTAAATAAATGACCATGTTCTAATTACAGTGAAGTATGCTATTGTAAAGAAATAACCATGCTCTAACTACAGTGAAGTATGCTATTGTAAAGAAATAACCATACTCTAACTACAGTGAAGTATGCTATTTTAAAGAAATGACCATGCTCTAACTACAGTGAAGTATGCTATTGTAAAGAAATAACCATGCTCTAACTACAGTGAAGTATACGGGAGTAAAGAAATCATCATGATCTAACTACAGTGAAGTATACGGGAGTAAAGAAATCATCATGCTCTAACTACAGTGAAGTATACGGGAGTAAAGAAATCATCATGCTCTAACTACAGTGAAGTATACGGGTGTAAAGAAATCATCATGCTCTAACTACAGTGAAGTATACGGGTGTAAAGAAATCATCATGCTCTAACTACAGTGAAGTATACGGGTGTAAAGAAATCATCATGCTCTAACTACAGTGAAGTATACGGGTGTAAAGAAATCATCATGCTCTAACTACAGTGAAGTATACGGGTGTAAAGAAATCATCATGATCTAACTACAGTGAAGTATACGGGTGTAAAGAAATCATCATGATCTAACTACAGTGAAGTATACGGATGTAAAGAAATCATCATGCTCTAACTACAGTGAAGTATACGGATGTAAAGAAATCATCATGCTCTAACTACAGTGAAGTATGCTATTGTAAAGAAATAACCATGCTCTAACTACAGTGAAGTATACGGGAGTAAAGAAATCATCATGCTCTAACTACAGTGAAGTATACGGGAGTAAAGAAATCATCATGATCTAACTACAGTGAAGTATACGGGAGTAAAGAAATCATCATGTTCTAACTACAGTGAAGTATACGGGAGTAAAGAAATCATCATGCTCTAACTACAGTGAAGTATACGGGTGTAAAGAAATCATCATGCTCTAACTACAGTGAAGTATACGGGTGTAAAGAAATCATCATGCTCTAACTACAGTGAAGTATACGGGTGTAAAGAAATCATCATGATCTAACTACAGTGAAGTATACGGATGTAAAGAAATCATCATGCTCTAACTACAGTGAAGTATACGGATGTAAAGAAATCATCATGCTCTAACTACAGTGAAGTATACGGATGTAAAGAAATCATCATGCTCTAACTACAGTGAAGTATACGGGTGTAAAGAAATCAGCATGCTCTAACTACAGTGAAGTATATGTGGGTGTAAAGAAATCATCATGCTCTAACTACAGTGAAGGTTGCGTATGGGATTCTGCAAAACTCCGTTATGGCATGAAAGGAAACGTGTTTCGTAAAGAAATAGCCAAGATTTTGTTTATATCTTTGCTAATGTTTCTCCTTATCTTCTGTAAGACACTGAAACAAACTGTTTAGATGCCTATTTGAACGGCTTGTTGAATCGTGTTCATGTTATTTGTTACTGTGTTACTTATTATGAAATTATATATTTTTCTCGTATTATACCTACTACAATTGCAGTTTGGTTTGGTTAATATTTATGTTAATATATGTGTCATTATTTATTACTATTGTTGTTATATTTGTGTTCCTATTTCTGTTATTATCACTGCTCCTATGTCTGTTATTATAGCTATTACTATTTCTATTATTATTGTTACTGTTACTGTTATTGTTTGTTTTATTGCTGTTATATTTCTGTTCCTATTTGTTACTATGTCTGTTGTTACATCGGTGGTTATATCTATTACTGTTTATTTTATTATTTACTTTACTAAACTATTTCTTTTATTGCTTATTGAAATTTGTGTCATTATTTGTTACTATTACTGTAACTACTTGTTATTATTCTGCTACTATGTATGTTACTGTTTCTGTTACTTTTTATCTGACGTTCTGTGTTATATTTTAACGTCTTTTTTTCTCCTGTATATTTATGTTACTATTTCTACCGCTTCTTCTGTTTTTGTTACAATGGCTGCAACTATTTCTACTACTGCTTCTGTTGCTGTTTTTGTTACTATAACTGTAACTGTGTCTACTACTGCTTCTGTTGCTGTTTTTGTTACTATAACTGTAACTGTGTCTACTACTGCTTCTGTTGCTGTTTTTGTTACTATAACTGTAACTGTGTCTACTACTCATTCTGTTGCCTGAAAGGTGCCGATAAGCTGTTAACTATGATACAGTGCATCTCGTTCTCCGGACTACGTCCTGCAGATCTACATGAGTTTGAGAACCAACGAGAAGAAGACACTACAGTATACAGTACTGCCTTAGTAAATTGAGTCCCAGTGATCAATTTGATGATGACTCTGTGGGATTCAACCTCTGTCCTCATACTGGAAGTAATTGTTGTACATGCGCTGTTACACTTGGGTATATCTTTCTCACACAGTAATTTCTTACCACTAGTGAACATTCACTGTAGCCGGCACAGAAACCTTTGCAATGCAATTTTGTTTCTGCTGGTATTTAATGTGTACGAATATAATCATCATCAGAGACCATATCACGGTGTAGCAGTCATCACAGACTTTCGAAACTTCTGTCGGTTTTGAGGCAGTGTTCCTGATTCTGTTACTGCCATATTCATGTGGTCTTTGATGTCTTGCGCCCGTCTTCTTATTGGTCTGCCTCTTGTTCGTCTCGCTATCATCATCCCCTACATTATGGTCTTCTATAGGCTGTCATAACGTTTGATTTGGCCAAAATATTGTAGTTTTCTAGAAATAACCATGCTGTTTAGCCAGTTTTCTGCTACATTCATTTCTCTCAGGATGGCTACATTGGTGATCTTTTT
The DNA here is from genome assembly GCA_034231615.1 of Meghimatium bilineatum. NCBI lineage: Eukaryota > Metazoa > Mollusca > Gastropoda > Stylommatophora > Philomycidae > Meghimatium > Meghimatium bilineatum. The sequence goes on from CM067322.1 coordinate 23,002,244, forward strand.
TGTCCATGTTATTCTGATAATTTGTTTGTACAATTGTGTTTCAAATGCTGCTAATTTAATTTATACGAACATATTGGTCGCATAAATTCATTTTTATCTCTTTATTTTCTACAAACTCTTGTCAAGAAATATGCCCTGCGTTTATCACAAGTAGCATCTGACTGATGCAATCTGTGAGTTTCATCAGATACTTTCTGTCGCCAGCCAATGAAATATCAGATCAGCAAGGAGTGATGAAACTATACGTAATTAGTTGACATGACATTTATTTGAAGAAGGACGGTTTTCTATTCTGATGATGAGATAGTTGTAGGTAGTTTATTTGAAGAAGGGCGGTTTTATATTCTGATGATGGGATAGCTGTTGGTAGTTTAGGCAGTGGAAATATCTGCCTCCTTCGACAGATTATGACACGGTGACCTCAGAAATAGAATAGAAATTACGCGAGAAATATATGGAGATTTACAACAACTAATATGGATTTGACTGTCTATGCTGGCATGCAAGGTAGCTTAATTCTGTTCATATGCAGTGGTGCCTTAGAAAGATTCTTGGTGCACAATGGCAGGATCACATCCCTGACACGAAGATCATTGAAAGGTCTACGATGGAAAGCACCTACACCTTGCTGACTACGTTTCAACTTTGTTGGGTTGGTCACATCTGCGGATGAACGTCTTCCACAAAGATTTTCTATTGTGAACTGTGCAGTTAAGCGTTCAAGTAGTGGCAAGAAAAAATATTTCAAAAACTACTAGAAGACATGTCAAGTACTGCAAGATTGACCGAAACGCTTGAGAAGCTATCACTCTTGATTTTCCAGCCTGACATAGAGAACATTGCATGTTTTAAGAACTTTGAACACAGCAAAACACTGCGGAAGCTACGAAAGAGATACAAACGAAAAAGATAGATCAGACTGGTTTTCCTTATTTCAAGACCAACAACATTCCTGCTCACACTGAAATAGGTTGTTGTGTTTTCAAAGCCAGGATTGAACACATCGGCCATCTTAGGATTCACAAACACATAATGTAAACTTAACCGTTCTCAATAATATGTTGATCTTCGCTTGCGAAGAATGACCATCATAGTTTGGGCATTCTACGAGAATGGAAACATTACACTTCAAAGAATTATCTATGAGAGTGTAAACATTACCTTTCAAAGAATTATTTATGATTATGGATGCGTCAAAATTCCAAGATTTATCTAGGAGAATGGAAACATCAAATGTCAAAGAATTATCTGTGAAAATTTAACATTAAAATTAAAAGAATCATCTTTAAGAATGGAAACATCACACTTAAAAGCATTATCTCTGCGAATGAAAACATCAACGTACAAAAAATATTATCTATGAGAATGGAAAAATAAAGAACTTCAAAGAATTATCTTTGATAGTGGAAACATCGAACTTCAAAGAATTATCTTTGAGAATGGAAACATCAAAATTCTCATAAATGTACATAATAAAACAGCATCAGATTACAGAATCAGAGAATGACCAAAACTGAAATAGATAGATGATGAGGAAATAATTCCTTTATCTGTGAACATTTTAGTCCTTGACAGAACATATCCTTTCTGAGAAAAACAGAGATCCTTTGTTAAGTAACCGAGGTGGCAACCATACTCATATAACGTCTGTAATCTCAAAGGTGTTGTTTGAATTTTAGGGGGGGAGGAGAAGGTATGAATGAATGTTTAGTCCCAGAAGGGAAACATTCAATTTGGCCATTATTTCAGGATCACCACGTCCTGCTAGGAGTGAAGCATACACTACTTGGCCCACTATTTCTTTTTTTTTCAGTCAAATTTGTTGATCCACCAGTACATCTAGAATTCCCTGCTATTTAGGAGTCTGCCACAATAGGAAAATTGCAGAGGCCTACTGACTCGCATCGCTTCGTCATCCATAAGGAGAATAAGATTCACGCAATAGATGACAACACGTAAGAAACGGAGACAAGATGTGGCAATGATGATTTTTTTTCCCATAGATTTACATGTTGTCAGTCTATCCTTCAACGATCTACCACATCTGATTTTTTGCATGGTTTATGGGTCACTTAATCCGCTATATGATGAACCAGGTTACTTCACCCTAATATTTCCTGTGATTGGCAAATCTTCATTACAATGCTTTAAATATCACCTGACCAATAACAGTTTTGCTGCAGTTGTTAACGGTTATCGAAGTAGTAATAACAGTAGTAGGACTAGCATTAGCAGTAGCAGTAGAGTAGTTGTAGTTATAGTTGTAGCTGTAGTAGTAGTAAGAGTTCTAGCATCAGAACTAGTAGTTGTTTAGTAGTAATAATAATAGCAGTATAGAAGTAATAGTAGTAGCATTAATAATAATAGTAGTAGTAGTAGGAGTAGTAGTAGTAATAGTAATAGTTGTAGTAGTGGTAGCAGTGCTAATAGCAGTAATAGTATTAGTAGTTGTAATAGTAGTAATGGCAGCAGAAGTACTATAGTAGTAGTAGTAATAGTAGTAATCGTAGTAGTAGCATTAGAAGTAGCAACACTAGTATTAGCGGTAATAGTAAATCTAGTAGTAATAGTAGTAGTAGTAGTAGTAGTAGTAGTAATAGTAGTAATGGAAATATTAGTTATGACACTAGTATTAGTAGTAGTAGTAATAATAGTAATAGTAGTAGTAGTGGTAGTACTAATAGCAATAGTATTAATATCAGTATTAGTTGTATTATTAGAAGTTGTAATACTTACAGCAATAGTTGTAACATTAGCACTAGGTAACATTAGCACTAGTACTGCAGTAGCTGTACTAGTAAAAATACAAGTAGTAGTACTTGTAGTAGTAGCAATAGTAATAGTACTAATAGTAGTAGTAGTAATAGTAGTAGTTGTAGTAGTCATAGCAATAGTTGTAGCAGTAGTAGTACTACTACTACTACTACCAGTTAATAAATTAATACTATTAGTAGTAGTAGTAATAGTAGTAGTAGTTATTATTGTAGAAGTTCTAGTAGTATTAACTGTAGTAGTAATAGTTGCAGTAGTAGTAGTAGTAGTAGCAGTAATAGTAGTAGTGGTAGTAGTAGTAGTAGTAGTAGTAGTAACAGTCTTAATAGTAGCATCACAACTATGATTGAGTAATACTTATGGCTGAAACAGACACCGCATTAAAACAATTATAATCATATTTGTTATAGCACTGTTCGCTAGCTTTGCCCTCAAACAAATACAATGATCTGATTAATCGCCTAACTTATTTATGCAATGTTTTGCAAATGATGATATATTCAGTTTGATCCAATAAATATACACTTTATATGTGTGCGTCGTGTCCAGTTCTTTTATAAACGAATGAAATCATTTGATCTTTGTCGGCATAGTAATTATTTTGTATAAGTAAAGAAAATTTCAACTTTAAACTTTACACCGGATAAAACCTTAAACACAGTCTGTGTTGTTTTCGAGAGTACAAAATAGTCACATTTCACTCTTAAACCAGGCCAATTGTATGATAAACTAATTATGTGTAATGTGTGGCCTATAAATGGATGTACACATTTTTCCAATGTGTGTGATGTCTATGTTGACAAACAGACTCATGATAAATATCGGAAATAAACAAAAATGTAAACACATTGGCTGTTTTAATGAAATATTAATTCTTAGGTTCTATACCATTTGAAATTCACACATAAAATGCTAATTATATGCGTAATGTAATTGCCGAGATGAATAATTTTATGTTGGACGAAACTAGTGAAACGTTCTGTAGTAAATTAGTGTAGCAAATGGCACAAATGTCATACAAGTGTGAACAAAATCTGGGTTCATTTATACAAGCATAGACGTTTGAAATATTAGGTAGATATATACAAGTATAAGGGCTAAACACTTGGATCTTGTTCTTCTGTGCTCATTCTCAAATTTCTTCAAGTTTAGTAGGTTGTGGTAAAGAAAAGGTTCAAGCAAGAAATTAGTGTTTTTTTTCAGAATTTCCATCCGATATTCAGTCATGTGGACTGATCGGTTTCATTCTTTAAAAAATGATGCAGGTTGATTTTTCGAGTGATTGTCATTGGCTGTCAATAGCAAACACAAGGTGACCAATGAAAATCACAGGCAAAGTGAAATAGTGTCACGTTTACGGGATAATTCAATCATCCACAAGACTGTATTACCGAGAATGGACTGGCCCAAATCCTCCTTGGTACCCTTTTACGCGATCGGGCAAATGTTGTTATTTGCTTCCAGTTCTAGCCTCAATAACACGTTAAAGATTCGGTTACTGTATGTAATAATAATAATATACGATGAATTCATGTATACACTTTTAATACATAAACATTGTGTTCAATTGTACAAGGTTAAATTATAACCAATGGGTTAATTTATACAAGTACGCTATATGACAATTAGTTAAAAGTATGCAATTATAATTGATCAATATAAATATTCAAATATAGTACATAAGCAATGAATATATTAGAACATGAATACAATTCTAGTAAATTTATATAAGTGCGAATTAGATACATTTTGCAAATTTATTTAAGTGTGACTGACAATAAAAAAAACTTCAACTCAAACTCTCCACAACACAAACGAGTAGTTAGTGTTCTACCCATCGGTATACTGAGAGTCTAAGTATGTGTGTAGTGTGTATATATAATGTGTTAATATTGTTGTAGTATACGTTATATATAAATATATACAATATATACTTTATTAGTATTATATTAGATTGATAGTGTAAAAGTGGTTTTTCAAGTAGTAGTAGCAGCAACAGCTGCAGCTGAAATAGTAGTAGTAGTAGCAGTAGTAGTATCAGCAGCTGTTGCAGCTGAAATAGTAGTAGCAGTAGTAGTAGCCATTGCAGTAGTAGTAGTAGTAGTAGCAGTAGTAGTAGTAGCAGTAGTAGTAGTAGTAGTAGTAGCCGTTGCAGTAGTAGCAGTAGTAGTAGTAGTAGTAGTAGTAGCTGAAGTAGTAGTAGCAGTAGTAGTAGCAGTAGTAGTAGTAGCTGAAGTAGTAGTAGCAGTAGTAGTAGCAGCAGCTGCTGCAGCGGAAGTAGTAGTAGCAACAGTAGTAGCAGTAGTAGTAGTAGCTGAAGTAGTAGTAGCAGCAGTAGTAGCAGTAGCTGAAGTAGTAGTAGTAGTAGTAGTAGTAGTAGCTGAAGTAGTAGTAGCAGTAGTAGTAGCAGTAGTAGTAGCAGCAGTAGTAGCAGTAGCTGAAGTAGTAGTAGCAGTAGTAGTAGTAGCTGAAGTAGTAGTAGCAGTAGTAGTAGTAGCTGAAGTAGTAGTAGCAGTAGTAGTAGTAGCTGAAGTAGTAGTAGTAGTAGTAGCTGAAGTAGTAGTAGCAGTAGTAGTAGCAGTAGTAGTAGCAGCAGTAGTAGCAGTAGTAGTAGTAGCAGTAGTAGTAGCTGAAGTAGTAGTAGCAGCAGTAGTAGCAGTAGTAGTAGTAGCTGAAGTAGTAGTAGCAGTAGTAGTAGTAGCTGAAGTAGTAGTAGCAGTAGTAGTAGTAGCTGAAGTAGTAGTAGCAGTAGTAGTAGTAGCTGAAGTAGTAGTAGCAGTAGTAGTAGTAGCTGAAGTAGTAGTAGTAGTAGTAGCTGAAGTAGTAGTAGCAGTAGTAGTAGCAGTAGTAGTAGCAGCAGTAGTAGCAGTAGTAGTAGTAGCTGAAGTAGTAGTAGCAGCAGCAGCAGCAGTAGTAGTAGTAGCTGAAGTAGTAGTAGCAGTAGTAGTAGCAGTAGCTGAAGTAGTAGTAGCAGTAGTAGTAGTAGTAGTAGTAGCAGTAGCTGAAGTAGTAGTAGTAGTAGTAGCAGTAGCTGAAGTAGTAGTAGCAGTAGTAGTAGTAGCTGAAGTAGTAGTAGTAGTAGTAGCTGAAGTAGTAGTAGCAGTAGTAGTAGCAGTAGTAGTAGCAGCAGTAGTAGCAGTAGTAGTAGTAGCTGAAGTAATAGTAGCAGCAGTAGTAGCAGTAGTAGTAGTAGCTGAAGTAGTAATAGCAGTAGTAGTAGCAGTAGCTGAAGTAGTAGTAGTAGTAGTAGCAGTAGCTGAAGTAGTAGTAGCAGCAGCTGCTGCAGCGGAAGTAGTAGTAGCAGCAGTAGTAGCAGTAGCTGAAGTAGTAGTAGTAGTAGTAGTAGTAGCAGTAGTAGTAGCAGCAGCTGCTGCAGCGGAAGTAGTAGTAGCAGCAGTAGTAGCAGTAGTAGTAGTAGCTGAAGTAGTAGTAGCAGCAGTAGTAGCAGTAGCTGAAGTAGTAGTAGTAGTAGAAGTAGTAGCAGTAGTAGTAGCAGCAGCTGCTGCAGCGGAAGTAGTAGTAGCAGCAGTAGTAGCAGTAGTAGCAGTAGCTGAAGTAGTAGTAGTAGTAGTAGCAGTAGCTGAAGTAGTAGTAGCAGTAGTAGTAGTAGCTGAAGTAGTAGTAGCAGTAGTAGTAGTAGCAGCTGCTGCAGCGGAAGTAGTAGTAGCAGCAGTAGTAGCAGTAGTAGTAGTAGCTGAAGTAGTAGTAGCAGCAGTAGTAGCAGTAGCTGAAGTAGTAGTAGTAGTAGTAGCAGTAGCTGAAGTAGTAGTAGCAGTAGTAGTAGCAGTAGTAGTAGTAGCTGAAGTAGTAGTAGCAGTAGTAGTAGCAGCAGCTGCTGCAGCGGAAGTAGTAGTAGTAGCTTCAGAAGTAGTAGTAGTAGTAGTAGTAGTAGTAGTAGCAGTAGTAGTAGCAGCAGCAGCTGCAGCTGAAGTAGTAGTAGTAGTAGTAGTTATAGTCGTTGTAGTAGTAATAGTAGTAGTATTAGTTATAGTCGGTAGTAGTAGTAGTAGTAGTAGTAGTAGTAGTAGTAGTAGTAGTAGCAGCAGTATTAGAAGTAGTAGTCGTCGTAGTTTTAATTGTCGTCATCAGCACCAAACCCTTAACCCTTCAGGATCGTAGGAGTGTCACTCTGGTAACATCAACACAAAAACTTCGCCACTTCTCTGTTATTAGTTCTGTTTGAGTATGGAGAATCTTAATCATTTCCAATCTTCAATATTATCATTCCATACCTTTCTCTAGCATCCTTTTCTTAGTTAAACTGTTCCCACTAAGATATTTCAACTGTTCCCACTAAGATATATTTGGAAAGATAAGTGTGTCTCATCACGTGGCCAAATTACACCAGTCTACAATGTTTCAACACAGCCATGGATATTCTTGTTGACATGCAAGAGTATTTATTTTATTGCTGGTTTTATGTTCTGTATAATGGATACTTAACATTCCTCTGTAATATTTTGTTTTCAAAAGCATGTATTCTCCTTTCCATTTCTGTTGTAATTGTCCAACTCTCACATCCACACACAAGAATAGGTATTATTATAGATTTATATATGTTTATCTTCACTGCTGTACTTGCTTACTACTTCTGATAGTTACATAGTTAGGTGTACTATGCAATCGTCACGTCAAGTGATTGAGTTGTTGATCGGCACAGTTTGCACGTGAGAAGCTTCCAAACCTGTGATCGAAATTTCCCGACGGAGCAAAAATATAAGAAAAAGTTGATAGCATGTGTCGAATCTGCCAATAAAAACTGAATCTGTTCAAATAACGCCCATCGAGCCCCTACAACTGGATCTGCACTACTATAATAAAATAAGTAAAATATGCAAGCGGGAAGACAAAGAACTATGAAGAATAGAACAGCTAGGATTATCATTATTGTAAATCCCCCCTCGTTAGTGTCCAGTTCTTCTTGAGTCACATCCAATGTTTCCTTGACCGCTGATTCTTGCTCACTTTCCTTGTTTTTCTCGCGACCAAAATTTCCGTCTCGAATGGAGACGTACAAAGTACGCACTATCATAATTGTCATAGGTACATTGCAACTAAAAGGTATAAACAAATAAAAAGTAGCGTTAATCCAGTACCAAATGTTAATCCAGAACCATTTGTATTGAAAATATGTGCCACATCTTAAACCGGTGGAATTTGAAAGACGCATTGGTGCGGAGATACCGGCAAACAGAAGAAAGATAACCGCTGCCACAATACCGACCGATATGTAGCAATTTCTCATTGTTAACACTTTAGTTTTCTTAGCAGGGAAACATACAGAAATGAAACGTTCTGCGCAGATAAAAATGAGAAGCCAATTTGCCATTGTTGCAGTGAAGATAACTAGGAATTCAAATTTGCAACCAGCATCGCCAATGTAAACACGGTTCTTAACAAGTTGATGTCCTGTCAGCTTAGCTATCAGTGAGGTTCCGTCGACAGCTGCCAGAAGAGCGATAAAAAAGGTTGCAGGACTAAGTGTTTGTAATGTCAAGATTGTGATGATAGTAAGGATGTTGCAAGGGACGCCAACAGCGAACAGCACCCAAATGTAAACATTGCTGATATCACCAGCTAGGGACAACAGGCTGTCAGCTTCTTTGTACCTGGTGAGATATAACATATTGCAATTATAATAATGTTTTTAACCAGGATTAACTGAAATCTAAATATAAAATACATTAAATATATAAAAATAAACAAGAACACATATCTGCAAGATACATCAGAGATTAGAATCATCATCAAGTGACATATTTTTTCCAGAACGTTGACTTTGCAATTGATGTCTTAAACTCGACTCTTTCTTGTGCCAATGCCTGCCTCCATCAATGATATCTTCATAAAGTCTTTAATGTCATCTGTCCTTCTCCTTCTAGGTCTACCTCTTCTACTTCCTGGAATCGTGTCCTCTAATATGCGTCTTTCGTGCCATTGTGTCTTTTTATATGTCAGAAATAACTCATATAAAAAGACACAACGGCATGGAAAGACGCATATTAGAGGGCAGAATTCCAGGAAGAGATTAGAATGCACAACAATATTTTCTACAGATAAAAAAACAATTTTTCAGGCACGGATATGTTCTTTCAACAAGTCTGTTCTCCGTGCATAGTGAAAACACATTGAAAGGGATTGATACTATTTAAGGAATAGCAAGGCGGACAGAACATATATAATCTAAGACATGCAGATGTTACATTTCTGTCAAAAGTGAGAAAGATTTATAAAAGCTGATTTCTTATTTCGTTTACTTGGAATGCCCCTATATCTGAAATGTGGTCTCTTATATAAACCAGACTGTGTTTTATAACTCGTACAAGAGTACGTAGAGTTTTTCTTCCAATGTTGTTACTCTGGACCAGTGTATTTGTCTGAGTATTTCATATTCTGAGCATTCCTGAAGAATGCCGATCTGCTTTCTCATTTCCAGGTATTCCACAATGCTATTGTCACATTGAGATATGACAACAAACAAGAATCAGAAATATATGCAAGATGTAATTCAGCCTGTCAGGTCATCGGTCAATTACACCTTTACTACAAAATGAAGATATTACACTAGAAACAAAGAAAGCGTTATTCAACACCATGTTTCTACCAACTTGGTGATATCAGTGTCAAACTTGGACATTCGATTCTAGAACAATTCATAAGATTAACACCACTGAAATGAAATGTTTGAGACGTATGATTGGAGTTAGCTTGAAAGACAAAATCAGAAATGAAGAACTAAGAAAACAATTAGAGATCACGTAAACATTAGAATATATTCAGAAACAACAAACTAAATGGTTCTGCCACATAACCAGACATAAAGAGCAGAGTATTATCCCAAAAACCCTTAACAAACTTTTTTATGCCCACGTAAAATGTGGATAGATAATTTATTAGAGACACTCGAAAATATAACATCGGAAGAGGCAAATAGAAGGGCAAAAGATCGTATACTCATTCTCCTCTCAATACCGAAAGGTACATGAGGATAGAAAGAAGAAGAAGAAGATGGTATCCAATGCATAGATGTTTTGCGCTGTCTGCTTTGTTCAATCAATAGTATTTGCAGATCTGGTAGTTTTCTGGACTTGAGCAGTGGAGGTGCTGATTGTGCATATGTCAGGAATACTACAGACTGCGGACCAAGATTGGTGCTAAGCAGTTTTTCAGTTACCTGGATTTTTGCATGGTAATTATGCCAGAATTTCACCGTTGGTACAACTGATTACAAAAGGTATAGCGCAATGTTTCCAAACGTGGGGCGCACGCCCTACAGGGGGGCAATTTGATTGTTCAGTGAGACAATTTCGAAAATATTTTGGGGAATAATTCAATAATTTAAATATTTAAAAAAATATGTAAATGGTACATAGGGTATAATTGGTACAAATGGTAAATGGCACATTTTTAAATTCATAATTTAAAAAAAACAACTTAGGTTGTGCAAGGTAGAAAAAAGGTTGAGAAACACTGGTATAGCGTGACAAAAAAAACATCCCTTTCTTAAACAAAAATAAGTTACAATTAATATTTTATTTTTTGTAAGAAAACAATTACCCAATGTGAGAGATCAAAGTGATTGATGCAGCTCTGAAGCAAGTCCACAAATTCAAAGTATATGTGAAAAACGATAACACTAGACAGAACAAATTCAATAAAAACAAGAAGCGGAATTCTGACTTTCATCTCTGCTGCGGGGGGGGGGGGGGGGTGGGGCTGATGAGGTATGGAAAACGCTGTTCACATGGAATTATAACATCTACAACTTTGAGGTTTGTTTTAAAAAATAATTAATTTCTTTATCATTACATTTATCATCATTAGCATCTTGTTTTCAACATCAACTTTATCATTAATATCGTGTTTTCAACATCAACTTTATCACTAATATCGTGTTTTCAACATCAACTTTATCACTAATATCGTGTTTTCAACATCAACTTTATCACTAATATCGTGTTTTCAACATCAACTTTATCACTAATATCGTGTTTTCAACATCAACTTTATCACTAATATCGTGTTTTTAACATCATCACTAATATCATCACGATTATCGTCATCAATATGACAACACTATAATCATATCCATAATCCTCCTCATCATTATGACATCATCAAGAACAACATTATCATCATCACTTCATCATCAAAACTATCAGCGGCACCATATTTAATACTATATCACCATCATCGTCGTCACCAACACTATATTAATCATAGGGGTGCAAAGGGAACGCATTGCTCTAGGCGGACCCAGGGTTAGCAGATAACCAAGATCCCAAATGTACCTCCACGTGGTGCACCCTGGAAACAGAAATACAGCAGCTCGTGCTGATTCTGGCCAAATCATTTGGGGATCGTGTCCGAGAATGTGGAGGTAGCAGATGGAAAGAGATTTGACTGCACAAGAGACAGACAATATCTCCGACACCACCAGCATCACCACATATAGCGACACTGTTGACATACAGTGAAGCTAGTTAGTCCAGTCCGAACATTGGAGGGGCGGCCAATGTAAAATGCACGTAAAGGTAAATTCATGGCGAGAGACAAATATGTTTCATACAGAGTACAATGAAACAATGAAAGGGCAGAACAGAGCTGTTAGAGCAGCGCGAACTGCAAATACAAAGTGAAAAGTCCCTAGGAAAGGGAACTACAAGCTCCGTCAGCTCGAGACGGGCTTCTAGTTACCAGAGTTCCTAACAGGCAGAGACCCAGACCCATCCATCGGCGTTTGGTAAAGCAAAAGACCTAACCCAACTCTAATGTCGAGCCTTCCTAAACCGGAAATATGCTTGCAAAGAGAAAGAGTTCTGTACCCGATGGGTGTAGGCAAGAAAGGGACAACGATGGCAGTCCTGGCCCAACTCTACTGTCAAGGTTTCCTATACCGGAAGTAACTTGCAGAGAGAAAGGGTTCCGTACTCTATTCGCTCAGGCACAAAAGGGACAACGATTTAGCCCTGGCCCAACTCTACTGTCAGGTTTTCCTACACCGGAAATACACTTGAAGAGAGAAAGGGTTCAGTACCTGATGGGCTCAGGCGCTATTGGGACAAGGACGCTCAGCTCGAGAACGCCTTGCTCTCAAACGCGTGGTGTGAGACTCGAACTTGGACAAGGGGTACACGATGTCGGTGAATGACACCTCGGCTAAGAGGGCGAAAGAGCCAGGGTCCAACTCCTCTGTTGAGTTCTTCCCCTTAAGGAACCAGGCTCATGGATGAGAAACGGTTCAGTACCCAATGGGCACAGGCACAGCACGTCCAATTACACGAGGCAAGTTCATAGATGGTGGAACACCTCGTTCGAGTGAGACGAGAGCAAGAAAATCGTCTGGGCGAAGAGTCTTCACTACGCGTGCCTGGAGACAGATATAGAGGCTGTCACAGGCTAAGGGTAGCCCACCCGAATTGTCAAGGCATGCCGAAATCGGATGTGCTAGGCCTACAAGGCGCATAACGGTGGCACAACGTAATCACGCTCCCGGCGGAAATCGCACGGATATCCGTGATGGTTACAATGGAGCGAACGAAAAACAAAAACATCATCATCATATTCATCACGCACACCATCATCAACCAACACCATCGTCATTATTATATTTATGATCGTTATCTTCATCCGAATCATCATTTTCATCCGAATCATCATCTTCATCCGAATCATCATCTTCATTATCATCATATTTATCATTACCACCATCATATTTATCATTACCATCATCATATTTATCATTACCATCATCATATTTATCATTATCACTAAAAACATCATCATCACAAACAAAATCAGCATTCTCACTATATTTATCATCATCATATTTATCATCATCATATTTATCATCATCATATTTATCATTATCATATTTATCATCATCATATTTATCATTATCATATTTATCATAATCATATGTATCATCATCATATTTATCATCATTATATTTATCATCATTATATTTATTATCATCATATTTATATCATTATCATATTTATCATTATCCCCAGTACCACCATCCTCAACAAAACATTCCTCCCAATATTATTGTCATCAACACACTTTTGACAATCATCAACGACGCAGCATCAACATTCGCAGCATCAACATTATAATCATTGTAATTATTGAAATAATCAACATTATCATCAACATTGTAATAATTGGTATCGTCAACATCATCATGAACATTGACATGATCGACATCCTCAATTTCATCATCAACATTATAACGAACGACAATATCAACTTTGTACAGTAATACTACGTACCCAGCAAATTTTCTCTCCATATGGCGTATAGATTTAAAAATGTCTATAGCTTCTCTCCCACCAAATGGAAGGCGTTCACTTTCTTCTGTTATGTTCATCTTGAACTGTATTTGTTCGGAGAATACTCCCAATCAAATCAATCTGGAAGAGAAGTAAATGTATGTAACAATAACATTGTTAGTTAGTTTAAACTGGTTCGTAGTATATTTAGTTAGGTAAATAGTTAATTAGGTAGTTTATTAATTAGTTAATTAGTTATCTGGTTAATCAGTTGCATAGCAAGATAAATAGCGATATGATTAATTGGATAGTTATTTAACTAAATAATATGTTACTTGGCTATTTGTTAATTAGCTGGGTAGTTAGTTACTTAGTTAGTTATAGTTCAGTAATTAATTAAATATTAACTTGATTGGTTAGCTAGCTAGTTATTCAGTTAGTCATTTATTAGATCATTATCGCCAGATCTCCAAGAATGTAATCATTGCATTTGATTGAATGTGATGCTTGTATTTATTGAATGTGATGATTGTATTTATTGAATGTAATGATTGTATGAATGTAATTATTTATTGATGGAAATGAAAACGTTATTGAAGAAGTACAGAACACATCTGGTAATAGAGAAGTGCAGAAAGGCAGCAGTTTATTAGGAAATGGAGAGAATAACAAATAAGAGGAGGCCCATAACCTTCAGGGGTGCCATGACAATGGATTAACACAATATTTTATATTGTTTGTATAATAATATTGCTTTTTATTAAGTGTGAAATGGCTGAAGATTTCAATCGCTCATAGACCCACATTTACAAACAAAAAAACAATCACTATCATATTTGTCGTATAGTAATACGTTTCCGAGTTCCTAATTAACTACAATCCTTAAAGTGGCTAGTCTTAACAAACCATTATGTGGTCACCTGAGGGTAAAAGAAAAAGAGAAAGACCTAAAACAACCCTTAAAAACACAATTCTTAAAGGAGGGGAATTAATAGGCTAAAAGACCATCCAGGAACTAAAGCTGCACGCAGCGGACCGAATCATATGGAGAACCGAAACCTCTGCCCTATGTGTCGCTTGCGGCACGAAAGGAACAAACTAACTAACTTAGCTACAAGCGTGACCATTCGCAATACTATAAGACCTAACTACAAAAAGTAAACAGGCCTTCGCTCCGTTTCTATTTCTGATTATTGTAACACATTCCAGTGGTTACTATATCTATATACTTGGAGCAGACTTGACTATTTTTGGCATGCGATTTCACGTATATAAATATTGACCAACGGAAACACGGAATAATCAAGTAAAGGAACGAATGAAGGCCTCATTAATTCAGAGATCAGGTCTTCTACAGTGCATCGGTCGCTCTTCAATCCTGGGATATATATACTTCGTGAATTATTACAAGCAAATACTCATCAACACGCATGCGTGAAAATGTAATTTAATTTAAACGTAAACGAAGAACAGATGAGAAAATAAATCAAGGGATATAACCTATAATATACCACGTCTGCTGTGTGTGTTCATAAAGTTTGTCTGTACTCATGTGTCTTCGGGGAATATGTTCACGTGAGAAAAGATGTACATGTTATGTGTATTTGTGGTATTTGAACCCCATGGGAGTTAGAATTTGTCTCTCCTGTTTCATATGTCAGCAAGTAGAATCTTACTTTACAGATTCAGATTGGTTTTATCTAGGGTTTTTTTTTTAAAGTGAATTTTGCTATATAGATTTTCGTGTCAATCAGGTTTTCAAGTTTTCCATAGAGATTTTCCTGTTTCCAACAAGTTTTCCATAGAGAAGTTTCTATTTCCATCAAATTTTCCAGATATTCTCAAGTATCAATCATGTTTTCTATTGATAATTGTGTCTCAATCACGTTTTCCATAGAGATTTGCGTGAATCAATCAAGTTTTCATAGAGATTTTCGTGTCTCAATCAAGTTATCCATAGAGGTTTACGTGTCTCAATCAAGTTATCCATAGAGGTTTACGTGTCTCAATCAAGCTATCCACAAAGGTTTACGTGTCTCAATCAAGTTATCCATAGAGGTTTACGTGTCTCAATCAAGTTATCCACAGAGGTTTACGTGTCTCAATCAAGTTATCATAGAGATTTTCGTGTCTCAATCAAGTTATCCATAGAGGTTTACATGTCTCAATCAAGCTATCCATAGAGGTTTATGTGTCTCAATCAAGCTATCCACAAAGGTTTACGTGTCTCAATCAAGTTATCCATAGAGATTTACGTGTCTCGATCACGTTCTCCAACGATATTTTTTGTGTTACAATCAAGTCATGGCTAGAGACCGACATTACATTCTTACGAGCAGCATCAAAACAAGCCTAGACAAGTCATGGTTTCGATTATTTTCAAGCATTTCGTTGGCTGGAATTGGCAGGCAACTTGAAGTATATATTTAGGGTCCAACAAAACTCGCGGTAATAATCAAAAGACTCGTGTAATAATACCCCCCCCTAAAAAAATCAAAGGCTTGTTTTGATTTTGTTCGTAGGTCTTTACACAGTCGCTAGCCACGATTAAGCAGTACATTGGTCTATATCGTATTTCATTATCTCTCAAGGCAAGATATCTCGTCTGGATCAAGCAGCGCCTGCATTCTACTTCATTATCCAGCACAATGCAGATTTCACTCAAATGACTACACTCCACAACCTCATTTGTATCCCATTTCATCATAAAACATCATATATTTCACTCATATAACCACACTCCACAACCTCATCTGTATCCCATTTCATCATAAAACATCATAGATTTCACTGACAGATACCCCACAACCACATCTACATCAAGCTTGATTATAAATTATAATAAATTTCCCTTATATAACCATCTCACATCTATATCTGCATCCAACGTCCTCATAAGACATCATAAATTTCATCTCATAACCACACTCCACAACCATATATGCATCCAAACTTCCTCATGAAAGAGCATGGATTTCACTCACATAACCACACCCATATAACCACAGTCACACCTACAAAAACCACACTAATATAATCACACCCATATAACCACACCCACATCACCACATTCACATAGCCACACTTATATTATCACAATTACATAACAACACTCACATAGCAACACTCACATAACCCCGCACAAACCTAGGTTTACCTTTTACTAAAATGGGTACAGCTGTCCTCTGTAAAATTATTAAAGTTGTTTTTTTTCATTGTCTTAGTTCGCAATGTCCAATATTCGCATCCACATCAAAGAATGGATATTAAATCATTAGTAAGTGACTTGCTGCTTTTATTGTTTTCTTTGTTTACGTTACGCTGCTTTACCAAAGTCTTCTATGGTACGGAGTTACGTGCTATGAGCGGCACTGTCTCCATGCGACGTGCTATCTCGTTAAGGAATGAATTTCTACAGATGTTTAACTGTTAGAGAGATGCATGTGTGGTGTTGACTTGGTATGTGATTATATAGTATAGGTATTTGATGAGTGAATGGTAGTCATTTGGTAAGTACGTTATGCACAAGGAAGTTGTAATTGGATTTTTATTTGATAAGTAAGCTATATACGAGGAAGTTGTAATTGTGTGTCATTTGGTAGGTAAGCTATATACGAGGAAGGTGTAATTGGGTGTCATTTGGTAGGTAAGCTACACTCGAGGAAGGTGTAATTGGGTGTTATTTGGTAGGTAAGCTATATACGAGGAAGGTGTAATTGGGTGTCATTTGGTATGTAAGCTATATACGAGGAAGTTGTAATTGGGTGTCATTTGGTAGGTAAGCTATATACGAGGAAGTTGTAATTGGGTGTCATTTGGTAGGTAAGCTATATACGAGGAAGTTGTAATTGGGTGTCATTTGGTAGGTAAGCTATATACGAGGAAGTTGTAATTGGGTGTCATTTGGTAGGTAAGCTATATACGAGGAAGTTGTAATTGGGTGTCATTTGGTAGGTAAGCTATATACGAGAAAGTTGTAATTGGGTGTCATTTGGTAGGTAAGCTATATACGAGAAAGTTGTAATTGGGTGTCATTTGGTAGGTAAGCTATATACGAGGAAGGTGTAATTGGGTGTTATTTGGTAAGTAGGTTACACACAAGGAAGTTGTAATTGGGAGTCATTTGGTAAGTAAGCCACACACGAGGAAGTTGTAATTGTAATTTGTCATACTGGAGGACTATCTCCTGCTGGTAATGTTATTTTGTGGCACTGCACTATCTTACCTCCTTGTTCCCCCACTACTCTATAGAACACATACGATCCCCCAATCTTCTTTAATAGACACCAACTTGCTGTGTAAAATGCTCATTTAAAAAAAATCAGTATTCGTTGGTCTAGCCCGTTTATACGTTTTTTTAAATGTTACATTGACAATCTGATTGGTTCAAATAGAGTATGCAAAACTATGTTATATAAATTCTAGCAAAAGTGATAGATATTAGACATATTTGTAGAAAATTAATTTTTTAGATCATTTGTAAGAAATAAATGCAAGAAATGTTTAATTTAGATAAAATCTTCTAGAATGAAACGAGCGTCAAGATAAGGTGTAATCTCAGTATATGTGAAGTTAAATATAAAGATGGTATAGAGAACCTATAACGATCATATTGAAGTAATAACGATGGTAGAAGATTGCAATAAGAATGATAATGTATACAAATAGAAAAGCATTTGGTGGGGTATCTGCTGTTAAGAGCATTTGCTCATGATGATGATGGGAATGATGAAAACTAGTCACATTTGAAGACAATGGTTCTGAAATTGTTTCGAAAGGTAACACATTTGAGAAAATTCTCACGATTTAGACCAGAATTGCTCAAAGAGACGGTGGTGAGAGACTTAAGGATGGGACGATTCATGATCAAGGTGGCAGAGTGGAGAACACTGCTTTAGAGAACACTGAACTAATTAATTGGCACAAATAAATGAGCACACTTACTACATTTTAGATACAATAATCAAGACGTGCAACGTCCGTGTGTTGCCTGGGCCCGAAAGGGGAGCAAAGAATAGCACCACTGTTTACCTTCAACGCATGTCGTAAAAGGCGACTAAAGAGGTTATGGAATGGAGTTGGCTGTCCCATCCCATATAGTGTCAGTGACCCAAAGCCATGATGAAGTCGGATGTGTCAAGCCGAAAGGCGCATATATTTACAGCCGAAAAGCAATGCTGTAAACTATAACACAACGCATTCCGTTCTCCGGACTACATCCTGCTAATATGCAGGAGTTTGAGAACGAACACAGAAGAAGAAGAAGAATACGTGCAAGTCCGGTGAAATTAATTGAGCTGTAACTGAAACCTGATCTCAACTAGGATTATTCCGATCAGTTGCAGGCACTTCTGCTGGCAAGTGGAAGCTTTTTAACTATATTAAAATACGGGGAAAAAAATGTAAAATATGTCAGTAACCGAATACGTTATCTTACATCTAGGCAAAATTGAGGAACTCACTTTGTAAAATAAATATTGCGTAAATAAAAGGATAAAGAGTTCTTGATTTCAGTGTGTGTTTGTTATTGCTTGTCGTGGAATATTTTTTTATAATATATATTTGTTTCTTTAATGAATCTCGCAATCTCGTTTGAACTTTTGCAACTCACACTGTTATTTGCATACTTTCTATAATCGACAACAACAGAAGTAAGTGCCAACAATAAATGTCGTCAGTACAGTTATGAATATCTGAAATATGAAATCATTACTTCTCATAAGAGGAGTAATGTTGATAGTGAACTTGCTTACTATCACCAGGTTACATAGAGGCAGGTTCGAATCCACGTCTGAACAGCACAAAATCCGGGTTGTGATTTCTCGCCTGACACGACCGTTTCTGAAAACCGAACCTGGAAACATCGTTGTAAAACAACTCATTCGACTTTTATCGTGATTTATATTGGTCACTATAATTGTACGTTATATCGACAATCAATACACATCACGAGAAATTCAAATTAATAATTTTAGAAGGTTGTTTCCCAATTATCCAAAATGTCAGTTTAATTACCGATAGTCACAGTCCAACTTGCAGTCATCATCATCAGGTGCCATACCGGGTGGCGTAGGCGGTCATGGCTCTCCACAGCTCTCTGTCCACAGTATTATGTATCAAAGTCGTTGTTGTTTCCTTCTCGTGCCAGGTTGTCAAACTGTCTAATATTTTCTCACGTTGTCGCCCTCTGTCTCTGGTGCCTTCAATCTTGCCTGTTGTGATTATGTTCTCTAAACCTGCTTGTCTCATGAAGTGGCCAAAAAAAGAAGATTGCCTTTTTCTTATATTGTTGATTAAGGTCCATTTCGCATTTAACTCTTTCAACACCTCTACATTAGTTTTTCTGGCAGTCCATGGTATTCTTAGAATTCTTCTGTAGAACCACATCTCTGTTGCCTCCAATCTCCCACTTTCCAGTCTGCTTATTGTCCAAGACTCGCACCCATATGTTAGTATAGGGGTTATATAGCACTGCAGAACTCTCTTTCTCACTCTAATGACAAGGTCTTATTACACAGTATATTTTTCATTTTTCTGAATGTTGTTTTTGCCTGTCCTATTCTGCATCTTATTTCTGTTGAACTTCTTCCATCTGCTGTAATCGTTGTACCTAAATATTTGAATTTTGCAACTTGCAGTAGTTTGGTTTTAAAAAATCAGAATACATTGACAAGATCTCATTGATGTCATTGATGCAATTTGAGAATCACTGACAGCCTGTAAGGTGGAGAAAAAAAAGAGGAGACAAGTTAGGAGTGAAGTAAAGTGTAATCCTGGCTCCTTCGTGTTTGATTGTTGAGGTATTCGTGGTGAGCAGGAGACCCTTACCTGTTAGGTAGGTAGAAGGTTGATAATGATGTGCTAAGTGATTGTATGTGTGTTTGTTGATGATAATGACGGAAGTAGCTCAGGATAATTGGTCGAGGGCGGCAATCGTGTTAATGCAAGTAGTGATGCGAATAGATGCCAGCTGAATGGGCCTGGTTTAAATCTCGTCTGCTGCGTGCTTATGTTTTTGAGATGGTGGGTGCATAGCTGGGTGCATGTGAGTGAAATATGATGTTGCATGATGGAATTGAATAATGATGTGGTTGTGGAGGGGAGGCAAGTGAAGGAAATCTATGATGCTGTTAGTTTGATGCTGGTGTGGTTGTGGAGTGTGGGGTTATCTACAATGTGAACATTCTGTGAGGCAATGCGGTTGGGTTCTGTGTTGCTGTGTGGTTACGATTGTGTGTTGTGTGAATGTGCGTTATGAGGGATGACTGTATGATGTTTGTATGTGATAGTGTGTTGTGAGGTATGACTGTATGATGTTTGTATGTGATAGTGTGCCGTGGGTATAATTGTGTGCCGTGTGTATGTGATAGTGTGTTGTGAGGAATGCGTGCCGTGTGTATGTGCTTGTGTGTTGTGAGGAATGATTGCGTGCCGTGTGTATGTGCTTGTGTGTTGCAAGAAATGAATGTGTGTCGTGTGTATGTGATTGGTTTATGTCGGTGTGTGTTTGGGATTGTGGTGTTAGTCTGTTATTGTGTGTATGTGTATTAACAATGTGTAATTATTGTTCGTAGTGTATACTTGTGTATAGTACGTATGCTCAAATAGTGTATGTTTTTCTGTTAAACTGCTGTGTTGGCATGTGTTTCTTCTTCTTCTTCTGTGTTCGTTCTCAAACTCCTGCAGATTATCAGGATGTAGTCTGGAGAACGGAATGAGTTGTGTCATGGTTTACATCATTGCTGCGATATCTGCGCCTTTCGGCCTGACAAATCCGACTTCAGAATGGCTTTGGGTCACTGACCCTATATGGGATGGGACAGCTAACTCCATCCCATAACCTCCTTAGTCGCCTTTTAAGACATGCGTGGAAGTTAAACAGTGTCGCTATTATTTGCTCCCCTTTCGGGCCCCGGCAACACACAGGCGGGTATCTGTTTAATTATACGATGTTCCAATGTTAGTATGGTTGCATGATTTGTGTGTGTTTAATTACGCAGTATTAGTATTTACTATGTTGGACGCGTGTGAATGCGTTGTCTTATTTGTATTATTATATTGTATTGGTGCATGTATGAGTGTATTGTATTGGTGCGTATATGATTGTATTACATTGATGATTATATGATTGTGAGGTTACAGGATGTATGTGGTATACTGTTGTCTGTATTTTTTTCCTGTCAGTGAATATGTTAATGGTAAAACGTTTAATTTGTGTTATGTGTTAATCACAATCAAACATACACCCACACTAAACAATCACATACACACCCACACTAAACAATCACATACACACCGATGTGCGCGGTTGATAGTGTGATGTTTGTGTATGTATGAAACATGTATTTTGTGTATATTGTGTTAGTGTACGTCTGTATTACTATGTCGTGTTGTCTTGTGTGCCATGATTGTGTTTGTATTGTGTACTATGATTGTTTTCTTTTGTGTGGTGTGATTGTGTTATCCTATGGGCTGTGATTGTGTTGTCTTATGGGTTGTGATTGTGTTGTCTTGTATGATGTGATTATATTTTATTGTGTGTAATGATTGTGTTCTTTTGTGTGTTATGATTGTATAATCACGTGGGATGTTTGTTTTGTGTGATGTGTGTGTGTTGTCTTCTGTACTTTCATTGTGTTGTCTTGTGTGCAGTGATTGTGTTGTCTTGTGTGCAGTGATTGTGTTGTCTTGTGTGCAGTGATTGTGTTGTCTTGTGTGCAGTGATTGTGTTGTCTTGTGTGCAGTGATTGTGTTGTGTTGGTGTATATGATTGTGTGTCAGTGTAATAAGTGTATGTTGGGTGTGAACAGAATAACGAAAGAAATGTAATACCAATCCCGAGAAGAAGAAATATGAAACGAGATACTAAACATGAGATTGATCTTGTAGATACAGAGATTGAGGTAATGTAGACGCAGCTGATAGACAGGTAGATAAGTGGAGAGTATGCGATGTTCTAATGACGTTGTTGGAGAGTAGGGTGTTTTTTTTTAGATTACTTTCGTAGAGAAACAACGAAAAATGAGTGATGAAGAAAATACTTGTTTTGAAATAAAAACAACATACGAGAAGATGTCAATTCATTATTTTATTTTAATTACTCTTTTAGAAATGATTTGTACAGTTGTAAGAACGCAGCTTTTGTATTCTGAAGGATAGGCATTCAAACACTAGTACGTTTATGAGTTTTATTTCTAAGATTCCGCCGAAGATAGATGTGTCGGGCCATTGGCGTAAATAAAACGGCGACACAACGCATTTCCATTCTCTGGACTACATCCTGCTGGAAATCATTTAGGACCATTGCCCTACTATAAGAGAGAGCCAGCGGGAGTTTGAGAATGAACGCAGAAGAAGAAGATGATTTCTAAGATAATATTGAAAACAAAATTTCAACTATATCTGGAGACAGTTTTTAAATCTATAGCATTGATAAGTAATGACAACCAATAACTTGAACCACCCTTCTTCTTCTTCTTCTTCAGCATTCATTCTCAAACTCCCACTGGTTCTTTCTTGCAGTGTGTCAAACAAGTTATATGTGTAGCTTGCAAGACTCATCTAAAAGTACCATACACACTAGCCCCTAATATAGTGAACATTAGCGCAATAACACAGAAAAAAGCTTAATCCGAATGCGGACCCAGCCACAGCTGACATATGCACACAAAAACTGAAGTTCTACTGAGCTGCAGTGATCCAGGTACTGCTCCACTACTTCTACAAACATACTATACAAATGTCTTACTTAAATCAACAGAACCACTTCTACACCATCTCTCTTCTAAATGTGATAACTATGACACGACAAGAAGATCGGATCCAGGATAAGGATGTTCCTGACAGGCTTGGCATCCATAGAATCAGTTCTAAATTATTGCAGATGCTATCACAAATTTTTGGGCGGGTAATCTGATAGCCAAACCACCGACCAGGCAAGTCATCTGATAGCTAAACCAACGAACAGGCAGGTCATCTGATAGCTAAACCAACGAACAGGCAGGTCATCTGATAGCGAAACCACCGACCAGGCAGGTCATCTGATAGCCACACCACGGGCCAGACTACAAAACTGCTCTTTCACAAATAGATTACAAAAAGAAAGTGCTCTCAATTTATTTAAATGTCAGTGTATTAGAGGGCACAAAGGGGAGCAAATAATATCTACACTGTTTACTTTTTGATACATGTCGAAGAAAGCGACTCAGGATGTTATGGGGTGGAGTTGGCTGCCTCATCTATTATAGGGTAACAGAAGCTATTCTGTAGTCAAAAGTGGCAAGCTGAAAGACGCAGATATTGCAGATTAGCTGTAAACAAGATACATCGCGTTCTGATCTCTAGACAACATCTTATTAATCTGTTGGAGTTTGAGAATGAACGAAGAAGAATAACTCAAATGTTATGAAACAAAAAAGTCTATGACTTACATAAATCTACATCTATGTCGTGAATAGAAAATGCTACCAACTATATATATATATATATATATATGAAATATATATGAAATATATCCATAAACCAAATGGCTGCAGGCTTTGATACAATTGCAAAGCTGCAAATAAAATAATTAAATACACCTCATATCATTAACACAAGTGAAGACCCTTCTGAGTAGGAAGCTTCTTTTTAAAGAATTATGAACCGCAAAAAGAATGGAATCTGCTGGGAATATAAAAGAAAGTTATAGACTATATATAAACACAATCTTATCTGTCCAGAAATCAAATGCAATAGGAAGCAAGTGACCATCGCTCGAATGTCCCAGGACAAAAAAGAAATATCAAAACACAACATAGAATTTCTAAATGTGTATAAAAATAAGGATAATAATGCTATGACCTTATAACAGAAATGTTAAAAATACGGCCCCGAGAGACAAATTATGTCTATCAAGATATTATTCAGGTTCGCCATACTCATCTAAAAGAAGTATATCTATTGACCACGTCTAACCGCACCCCCCGCCCCTTTCCAGCTCAGAAAATACAACATGGAGCCGAAAGGGACTAGGAAATGAACATTTGCACTGCAACACACAAAGGTTCTCAATCCGACCCGCAGACGCAGAAAAGTATCCCAAATCTGACTTATAAACAAAAGCTGAAGTTTTACTGAGCTGTATTGCTACAAGTATCAGTGGCGTAGCGACAGGGGGGCGGAGATGCGGACCGCCTCGGGCGGCATCATCGGGAGGGCGGCAAATTTATTGTCGACAATCACTGCCATATTTTTTTAATGTCACAAGAGTGGAAAATTATGATTCCGCCCCGGGCGCCATTGACCCACGCTACGCCACTAACAAGTATTGCTCTACTTATTCTGGAAACGTGCTATGCAACTGCCTTACTTAAAACAACTAAACCACTTATACACAATACACTTATACACAGTACTTATACACTTATACACAGTACTTATACACTTATACACAGTACTTATACACTTATACACAGTACTTATACACTTATACACAGTACTTATACACTTATACACAGTACTTATACACTTATACACAGTACTTATACACTTATACACAGTACTTATACACTTATACACAGTACTTATACACTTATACACAGTACTTATACACTTATACACAGTACTTATACACTTATACACAGTACTTATACACTTATACACAGTACTTATACACTTATACACAGTACTTATACACTTATACACAGTACTTATACACTTATACACAGTACTTATACACTTATACACAGTACTTATACACTTATACACAGTACTTATACACTTATACACAGTACTTATACACTTATACACAGTACTTATACACTTATACACAGTACTTATACACTTATACACAGTACTTATACACTTATACACCACCAATACTCGTAAAGGTGATGACTATCAAATGACAAGAAGATCGGGTTCACGATAAAGATGTTCTTGGCAGGCCTGGTATCCTTAAATATATAAATTATTTCAGATGATATAATATATAAATTATTTCAGATGATATAATGTATAAATTATTTCAGATGCTATATAAAATTTACTAGACAGGTGACCTAATATGTCAAATCTTGTTTGCAGAGGTAAACGTGATCTACACATTTCATTCTGTGATTGAAAATGCTGATGTTACTCAGTAGATTTATCATCTTTTTGTCATCCTGCTCGTTTCCTTGCTCTTTGATCATTCTTATTATAATATTGTACTTGTTATTCTTCTTCTTTTCTCTTCGTCTCGTCCTCTCTCTTTTGTTAGCAACTTTTCCTCCTCATTAGCTATCTTACTATGTGTAACTTTGTGCAATATTAATTTTTATTTGCTCTTATCCCGATGAAGAGTGTTCAGTTGTAACGTTGTCAGTTCTTGTTGTTTTTATCAAACTGCTGTTAGACAAATTAACAAGAATTGATAAAAACATACTCAGAATGTTCGAGCATTGAGAAACATGATCAAAATTGAAACAACTAAAAAGCAAACGGGTATAGAATGGGTACTAAATCCATCACGAGGAAGCAGACCCAATCTTTCATTAAGCTTTCATCAGATAAACCCGGAATATGCCCTTCTCCGAAATATAAATTCTGCGTGCTGAATCAACTTTACTGATGCACCTGCGTCTTGGTCACTTTACACAGTGTGTTAATAGCCAACGAAAAGCACGGATAAAGTGGAATCAACCAATATATATGTAAAGTCGAATCAACCAAGATAGATAGATATAAAGTCGAATCGACCAAGATATATAGATATAAAGTCGAATCAACCAGGATAGATGGAGATAAAGTCGAATCAACCAGGATAGATGGAGATAGAGTTGAATCAACCAATATAGATGGAGATAAAATTGAATCAACCAAGATAGATGGAGATAAAATTGAATCAACCAAGATAGATGGAGATAAATTTGAATCAACCAAGATCGATAGATATAAAGTCAAATCAACCATGATAGATAGATAGTTATAAAGTCGAATCAACCAAGATAGATAGATATAAAGTCGAATCAATCAAGATAGATAGATATAAAGTAGAATCAACCAAGATAAGATCAACGTGAAATCAATGTGATATCACTGTAAGAGCTACGTGACATAAACGTGACATCAACGTGACATCCACACTACGTGCACGTCTATCAAAACATGTCGTATATCATGTAACACTGTTTGAAATGTTTTAGATTATTTTCACTTTAATACAGTTTTTAAAAATCTTCCCTTTCTATAATCTAATTGAATTTTGTCAGTGGTTTCGATAATTTTGGTTTGTCCAGCTTTCAATAATCCTAGTTTTTTCAGGTTTAAATAATCCTAGCGTGTCCAGGTTTCAAATAGCCTAGTATGTCCAGGTTTCAAAAATCCTAGTTTGTCCAGGTTTCAAAATACCTAGTTTGTCCAGTTTTAAAAAATCCTAGTTTGTCCAAGTTTCAAAAATCCCAGTTGGTCCAGGATTCAATAAACCTAGTGTGTCCAGGTTTCAAAAATCCTAGTTTGTCCAGGTTTCAGATAGAGATATCATATCAACAACGATGAGGAATTTGATGTTTTTAATGTTCCATAAAGCTCTTTCACTCACACTTCAAAGTCGGCATTGTATCCCTGCTACCCCACCTACCACACCTTTACCGTGTATTGCAGCTTAAGTTTCTCATCGACTAACAGATCGCTTGATTCCACAGTTAAAAAACTTGAATCAGACAGACAAGTAGTTGCATTCCTTCTTTATTTAATCACGGTGCCCTTTATTTTTTAGTGTCGCCTTTCCTTACTCCTCGTGTGTTGTGTTCTCGCTCGTGTGTTGTCGCGGTCCGAAAGGGGAGCAAAGAATAGCAACTGTTTACCTTCCATGCATGTTGTAAAAAGCAACTAAGGAGGTTATGGGATGGAGTTGGCTGTCCCATCCTATATAGGGTCAGTGACCCAAAGCCATTCTGAAGTCGGATGTGTCAGACCGAAAGGCGCAGATATCGCAGCAATGCTGTAAAACATGACACAATGCATTCCGTTCTCCGGACTACATCCTGTTGTTCTGCGGGAGTTTGAGAACGAATAAGAAAAAGAAGAAGAAAAAGAATATTGTGTTCTTGGTAAAGAAGTTTTTGTCGAATCGTCAATTTGTATGTATTATGTCGTGTGCTTCTAGTGATTAGCACAAGATCATTATCCTATTTTTAAGATTCAACTGTCGGATTACAGTTTTGTTCAAATGTTTACCTATTATCGATTTTCCCTTTGTGGTCAATTTTTAAACCTGGGAACCAAAAGAGAAAAAAGTTGTTGGCAATTGCTAGAGCTCAGAAAAGTTTTTCAATGTTTATATTTTATAAAACCTTTCTGTGGCCCACCTAGACAATCTGTGGCATCCCAGTTTTCATGTTTTCGTCGTGCTCCCCACCACTTCAAGTCTCCGTGGACCCAGAGAATCATGCAGCCCACATTGAGAACTAGTACAGACACAACTGGTTTAAATTCTCTCTCTCTCTTTCTTTCTCTTTCTCTCTTACCTCCGGATAGAAAATAAAATACATTCGGATTATGATTTCTCGTCTGACACGACAGCTGATCCAGTCGACCCAGCGGTTAATGAGTACCTAACGCATGAGTTAGGAGCGGTAAACACAGCAAGGAAGGGATTTACCACCTCACCTAATAGTTACTGCGGCACAGTACATGAAGAGTTATCGTCATCCACGACGACAGGTTCTACTATTTATCTTGGACCTACCTTTATCTTTCTCTACTTTGTTCTCTCTCTCTCTCGCTCTCTCTCTCTCTCTCTCTCTCTTTTGACGACATTATTTTCAGGACGCTGTTTTATTTATGAATGATGTACATCCTTCATATACCAGTTGGGGTGCAAAGGGAACGCATTGCTCTAGGCGGACCCAGGGTTAGCAGATAACCAAGATCCCAAATGTACCTCCACGCGGTGCACCCTGGAAACAGAAATACAGCAGCTCGAGCTGATTCTGGCCAAATCATTTGGAGATCGTGTCCGAGAATGTGGAGGTAGCAGATGAAAAGAGATTTTACTGCACAAGAGACAGACAATATCTCCGACACTCCCAGCATCACCACATATAGCGACACTGTCGACATACAGTGAAGCAAGTCAGTCCAGTCGGAACATTGGAGGGGCGGCCAATGTAAAATGCACGTAAAGATATATGCATGGCGAGAGACAAATAGATTTCATACCGAGTACAATGAAACAATGAAATGGCAGAACAGCGCTAGAGGGCAGCGCGAACTGCAAATAGAAAATGAAAAGTTCCTAGGAAAGGGGAACTACAAGCTCCGTCAGCTCGAGACGAGCTTCTAGTTACCTGTGTTCCTTACAGGCAGAGACCCAGACCCATCCATTGGCGTTTAGTAAAGCAAGAAGATCTAACCCAACTCTAATGCCGAGCCTTCCTAAACCGGAAATATGCTCGCGAAGAGAAAGGGTTCTGTTCCCGATGGGCTTAGGCAAGAAAGGGACAACGATGGTAGTCCTGGTCCAACTCTACTGTCAAGGTTTCCTATACCGGAAGTACACTTGCAGAGAGAAAGGGTTCCGTACCCGATGGGCTCAGGCACAAAAGGGACAACGATTTAGCCCTGACCCAACTCTACTGTCAGGTTTTCCTACACCGGAAATTCACTTGAAGAGAGAAAGGGTTCACTACCTGATTGGGACAAGGACGCTCAGCTCGAGAACGCCTTGCTCTCAAACGCGTGGTGTGAGACTCGAACTTGGACAAGGGGTACACGATGTCGGTGAATGACACCTCGGCTAAGAGGGCGAAAGAGCCAGGGTCCAACTCCTCTGTTGAGTTCTTCCCCTTAAGGAACCAGGCTCACGGATGAGAAACGGTTCAGTACCCAATGGGCACAGGCACAGCACGCCCAATTACACGAGGCAAGTTCATAGACCGTGGAACACCTCGTTCGAGTCAGACGAGAGCAAAAAATCGTCTCGGCGAAGAGTCTCCACTACGCGTGCCTGGAGACAGATATAGAGGCTGTCACAGGCTAAGGGTAGCCCACCCGAATTGTCAAGGCATGCCGAAATCGGATGTGTTAGGCCTATAAGGCGCATAACGGTGGCACAACGTAATCACGCTCCCGGCGGAAATCGCACGGATATCCGTGATGGTTACAATGGAGCGAACGAAAAACAAACAAACAAACAAACATATACCAGTTGTCCTCAGTTGATCAACGGCGTGTTCAGACAAAGTTATGGATCGTCATCATCAGGTACTATGCCGGCTGGCGTAGGTGATCATGGCTCTCCACATCTCTCTATCTCCAGCATTATGTATCAAGATCGTTGTTGTTCCCCTGCCGTGTCAGGTTGTCAAACTGTCTAATATTTTCTCATGTTGTCGCCCTATGTCTCTGTTGCTTTCCATCTTGCCTCTTGTGACTATGTTCTCACAACCTCCCTTTCTCATGAAGTGGCCACAATTTAACATTGCATTGTTCTTATGTAATTGATTAAGGTCCGTTATTATACAACTCATACTTAGACCTTCGACCTTGTGTTGCATGAGCCGTACGTAAAGAAAAGAATAGTAACGAAGTGACCTACCCTGCATGCAGTAGGAGGCGGCAACTGTCTGATTCTGCAGATAGTATGAAGGCACCCAAACCAATTTTATAGAAGCCTGCGACAAAAGTTGGCATCACCATCTACACAAAGGAAACAAATATTGCTCAAGAATAAATTCGAAACAATTTATCCACATTTAAATCCTAGTATGCTAATGAGAGAAAAAGGAGCTTCAAACAGTCAGTAATACCAACCGACCTGGGCAGAACTCTCTCACAAGATGTCAACATAGACACTGAGGTAAACAGCAGAATAACATAAGCTAGTGCTACACTTGGAAGACTGCGAAAAATGTATGGGACAGAAGGGGAATAACAACTACTACCAAATTCATAGTTTACCAGTAAGCAGTAATATCATCACTTTATGCCGCCCGTGTGTTGCCAGGGTCCGAAAGGGGAGCAAAGAATAGCAAAACTGTTTAACTTCCACGCATGTCGTAAAAGTCGAATAAGGAGGTTATTGAATGGAGTTGGCTGCCCCATTCCATATAGGGTCAGTGACCCAAAGCCATGCTGAAGTCGGATGTGTCAGGCCGAAGGGCGCAGATATCGTAGCAATGCTGTAAACCATGACACAACGCATTCCGTTCTCCGGACGACATCCTGCTAATCTGCAGGAGTTTGAGAATGAACGCAGAAGAAGAAGAAGAAGAAGATCACTTTATGTCTGTGAAGCATGGGCATCATACGCAAGACATGCTAGAAGAATACAACTATTTACACCTAAGCTGCCTTCATAAAATACTCAACGTCCATTGTTGGGAGGAAATACCAAACAGTGAGGTACTGATAAAATATAAGTCGGTAATTAAACAAAATATGTTGGTGAGGCAAAGACATGCTGGACAGGACACATCGTTCGCATGAAAGATCATTGTCTAACGAAACAACTGCTTCATTGAGAACTTCAGACTGGCTCCCGCAAGACCATATGATATAATCCGCGTTTTAAAGACATTCTTAAGGCATTTCTCACTTCAACATAGACACAAATTCATGGGAGAGTCTTGCACAAGATGGATCTGACTGTCGTCGCAGAATCAAGAGTGATGCAGCAGCTGCAGAGAACATGAGATACGATACTGCGCAACAACAGCACGTAAAAGAAATCACCATCTACACAATATCTTCAATGTCCAACAAAATTCCTCCCACACATGCTCAGAGTGTGGTAGCCAATTCCAGGCATACATAGGGCTGATTAGTCACATCCGGACACACCGTAGACATCATCATCTTCATGCTTGTTGAGACGCATTATGTCAAACATAATAAAAAATACTACGACCTACAAGAACTACTAGACCTACTACATCTACTACTGCATGGAGTGACATTAAATTTGATCATTTTATCATTTGTCACTTTGTTTTTTAAACAATAATTGTTTGCTTCGAACAATAATTGTAGAACACAAGTGATCATATCATGAAGTTCCAACAATATCTATAGAACAGAAGCGATCATATCATTAATTTCCAACAATATCTATAGAACAGAAGCGATCATATCATGAAGTTCCAACAATATCTATAGAACAGAAGCGATTACATCATGAAGTTCCAACAATACCCATAGAATAAAAGTGATAACATTTGAACGTTCCAATAAATAATCTAATGTAACTGAAATAATAACAGATTTTATAATATTCTTCTTCTTCAGCGTTCATTCTCAAACTCCTGCTAGATCTCTCTTGTGACAGGACCATAGTCCTATTAGATTCCAGCAGGATTTAGTCCTTCTTCTTCTTCAGCGTTCATTCTCAAATTCCCACTGGATTTCTCTTGTAACAGGACAATGATCCTACAAGATTTCCATTTGGATTTAGTCCAGAGAATAGAAATTCGCTGTTTCGCCGTTTTATTTGCGCCAATGGTCTGACACATCCGTCTTCGGTGGACTTATAATATGATTGTAGATATCAAACAGTTTCCAGTTGTGTTTATGTGTAACCAAATTTGAATGGAAATTCTAACAGGCATGACGCTTTTCTGTGTTTTACTGAAAGGTCATTGAATAATTGAGACCGCACAGCTGCCGCGTAGAATAACGGCGTTTATCAGAGTTGTGGGAGATATAACTAGGAGGTCGTGAGAAATCTGAGTACCCAAAACTCCTTTAGGTGTGGCCAGAGTAATTAGAGGTCGATTAGACCCAATTTAACACGTTTATGCATAGTTTCACTGACTGAATTAATCTGTGAATGTGTTGTTTCACTGACTGAATTAATATGTGAATGTTGATGCATAGTTTCCCTGACTGAATTAATCTGTGAATGTTGATGTATTATTTGACAGAAATCTTTCAGTATTTAAATATCAAAGCATTCTTAGATAAATTGTTTAATGTTTTGAAGCATACTGTTGAACAATGCTGCGGGAGACTAAAAACCTATGGCTTTGTCTAGACTACCTTCATGTCAGCTCTTAACTAAACATGAATAACAATATAAGACAGCACCATGTGGAAGATTTTCTCAGAATGGTAAAAATCTTCGAAACGCCTTAAATTATTTTCTTCGAAATGCCGCCTTCGACTATATATTTTGATTAGTGCCGCCTGTAGCTGCCGCCTCTCAGCATCATAGCTCGACACGGCTCTGGGATAAGACACGGTCCTGGGATAAGACACGGCCCTGGGATAAGAGATGTTATGGAAATATGACTTATTTCTCCCCTGGTTTTACGTTCGAAGGTGATGGTGACTGGATTACCTAACTGTGACCTCCACTATTTGTTGATTATTAAAGGCCATGTTATAACCAAATTGGACTAACGTCTGCGGTTGAAAGTAGCGTACCTCACCACATGATGTCCTTTTTATACTTAACATAAGCCTTATTCCAGTCAGACGTTATATCCTTGATTATCGGAGCTACTTCACCAATAAGTGGATGGATAGGCAGAGACAAATAATAAGAAAATGTATGGAGGCACATATAAGTGGAGTATTAGATAATATATGGGGGCACATATAAGTGGAGTTATAGAAAATATATGAAGGCAGATATAAGTGGAGTTTTAGAAAATATATGGGGGCACATATAAGTGGAGAATTAGAAAATATATGGGGGCACATATAAGTGGAGTTATAGAAAATATATGGAGACACATATAAGTGGAGTTATACAAAATGTATGGAGGCACATATAAGTGGAGTTATACAAAATGTATGGAGGCACATATAAGTGGAGTATTAGAAAATATATGGAGACACATATAAGTGGAGTTATAGAAAATGTATACTAAATTTCAACTTTAGACTATTCAAACATTTAAGTACCGAATAATTTATGTAATTGCACTACATAAAGACCGAGTCGTATGTGCTGATTGTTCCAGTTACAAGAAGAGACAAACTAAATATAAACTAGTAACCCATCAGGGTTATAGAGGTACCACATTGAATGATTCAGCACATAGAGCCATCCGGCGATTTCTATCTTCGACACTCTACAGATGAGTGAGGAATAACTTTGTCCTGTCCATTCCTTGATATATGTCAGACCATGCACTTATTTGCGCTCCTCTGTTAATTTGTTCTTCGACGGTTCCCTACAGTATTGTTTTTGACAAGAAATCATGTCTGCATACATGTACAAACCATGCTAGGTTTTGACAAGAAATCATGTCTGCATACATGTCCAAACCATGCTAGTTTTTGACAAGAAATCATGTCTGCATACATGTCCAAACCATGCTAGGTTTTGACAAGGAATCATGTCTACATACATGTCCAAACCATGCTAGGTTTTGACAAGGAATCATGTCTACATACATGTCCAAACCATGCTAGTTTTTGACAAGGAATCATGTCTGCATACATGTACAAACTATGTTATTTCTTAGAGTCAATGGTATGTGCTGTTTTTTTCCAGTTACAGGAAAATAAATATAGGATGTGCTGATTGTTTCCGTTACATGAAGAGCCATAAGTATGTGCTTATTGTTCTAGTTACGAGGTAGTTTTATCCGTGGACATTCCCTCACTCACTATCTCTCTCTCTCTCTCTCTCTCTCTCTCTGTTGTCCTTCTCAGTTGACCCCATGTTTGATATAAATTTCTCAAGTATCGAGATTAGAGATGAAATACCAGAATATCATAAGCAGCTATACTTGCTGGAAATAGAGGGGGCTGGAGAAACACTGGGTAAATGTGAATAGGGATGGAAATAGCTACATTAAAGTATTACCTCAAGTGCAGAGGTAGTGTACCCGCGTTCACACACAATAATTATGTCTGTCACATGATCAGTTCACACACAATAATTTTGTCTGTCACATGATCTGTTCACATACAATAATTCTGTCACACAATTCAAAAGAAAGAATCATCATTTTTCAAGGATGTCATGCGTAAACAGAGACTAGAATTTACTAAATCACAACAATTGACAAACGTAAATGCGAACGGGACAGGACAAGAGAAAGAATATCTTCAACATACATGTAATGGCATGGTTAAATGGCAATATGTGAATTAATGGTCATCCACTGAGGACAATGATTTGTGGGGATATATGTTACCTATGCTTGCAGACATGGTACATGATGATGATTAAAGTTTGATGTGTTAGATACTCAATCAGATTTTTAAATCAGTCACAAAGTACTAGGTAGAAATTTACCTTTCAGGTAAACACATATTCTTAGTAAATCTAAACTATGATGTTGAAAACTGGGTAATCAATCATTTCAGGTGAAAATAGTGCAAGGTAACATAGGCAGGTAGGCTGCTTGTTCGGCAGATGAAAACCAACGTTTTATTCTGAATGTAAGAAAAAGGGAGAACGATTCATTCAAGAAAATTATGTGTGAAATAAGAGATACATAGAGATGAAGGTATGTTCGTCATTCAAGTTAAAAAACAGAAAGTAAATAACGACGACATAGAGGATAAAGTAGAAGATGTGATAAAGTAGAAGATGTGATAAAGTAGAAGGTAGAGATGATATCGTAGAAGTAGTGATGATAGAGTAGATGTAGTGATGATAGAGTAGAAGTAGTGATGATAGAGTAGATGTAGTGATGATAGAGTAGAAGTAGTGATGATAGAGTAGATGTAGTGATGGTAGAGTAGAAGTAGTGATGATAGAGTAGATGTAGTGATGGTAGAGTAGAAGTAGTGATGATAGAGTAGATGGCAGTGATGATACAGTAGAAGATATTGATGATAGCAGATGATACTGATGATACAGCAAAAGATAGTCATGATACTGTACAGAGTCGAAATGATACAGTAGAAAGTAGTGATGATATAGTAAAAGGTAGTGATCATACAGTAAAAACTAGTGATGATACAGTAGAAGATATTGATGATACAGTAAAAGGTAGTGATGATACAGTAAAAGGTAGTGATGATACAGTAAAAGGTAGTGATGATACAGTAGAAGGTAGTGATGATACAGTAGAAGGTAGTGATGATACAGTAAAAACTAGTGTTGATGCAGCAGAAGATAGTGATGATACAGTAACAGGTAGTGATGATACAGTAGAAGATATTGATGATACAGTAAAAGGTAGTGATGATTACGATTAAGAATAAAAACAGAAGGGTGGGTGTGATGAAAAATAGGAAGAGGAAGAAGTGCAAATAAAGATATTAAAATAATTGGTGATGAAGAAGTTGAACAATAAAGATTATAACGAACAAGTTAAACAATGAAGATTATAACGAACAAGTTAAACAATGAAGATTATAACGAACAAGTTAAACAATGAAGATTATAACGAAAAAGTTAAACAATGAAGATTATAACGAACAAGTTAAACAATGAAGATTATAACGAACACGTTAAACAATGAAGATTATAAAGAACACGTTAAACAATGAAGATTATAACGAACATGCTGAAGAAAGAAAATTCTTGAATAATATTAAGGAATTGGTGTGAAAAGACAGACAAGATAGAAAGGGTGAAGAAAGAGAAAATGTATACATCAAAGATAAATGTAGATAATAAAAAATGAACACGGACAAATGTAATATAAATATAACGAAAGACACGTGAAGAAATATGAAATAGCCAATAACGTAAGAGACAAGAAAGAAAGGATTAAGGAAAAAAGGAATACATAGATGACAAAAAAGCGAAGATGAATTAAAATGAATACAATTATTTCATTCACAATTGTTATTGCATTAAATAAAATAATACAAATGAAAAGCGTATAGCTGGGTTGAAACACACTAACACAGCTTACTTTCATTGAAGTCAGTAGGTTATTATCAATGACAATATTTTGATGAGAGTCTCAGGTAACCAACAAAATAGTGAGAAACATTATTACTTGAAATAAAATGTTACATAATAGTCCTCAGAACACCATGGATCAAAAGGATCACCAATAGAGACATTCTGAGATAATTAAATATAAAAGAAAACTTACTAAAAAATAAGGTTCTCTCTTCAAAATTAAAATATTTTGGCTATTTCACACTACCCCATATCCTAAAAGAGTCCGTATTGGAGAGGGCTTCACGAAAGGCACAAACATCAACAACACGCACTGCACAGTTAGGCAAACTACTCGACAGCAGCCACAGACTTGAGAGCTTTGTTTGAAATGTGGTGTCGCTAGGAAGGAGCGGTTTAGTGGGCGAGAATAAATGATGGTCAACAATTGCTTATCAAAGATGAATTCCATTTATTTTCTTTTTTTTTTTTAAACAAAAAAATTAAATTTGATTAAAATTATTGATGTTGTTTTTGCATTTTTTTTGCTCACAAAAATTGAGGGAGGGGAGTAAGAGAGATAGTTGAATAATTTTGAAACAATTACGCAGAGACGAGGGAGTAAGATGAACTCTTGATAGTTGGTTGATAAGGTATGGAGGGTGTCCACAATCTTGCGAAACATAGTTGATGTGAGTTATCCCGCCGAAGACGCATGTGTCGGGCCATTGGCGCAAATAAAACGGCGACACAATGCATTTCCATTCTCTGGACTACATCCTGCTAGAAATCTAGTAGGACAATGGTCTTGCTACAAGGGAGATCCAGCAGGAGTTTGAGAATGGACGATGAAGAAGAAGATGTGAGTTATGGACAGTCCATTAGTTCGCTATTCTCACACAGACGCAATTATCTACTGTTACATGTATTTGTATGTCAGCTTTACACTTGTCACACAACATCATGAGAACACCTGATGCTGTTTACTCACTTTACAGAAATGTACAATTATCTACTGTTACATGTATTTGTATTTCAGCTTTACACTTGTCACACAACATCATGAGGACACCTGATGCTGTCTACTCACTTTACAGAAATGTACAATTATCTACTGTTACATGTATTTGTATGTCAGCTTTACACTTGTCACACAACATCATGAGAACACCTGATGCTGTCTACTCACTTTACAGAAATGTACAATTATCTAGAGGATGTATAGCGATTACATGTTTCAAATTTATAAATAATTTTACAAGAATATAGTACAACATTTGAAATAGACTAATGAAAACAAACTGAATTGTTGAAGTATTCTGTCTCTACTTTATGTATTTTTTCTGCGATTGACGAACTTCTCTTGTTCGCTAGTTCTTCATACTCGAATTTAAAGCTATTATTTCTCTAATCAAATAGTTCTAATTGTTTAATTCTTTCTTCTCTAGTTAATTAGTTCTCTCTCTATCGCCCTCTCTCTGCTTCTCTCTGTCTCTCTCTCTTTCTCTCTCTCTCTCTCTCTCTCTCTCTCTCTCTGGTTTACTAGTTTGTCATTCACTTATTAATGTACTCTTTCTCTGGTTGAAGAGTTATTTCATCTCTAGCTAATAATCCCCCCTTCCCCTCTAGTTTCGTTATTTCTTCTATAGTTGTACAGTTGAAGTGTTATTCTA
Organism: Meghimatium bilineatum; assembly: GCA_034231615.1. Classification (NCBI taxonomy): domain Eukaryota; kingdom Metazoa; phylum Mollusca; class Gastropoda; order Stylommatophora; family Philomycidae; genus Meghimatium; species Meghimatium bilineatum. The sequence continues at coordinate 23,039,725 of CM067322.1, forward strand.
ACTCTATTGGAAGTTATTCCTTCTCTAGTTTACGGGTTTTTCTTCTCTAATTAATGGGCTGTTCCTTCTCTAAAGGAAGAGTAAATATTTCTCTAGTTGACGGGTTATTCCTTCTCTAGTTGAAGAGTTATTCCTTCTCTAGTTGAAGAATTATTCCTTTTCTAATTGAAGAGTTATTCCTTTTCTAATTGAAGAGTTATTCCTTCTCTAGTTGAATAGTTATTCCTTCTCTAGTTGAATAGTTATTCCTTCTCTAATTTAAGAGTTATTCCTTCTCTAGTTGAAGACTTATTCCTTCTGTAGTTGAATAGTTATTCCTTCTCTAATTAAAGAGTTATTCCTTCTCTAGTTGAAGACTTATTCCTTCTCTAGTTGAATAGTTATTCCTTCTCTAGTTGAATAGTTATTACTTCTCTAGTTGAATAGCCATTCCTTCTCTAATTTAAGAGTTATTCCTTGTCTAAGTGAATAGTTATTCCTTCTCTAATTTAAGAGTTATTCCTTGTCTAATTGAATAGTTATTCCTTCTCTAGTTGAATAGTTATTCCTTCTCTAGTTGAATAGCCATTCCTTCTCTAATTTAAGAGTTATTCCTTGTCTAATTGAATAGTTATTCCTTCTCTAGTTGAATAGTTATTCCTTCTCTAATTTAAGAGTTATTCCTTGTCTAATTGAATAGTTATTCCTTCTCTAGTTGAATAGTTATTCCTTCTCTAATTTAAGAGTTATTCCTTGTCTAATTGAAGACTTATTCCTTCTCTAGTTGAAGAATTCTTGCATTTCTAGTTAACGAGTTCTACTTTCATTAGGTAACTCGTTCTTATTTAAGACTTATTATTTCTCTAGTTGACTAGTTATTTTTCTCTACTTAAAGAATTTATCTTTCTATAGTTCATTAGTTCGATGTCTATAGTTCATTAGTTCGATGTGTATAGTTCATTAGTTCGATGTGTATAGTTTATGAATGGTATTTACCGCTAGTGTGACTGCAGTTATACAGTTAGATGTGAAAACAGACGTAGTACTTACATCGGAATATACAGACACAAACATAAGCATACGCACATATATCCATACATATAGAAATATTATATCTTTGCTTAACGTACACAATTACTTCCCCTGATGTTTACGTTCCTGAAGATAGCGTCCCTTGGTTTCAGGTAGTGCAGATAACCGGTGGGGATTCGGCCATGTTTATTTTTGTTTTAAATGTCGAGCAGGTAGACAAGAAAGTTTAAGAATAAATCTATTTCTCTAGTTATCTATCAACTCCCTATGTGGAGCACAGTTCTTCCACACATTTATTATTTCTGTTGTGAGATATTCTCTCTGGTTTCTCATACCTTAACTATCACCGACCGCTTTTAAACACCAAACATGTTTCCTGTCTTGACATACAGCTTCTTCCATTTTCATTCTCAAACTCCTGTAGAGTAATAGGATGTAGACAAAAGAACAGAATGCACATTATAGCTGCCATATATATGTGTCGTTCTGCTTGATACATCCAACTTCAGCTTGACTTATGGGTCACTTTCAAAATATGTGGTATGGGCGATCCATCATCATCAAGTGCCGTCTCCGCAACGAAGGTTGGCTGCAACGTATCTCCAACATCTCCTGTCTCTTGTCTTGGTGGTGCACTCTGCTAGACTGTAACCTGTCCATCGTGTAATGTTACTCTCCCACTTGTATCTCTGCCTACCTCTTGCTCGCTTTCCTTTGACTTTACCCTCAAGTAAGGTCTTCAATAGGGTGTCATGTCTTTTAATGTGTCCAAAGTATTTTATTTGCCTGATCTTTATTTCTCTTAATAGTTCTTTCTTCATATTAAGTGTCTTTAGCACCTCTTTATTTGTTTTCTTCTCTTTCCACCATGTTCTCCCTATTCTTCTATATACCCACATCTCAAAGGCATCAATTTTGTCTTCTAATTGTTTATTTAGTGTCCATGTTTCTGAGCCATACATTAATATGGAATAGATGTAGCATTTTATAATTCTCATTTTTAACTTGTTTGTAATTTGTTTAGATATTAATAATTTCCTCATGTCATTGAAGGTACTTTATGGGCGATCCAACATAGTCTAAATACGCTCCGTAATCGTTTCCTACGACATGGGTAGTAGATAATACTGTAGCTATATTTTGTTCAAAGCAACACATTTTTGTGCCCATTCTATACACGGCTGACAGTCGTACTATATTTGTTGCTAAACTCGTTCAATCTTATTACAGATGTACAATCTATAGCAGTATATTTACGTCACCATTTGTAATGTATACGTACCATGATACAAATAATATCTACAATTTTTATACCAACACTGTGCTACCAATGTGAAACATGGTCTTTAACAGCTTCATAGCAACGAAAAATCGTTACATGTGAAATGAAGTGTCTGAGAAAAGCTGCAATGTTTACCAAACTAGATAAAATAAGAAATGAAGAAATTAGGAAAAGAGTTGGTATAATATCTGGGGAATATCTAACATATGGAGAGACAGCAAGTAAAATAGTTCGGTCACCTTGTGAGAATGAAGCCAAACCAAATACCAATAAGAGCATATCATACAATAATATCCGGGCGTAAAGCCAAAGGTAGACCAAGAAAACGGTGGATAGAAAACATCAAGATAGCCTTGAATAAACATGGATTAAAAGCAACCACGGCGACACATCTGGCCTTGGAACGACAGCTTAAGCTCCCACCCCTACGCTTAACGGCAAGTGTGAATGCGATCAACAATCATTCACCTGGGGGTAGACAATAGACAATAGACGTACCATGAGCATGTACACAAGCACATTTACATCACCGTTTGTGTGTTTAGACGCAGTCTATAGCAGTGTATGTGCTGCAAATTGTTTCGCATTGCTCTCGTGCGAACACAGGTTTAGCAGATACCCAAAATGCTAAAAGTACGTCCTCGTGGTGCACCATGGAAACAGAAATACAGCTGCTCGTGCTGTGTTCCTGGCAAACACTCTTATGCTCGTGTTCGTGGAGGTCTGGGATGTAGATGGAATTAGAAATACCTGAAAAGCGACAGGCAATATCTCCGAGAACTCTACGCCAACACTTCCAGCAGACCGTCCGAACACAGTGACGTAAGACATCTGAGCCTTTTGTCTCGGTAATCCAAAAATGCAGAAACATTGGATGGGGGGGGGGGGTTGGAGAGGGGCAATGTCAATGTACATATATGGGTAGATCTTATTTGAATATGGTGATATTAATTGTATACGCTGAATCTGAAAAAAAGAAACACGCGCTAGAGGACACCGTATTTAAAACGATATAATGGCAACGAAGCTACAGTTGTCCAGCACAAGACCGACCAGCAGAAGTGATGTTTATGTTCAAGAACACACAGAAGCCCACTTGCCCCACCGATATTGACCACTCAAAGTAGGAGTCCTCACTCAAGAATATGATATGTCAACGTGAACACGCACTCCTGGGTATGGAGAAAAGCTTTGAATACATCTTCCCTGTTGCACACAGGAAATCATTAAACAATTGCCAGTGAACACATTGTCAAACTTCTGTTTGAAGTAGTGTTGGGACTCTTGACGCTGTGGGCAATTTAGACGGATGCAGTGCCATTTTTTCGAGGACATCGCAAACCTAGTCTAACACGACTGTCGCCGTTGTCCAATACGACTCATGCAGAGAGAATTGGGTTCAGTAACCAAGAGCATAGAGGGGGATGATGTCTTTCTTACCCGAGATTGTTCGTTGAATGCGAAGCTCCCCGTCCGAGATTGCACAATCTACCTATTTCTTTGGGTGATAAACGCAATGGCGAAGAGCGAAAACGCATTATACGTCTGGCGTTGTATTGGAAGTCCATCACAGGCAGATGAGACGATATTAGGTATAAAATATATTATGTATGTTAAGTATTCTTCGCACACCGGACATGTCCATAAGTGCTCTGATCTCCGCTTCAGTAAATCTCTCATAGTATAACGGCTGATAGTTCCTGATATATGGTGGTTTAATGCTCTATTTAAAATCTTTGCCAGGTATTCTCTACGGGCCACGACGATCTATCTATCTATCTATTCGCTAAACCCGTTGTTGTCTTTCAGAGTCAGGGGTAGAAGAGTTTTCTGGAGAGGGGCCTCGCGTGTGCTGAGTATATTGTGGAGTTTGTCGCCTAATTCGAAAACACCCAATTCATGCACACTCGATATTGACTAATGCTCATTTATCTCAAAATCCTCTGATTGTACGGACATACGAAGAACAGTGCGTATACCGCACAGTCCATAGGCTGATCATTTATTATAGTAGCGAGGCTAGCTAATTGGTCGGTCCGTTTGTTTCCCTTCACATCCGAGTGTCCTGGGACAAATATGCATATGAGTTTTCTAGTTTTCGTAGTGATGCCCGCATTTTAGCTCTCTCTAAGGGCTCCATCCATTCCCTACGTACATGACCTGCTTTGACTTTCCGAATCATATACATTGAGTCACTATAGTATGCACGTATGGAAATAGGTTTGCCATTCCATCCAGTTAAGTGTCTACATTACGGAAAATACTTCCATTTTCGCAAGAGACGAGTGCATAGGAAATGCCCATGTCAAATCCCAGACCCTGACGTGTTTTGCATAGGAGTTCATCGTTTATAAAAGGAACGTGTATCAACACTGAGTATAATTCGACTATCGACGTTGCCCAACATGGACTATACAAAAGGAATTAGGTCTGGATCCTTTGGACGCGAAGGGTGGTAATGGAATTATCTTCCTGCACGAAGAATAGCTCATCGCCTACGAAGCGCTTCGTCGAAGGTAAGACACAGAATGGGTGATCCAGGAAAAACTATCAACTCATCTTATGACATATACCCCCTTTCAATAGAAGGCAATTTCAATATGCAATGCATTACGCCAAAAGTTGAAGTCTCCTGGGAATAGAAGAAAGATTTGAGAAACCATCCCACTGTCCACAGGAATTAAGAGCAAATCACTCGCAACTACTGGGGATAACAACTAACCAACCAACCATAGCAGTGTATTTACGCAACCAATATTCCATCTTTAGCCGCAGGCTACTCCACGTTATTAGTGCTCTCTAACGGATCAACTAAAATTGATCTGGCTGAACTTCGATTGATCTGTTCCTGTAATTGGTGGCTGCACAATGTTTAGTATAGTGACCTATGAAAATTTATATCCGCCGAATCGGCAAAGATGAAAGACGTAGAGTGTAGACCATAATATTTTATATAGGATCTGCTTCAGCAGTGTAGCTATTAGCATCTTATGTACTTCATATATTGTTGTGTATTTATACATTTAATTGTCATATCATCTTCGTTGAATACAGGATACATCCATAGACGCTGCGATTCTCCCTTGAGTATATCATAAATTATAAGACATTGTTACCACTAACGTTTCAGAAATAACCCCAGTTCCCCTGAAAAAGACACCCCAGATACCTCTTTGCTAAGAAATAATGCATCCAAATGATGTGAGGAATTCGGAAGTGTCTGCAACAAGAAATGCTAGTTGGACACACACACACATACACACACATACACACACAAAAGCAAAACAACAACAAGAAATTTCTCCACCCATTTTCGTATGCAATTTGCAATTCCATCGTTTCCATGAGACTTTTAGTGAATTTCTTTTCAAACATCTTTACAGTTAAGGAGAGTTTACCTGTCTTTTAGCTAAATTTCTGGCACTATAAGTCAGTTTTCCGTATAAAAGAAAATTAAGAAAAATTTGGCGAAAAAATCACCATTACTCCTGAAGACGAAAAAAATAGTCCAGATTCAGTGAAGGAAAATAAACCAAGCTATGGTATTGCTGACGACCAGGCCAAATAGTAGCGCTCATTTCTGGCGACGTCTAATTTCAGTTCATCTCATTTCTTGACATGGAAAAAAAAATGATTACTCTTTCTCGTAAATTACTCATCTGCATGGGTTATCAACTTTTCTAGATTGGCAAGCTAGAATGAGTATTTTTGTTTGTGCCCCCCTCCATTTAATTTTTAATAAATTACTTTGAAGTTCAAATCAACGTAGACACAGTTATCGATAACTACCAAACACTCTATCTACATGAAAAGTATTTATGTGTTTGAAATTTGTAATGTTGAATATCAAAAGTATGTAGAATACGAAGGAAAACACATTTTTCATCTAATACCATCACAGTTTTGAAGTAATAATTCCTCCTTATCACTGTTTATCATCGTATTGTAAGGTTTGATTTCTTCTTCTTCTGCGTTCATTCTCAAACTGGATCTAGCTGGATCATGGTCCTGCTAGATTTCCAGCAGGATGTAGTCCAGAAAATGGAAATGCGTTGTGTCGCCGTTTTATTTGCGCCAATGGCCCGACACATCCGTCTTCGGCGGGGTAAGGTTTGATTTAAGAGCTGGGAGTTGTAGCTGGGAAGTGGTATTATTACTAAACAAATTCATTAAAGTTTCAATTTTGAAGTTATAGCTCTCAAATTTGCACATAGAATGTACAAGTGGTTCATCTATATGAAAACACAACGTTTCTGGGATTCATGTCTACATATGTTGGAAGAGGAATTTTAAACATGAAATATAATACTATGCATGTGGGAAATAAGATGTCATTTATAACACAATTTTACGAACGGAATAATGACAATCTCAACAAGCATATACATATATGGAACATGCATGGTAGCAACTAAGGAAAATAATATACCTTAAATACGTATTTGTTTACATCATGCAATCACACTTTCTAAATTTAAAATTTCAAAATTTAAAAGTATATAAAAATTAAACTAATAAAGTTATCAATATGGTTGCATAGTATTTCAAGATCTATTATTATGTAAATATTAGATTCAAAATAATTACATTCTTCATCGCTTGTTTATTCTTTCAAATATGTAGCAGTATTTTCACCAGTAATTACATATGTCTTTCATTTTCATAGATCGCCGATTGAGAGTGGGCGTGGCACTTTGAACTGTATGTTCCTTAGTAATTTTATAATTAAGATAATTTGGTTTTTAGTAGTCCTATTATCGCCACGTTGTTTGTCACTTTCTTAATCTATGTCTAATTCACATTGATTTTGTTCAACTGTAAACTTTTTATCGTTAAATTTGTGCTTCCTAGATCTAAATAAATATTTTTTCATACACTTTAGAAATATTATTTGTGATAACTATTCAAAATCTATCTAGGATAATAACCTAGCAATTCAAATGGTATCTACTGACGAAGACGGATGTGTCGGGCCATTAGTGCAAATAAAACGGCGACACAACGCATTTCTATTTTCTGGACTACATCCTGCTGGAAATCTAGTAGGACCATGGTCCAGCTAGATCCAGTGGGAATTTGAGAATGAACGAAGAAGAAGAAGAGAAATGGTATTTACTATTTGCATTATATTTTTAACAACTACCGTTTTGGGAACATACATTATATAGAACGTGGCGGGAGGTACCAATTGTTGTAAATGAAATGGTACAACTCTGTTTAATTCTGAATTGATTTTTTTTTCAGGAATAAAAAAAAAAAAGAACACCAGAAAATCTTTAAGACATCGCATCTGACTCCTAACCGATTCAAAACATTTTTAACGGATTTATGTAGAGAAATGGTTGATCTTACATTATAAATAATTTGTGATGTACTATTAAACACGATTTTTTTCTACAGTTTGACACATGTAGCATGATTTGATGTTTTAATGTTTGACAGAAATATGATGATTTGATGTTTTAATGTTTGACACAAATATGATGGTTTGATATTTTAAGATTGGATTAATGTAGCATGATTTGATGTTTTAATGTTTGACTCCAGTAGAATGATTTGATAATTCTTTAGCTCAGGGGCATGTGCGTATTGTGATTTTAAATTAGACGTTGGACTGGATTTTACCAACTGTCAGTATTGTGTCCAGCTCCTTTTTTTACAATTTGTCATAGTAGCACATTTCGCTAGCCGGTCGACTATCATCCCCCCTCCCCCGAACATACTAATGACTAGGCACTTAAATTACTGTGACTATCCACTGCCGTAAACCTCTGTTCATGAAGGCAGTATACTTCATTTCTTTGGATATGTTCATAGAGTTGATTTGTGTTCCCATCTAATTTACAACGTTGGTTACTGTCATAATCTGCATAGCCATGCTTCTTGTAGTTATAGTGGCAGCATCACTCGTCTCTCAAAGTCTCTTCTCACTGCCATGTGAAGGCAGACGCACTAAGCACTTGTCTCATAACTGGTTCATTCGCGTATATACTCATGCTTAATTATCTGGCATTCTCTCTTATCAATTCCTCCACGCCCGTGTGATGCCGGGGCCCGAAAGGGGAGCAACACTGTTTACCTTCCACGCATGTTGTAAAAAGCAACTAAGGAGGTTATGGGATGGAGTTGGCTGTCCCATCCTATATAGGGTCAGTGACCTAAATCCATGCTGAAGTCGGATGTGTCAGGCCGAAAGGCGCATATATCGCAGCAATGCTGTAGACCATAACACAGCGCATTCCGTTCTCCGGACTACATCCTGCTAATCTGCAAGAGTTTGAGAACGAACGCAGAGGAAGAAGAAGAATTCCTCCACCTCAGACATAACAGCAATAGGACAACACTTCTTACTTCTCTATGTGGCGTTACTACAAACCAGAAGATAGTATGTAAGTCTAATTTAGTAAGTAATTTTAGTAATTTAGCCGCGTTAGCGCAGTGGTTAGCGCACTGGCTTCGCATATGAGTGGTCCTGGGTTCATTCCCCAGTTGAGGCGGAAATGTTTTCAGATCGCAACGGCTCCCAGGTCGACCCAGCCTTAAATGGGTACCAGATTAATGCGGGAAGTAAAGACTGCGAGGGAGAGGAGATGGCTACCGCCCTCATTTGCAGAGCCTGTGAAATGTGAGATCGCTAACTTCTCACACCCCTACGGCATTAATAAATGCTATGGGTTACTTTACTTTTTTTACTTATGTAAGTCTACGCACACAGCTATCGTAACAGATCCCACATATTCCAACATACACTTTGTCTCCCGTAGTCGTAACCTTCGATAACAGTTACCATGTTGTTCCGACAGGCCGACGTTGTGTTTGAACTAGTTACGGGCACGACGTGGGTGGGCGATACAACAAATAAACCTGTCGTAACGGCAAGAGTTGTGCCCTGATGTCGACGTCTGTTTCGGCGGCATTGGACTCAAAACACCCTCGAGTCGAATGGCTGCTGGAACAGAGGGCGGAGCATTTATGGGAATGCCCCACGTGCTGTGAGGCCAGTTTTCTAATCAAAACTCAAGACACTCTGTATGTCTTCCTCATCAAGTCCAATCAACCCCGTCCTTTCTTTAGACTACTACTAGTCACTCTTGTTATTTTAATATCCAGTGAGTGTTCTTTGTTAGCGTTGATTTAGAGGTAAGCTCTTGCTAAGAACTATTACTGAAAATGTACGAACTAGAAGAATAGAATCGAATTTCCGGAGCGTCCAATGTCTTTGTTTATATCATTTATATTTATTATTTATAGGCGCTGATACATAATCGTGAGAACAGGATGCCATATATCGTGACGTATGAAATGTGGTGACTCAATTAAACTGATGGATTATGGGATTACGGATGCATGGTCATAGGGTAATCGTCTACCACAAGGGTTCTCACTCTTTTCAGACCGCGAGCATCGCACGTATTTAATCGTTAGTGCTCGCGAGCATGGTTTTAACTCATGAAGAAAACATATGTTCTTTCGGAGAGCACCATGTCCCCACGAGTACTAGGTTGAGAGTTCCTGTCCTAGTGCATCATGTCACTTGTCGTTTAGTATCTTACACTTCACTGTACTGAGGCTCGGGGTTTCTTGCAATATCTTACACTTCACAGTACTGAGACTCGGATTTTTGTGTGTGCAATATATACTACACTTCACAGTACAGAGACTCGGATTTTTTGTGTGCAATATCTTACACTTCACAGTACTGAGACTCGGATTTTTTGTGTGCAATATCTTACACTTCATAGTACTGAGACTCGGATTTTTTTGTGTGCAATATCTTACACTTCACAGTACTGAGACTCGGATTTTGTGCAATATCTTACACTTCACTGTACTGAACACAGTTGTTTTTTTTTTGTTTTGCAATACCTTACACTGCACTATATCTAGACCCAATTACTTTTAGGCGACGATATGAGCGCTCTTCCTCGCGTTTTTTGTTTGTACTTTTGTGCCACAAGTTATTATTTCCACAGCAAGACGGACTGGAAAACTACGACCTCCAGAGATGAATCCAGAATTTATAGATGATAGATTAGTGCCCTGGTAGCTAACCAAACCTCTGTTTCTTTGGTAACAAGGAAAAACATTGTAAATGGCATATTTTCTTTTCCGCTTCTGAGGACCTTGTTTGAGAAAATCACTTTGCTTCCACAATTTCTATTGTAAAAAGGTGGAGGGCGTACCATCTATGTGACTGTTTCGTAGTGTCATTTTCTGTTTTCTTAATTTAAGATTGAGAAGGGTGGTGGTTAGGGTTTGACCCCACTCAAATCTTGAACCACCATTTCGTATCTGTGGGTTTGGTCCATAGAACATAATAAAGATAACAACAAAGTATAGTTAATTATCACATAAAAAAATTAAGCAATATCTTACCAATTTTTACAGAATCTTCAAGGCAAGCAAGATGTGGTCTTTATTTCCCTAACTCGTGGCCTAAATCTGGATACGGTTTGTTTCCCCTAACGGAGATGGCGCGAGCAAGGCAGGGAAGTCTTCTCGAGCTTGGGTATTGGCTTAAAATTGTAATCGAGTCTGACATATATTGATTATACCGCCACGATTACTCTCAAGATGTGACGTAGCCAAATAAGTACAAATAGTGCACACATCATCATTATCAAGTGGCGTCTCAACATCAAAAGTTGGCTGCAATCTATGAAGCTTCTGTCTCTTGATCTGGTAGTGCCCTCTGCGAGAGTGTATCCTATCATCGCGTGATGTTTCCCTATTTCTTGTATCCTTGTTTACAATCTTCTTGCATCCCATCAAACTCTACCCTCAATTAAAGTCTTCAATATGTCATGTCTTTTAATATGTCCACAATATTCGTTTATTTTTTTAAAATAATATTTCTTTCTTCATATCCATTGTTGTCAAAACCTCTTTGTTCGTTTCATTATCTTTACATTTATTTTGTTCTATTCCTCTATATATTCCCAACTTAAACGTGTCAATTCTGTCTTCTAGTTGATTGTTGATTGTTGATTGTTGATTGTTGATTTTTTATATTTCTGATCCATTTATTGTTGTAGAATAGATATAGTATTTTTTTTTAAATTGTTTGTTTGTAATTTGTTTAGTTGTTAGTAGTGTCTCTTATAGTACCTGTCAAAAAAAATCACGTTATTTTTCATGTGCCCGGTTTTAACAATGAAGTGATTTTTTTTTTTACAATTTTTAGTGGGGTGGAGCTGAAGGGGTGGCGGGCATCCAAATAATTTTAGTTTTGTCCAGCTTATTTTTGGAGAGGAGGCGATGATGCTCGTGATGTTGTTTGTGATGGTGTTCGTGATCATGTTCGTGATGTTGTTTGTGATGGTGTTCGTGATCATGTTCGTGATGTTGTTTGTGATGATATCTGTGGTGGAGAGGCGGTGATGATGTTTGTGATGATGGTTGTGATAAAGATATGGCGATAATGTTCGTGCTTCGCAAGCGAAGATGTGCATGGCATTTAAAAAAAACAACAACTTTAAAGTTATGTTTGATTGTATATGTCCCCAGACGGCTGATGAGTGTAATCCGGACTCTGAAATATACGCTGCTGTTTGAACAGGAATATAGTAGATCTTGAGCAGGAATACAGTAGATCTTGAGCAGGAATACAGTAGGTCTTGAGCAGGAATATAGTAGGTCTTGAGCAGGAATATAGTAGGTCTTGAGCAGGAATATAGTAGGTCTTGAGCAGGAATACAGTAGATCTTGAGCAGGAATACAGTAGATCTTGAGCAGGAATACAGTAGATCTTGAGCAGGAATACAGTAGGTCTTGAGCAGGAATATAGTAGGTCTTGAGCAGGAATATAGTAGGTCTTGAGCAGGAATATAGTAGGTCTTGAGCAGGAATAGTAGAGCAGGAATACAGTAGGTCATGAGCAGGAATATAGTAGATCTTGAGCAGGAATATAGTAGGTCTTGAGCAGGAATAGTAGAGCAGGAATACAGTAGGTCATGAGCAGGAATATAGTAGGTCTTGAGCAGGAATATAGTAGGTCTTGAGCAGGAATAGTAGAGCAGGAATACAGTAGATCTTGAGCAGGAATATAGTAGATCTTGAGCAGGAATACAGTAGGTCTTGAGCAGGAATATAGTAGGTCTTGAGCAGGAATATAGTAGGTCTTGAGCAGGAATATAGTAGGTCTTGAGCAGGAATAGTAGAGCAGGAATACAGTAGGTCATGAGCAGGAATATAGTAGATCTTGAGCAGGAATATAGTAGGTCTTGAGCAGGAATAGTAGAGCAGGAATACAGTAGGTCATGAGCAGGAATATAGTAGGTCATGAGCAGGAATATAGTAGGTCATGAGCAGGAATATAGTAGGTCATGAGCAGGAATATAGTAGATCTTGAGCAGGAATATAGTAGATCATGAGCAGGAATATAGTAGATCTTGAGCAGGAATATAGTAGGTCATGAGCAGGAATATAGTAGATCTTGAGCAGGAATATAGTAGGTCTTGAGCAGGAATAGTAGAGCAGGAATACAGTAGGTCATGAGCAGGAATATAGTAGGTCATGAGCAGGAATATAGTAGGTCATGAGCAGGAATATAGTAGGTCATTAGCAGGAATATAGTAGATCTTGAGCATTAATATAGTAGATCTTGAGCAGGAATATAGTAGATCTTGAGCAGGAATATAGTAGATCTTGAGCAGGAATATAGTAGATCTTGAGCAGGAATATAGTAGATCTTGAGCAGGAATATAGTAGATCTTGAGCAGGAATATAGTAGATCTTGAGCAGGAATATAGTAGATCTTGAGCAGGAATATAGTAGGTCTTGAGCAGGAATATAGTATGTCATGAGCAGGAATAGTAGAGCAGGAATATAGTAGGTCTTGAGCAGGAATACAGTAGGTCTTCAGATGAATGGAAAGTAATATTGTTTCTCCCGTCTTTCATGAAATAACCTTCAGTTTTCTACTCTGTTCACAACGTCGAGTAACCCGCACTGATTTGATCATCCCAGAGTGGATTTCGCAAGAGATTCGGTAAATATTGCATTGCCTTAGAGATGTTTTCAAGTAGTCATTGAAACCATTTTTTCTGGATTCCTCTTGAACGCATGTCTACACACAGATCAGCAATAGAACAGTCTCTCTAGAATACGTCTGTCTGGCATAATGTATCAATGTATGCTCCTCTGCCAGGGTATGTTCATCTAGTATAAAGTGTGTACAAATCATAGCACGTAACTCCGTAGCTTTGAGCGATACTCCACAGTCATCTCGGAAATCCACCTTGTACACATGACGACACGAGCAGGATTAAAAAACATGACCTCTTGAACACAAGACGAAAAGCTTCACCATTACGCTAGGGAGATCCCCAACCAATTGACCAATAGTCATATAGGTGACGAGTGATACACGCCGAGTTTCTGCGTGCTAGTTGTGTGAATCGGAATAACCCAGTTTCAAATTTAGACTAGTATTTCGAAGTGCCACTTTCCGTGAGTGATCAGTGAATAGATCATCATCATCATCAAGTGTCGTCTCCGCAACGAAGGTAGTCTTTATATTAAGTGTCTTTAGCACCTCTTTATTTGTTTTCTTCTCTTTCCATGATGTTCTCCCTATTCTTCTATATACACACATCTCAAAGGCATCAATTTTGTCTTCTAATTGTTTATTTAGTGTCCATGTTTCTGAGCCATACATTAATTTGCAATAGATATAGCATTTTATAATTCTCATTTTTAACTTGTTTGTAATTTGTTTAGATATTAATAATTTCCTCATGCCATTGAAGGTACTTTTAGCCATTCCTATTCTCCTTTTAACTTCTGTTTCACATCTGCCATCATTTGTGACTATGTGTCCAAGATATTGATACTGTTTTACTTGTAGTTTCTCTCCCTGTATGTTTATGTTTACCTCCTGTTCTTCTGTGTCTTTGCTGATTATCATGGTTTTTGTTTTTTGAATGTTTATATTCAGTCCATATTCATTACTTGATTTATTGACTTGATCTATTAGTCTTTGTAGTTCATGTTCACTTTCTGCTAAAAGAACAGTGTCATCTGCATATCTAATGTTGTTTATTATTTTTCCATTGATCTGGAGTCCTGGTATTTCTTCTATATTTTTAAAGATATTTTCTGTGTAGATATTAAATAGGCTTGGTGATGATAAAGTGAATAGATAAAGGATATTAAATGTTTTGCTGGGCCCGACATTGGAAGTAAGGACTACCATTTACCTCTGTCATTCATGTTGCAAAATGCGACTATGGGGTGTTGTCTAACTACTCAGTTGAAGAGCAAGGTAACGCTAACGATAAGCTGAGCTTTGTACCAGCGTCAGAGCGAATAAGTGTCCAATAAGTGTTCAGCTACATAATCAAGTACTGGACATGAAACCGTCTTACTGGCATCGTTTACTGCACTTGATCAGTAAGGATAGGGCGATCTTCCCAAAGCGTGTGCCCTGGTGTATTACTTCCAGTGGGAGAACGACTTAAGTATTCCTGTCATGTCTGTACTTCCCGGTTGGACACATCCGACTTCATCACAGCGGGCAACCTTGATCTTAACATTGATGAAACAGTGATGGTGTAATGTTAACCCAATGCTAATTACACAGGAGTAATTTTTATTTAAAGCCACTGACAACGAGTGTATTCTAATCCCGGGATTCCTGGTCAATGGGTAACACTCGTTACGGGTGAATGGCTTACCATTACACAATCACTGTTCCCATCAATGTTAAGATCACGGTTGCCCGTCATGATGAAGTCGGATGTGTCCAACCAGGAAACACAAATATGACAGTCATACTTAAGTCGCTACGAAAACTATTTCTCCATACTACATTATTCTACCGACAGGAGTGTGAGAACTAACACAGGAAAATAAAAACATCCACCTACTCCAATTAGCACCAACCTCAATTTTTTGATGATACTAACACCAATTATTGTTAGTACAGAAAACATATTACACAAAATCGCATGGAAAAATAAAGCAAGTAGAGTGTTTCTCTCTAACTAAACACAAAGTGGGGTGTCTATCTCCAACTAAACACAAAGTGGGGTGTCTATCTCCAACTAAACACAAAGTGGTGTGTCTATCTCCAACTAAACACAAAGTGGGGTGTCTATTTCCAACTAAACACAAAGTGGGGTGTCTATCTCCAACTAAACACAAAGTGGGGTGTCTATCTCCAACTAAACACAAAGTGGGGTGTCTATCTCCAACTAAACACAAAGTGGGGTGTCTATCTCCAACTAAACACAAAGTGGTGTGTCTATCTCCAACTAAACACAAAGTGGGGTGTCTCTCTCCAACTAAACACAAAGTGGGGTGTCTATCTCCAACTAAACACAAAGTGGGGTGTCTATCTCCAACTAAACACAAAGTGGTGTGTCTATCTCCAACTAAACACAAAGTGGTGTGTCTATCTCCAACTAAACACAAAGTGGTGTGTCTATCTCCAACTAAACACAGAGTGGTGTGTCTATCTCCAACTAAACACAGAGTGGGGTGTCTATCTCCAACTAAACACAAAGTGGTGTGTCTATCTCCAACTAAACACAAAGTGGTGTGTCTATCTCCAACTAAACACAGAGTGGTGTGTCTATCTCCAACTAAACACAGAGTGGGGTGTCTATCTCCAACTAGACACAAAGTGGTGTGTCTATCTCCAACTAAACACAAAGTGGTGTGTCTATCTCCAACTAAACACAAAGTGGTGTGTCTATCTCCAACTAAACACAGAGTGGGGTGTCTATCTCCAACTAAACACAAAGTGGTGTGTCTATCTCCAACTAAACACAAAGTGGGGTGTCTATCTCCAACTAAACGCAAAGTGGGGTGTCTCTTTCACCAACTAAACACAAAGTAGGATGTCTCTTTCCATTTAAACACAAAGTGGAGTGTTCTCTCCAACTAAACATCAAATAAATCACTTAGAAAAAAAACACAGGGAAGCATACACGACTGTTGAGTCAATCAAAGGGAAGCTATTACACAACAGGAAATAGCAAATGTTGCATCCTGGAGAACACACAATTCTGGAATGTATTTTTTCTAAAGTTAAAACTGTACCATGAAGTAAAACAGGAAACATCTGTCAGAAATAGATATAGATATATATTCTAGACTTAAGTAGGGAAAAATGTTGAAGCAATCAATAAAAAATTGGTTACTGATGTGTGTGGGGGGTTGTAGTAGTGGATGAGGCAAAGAAAGTGTGAGGAGAGATTCGTGTATATGGAATAGAGATTGATTTTATTGGAGCAAAGATTGATTTTAATGGAGTAGAGATTGATTTTATTGGAGTAGAGATTGATTTTATCGGAGTAGAGATTGATTTTATTTAAGTAGAGATTGATTTTAATGGAGTAGAGATTGATTTTCATGGAGTAGAGATTGATTTTATTGGAGTAGAGATTGATTTTATCGGAGTAGAGATTGATTTTATTTAAGTAGAGATTGATTTTATTGGAATAGAGATTGATTTTAATGGAGTAGAGATGGTCCAACTCTGTGGCGAAGTGGTACTGAGCGCGTCTCTGACGGCCAAAGTACCGAGTTCGATCCACGCCTCAAGCAATTGTGCATCCGGACAGTTCAGAAAGCAATGACAAACTACTGAACGTATTTATATTGCCTAGAAAATCATCATAGCCAACCAACAAATGCTGGGTTTATTGCTAAATCATGTAAAGAATATGCTACCAATTATTTTAGAGTGTGATTTTAATGGAGTAGAAATTGAAGTCTGACTATTATCTGGAAGTCAAAGTCAATCAGCACACGCACGAAAATGCGCTTATTTAATTCCTGCGTTATTCCGGTGCTATCATATGGATGTGAGAGCTGGAAAAGCTCTTTACCTTTAGTAAAGAATTTATTGAGTTTCGAGAACAAATGTCTTCGTAGGATAACTAACACCCATTGGAGTGAATTCAAATCGAATGATAAAATCAGAGAAGAGACACATCAAAATTTTATCATAGATGTTATCAGAAAACGCCGTTGGTCCTACATCGGGCATGTCCTACGCGCAGACACCAACAGAATACACCACCAATCTCTTGAATAGATACCTACAGGCAAAAGAGCAAGGGGTAGACAAAAAGAAACACTCAGAAGAACAATACTTAGAGCACGTAAAACAACCAATATTCATACTATTCAAGAACTGCACAGAATAGCTTTGAACAGACAGAATTGGAGAGATCTGACCTCTGCCATATGCGCTAACTTCAGCGCAAAAAAGGAAAATGAACGAATGAATGAATGAGAGATTGAAGTTAGAATAGTAGATTATGAATGAGATGAATAGATTAGTGCCGTGTGTTTGGGGAGAAAGTTGCTTGTATGAGGGGATAATGAGAGAAGTGGGTGTAAGTTAGAGAGATACTTGTGTGGGGTAAGATACCCGTATGTTGGGTAAGGGTAAAGGTACGTCACATGGCAGCAACCTCCGTAGGGGGTGAAGATAACTCTTCATGTACTAAACAGCAGCAGCTTTTAGGTGGTTGGTCACTTCCCTTCGTTGCTGTCTTTACATCCTCTAACTCATACGTCATGTACTCCTTTACAGCTGGGTCGATATGTATGTAGTGTGGAGATATACTTGTATGTGGGGGTGGAGATATATGTGCATGTAGGGTAAGATGTATGTATGGGAAGTACAGAGATACGTGTATATGGGGGTGGGGAGAGAAACTTTCATGTGGGTGAGGGTAGCTAGATACTATTCGTGCGATAGATACCGACATGTTACATATATGGGGTAGATAGATACTTGTGTGTTGAGTAGAGAGATACGTGTATGTAGAGTAGAGTGTGACTTGTGTGTAAGTAGAGAGTGACGTGTGTAGAGTAGAGAGTGATTTGTTTGTAGAGTAGAGTGTGACTTGTGTGTAGAGTAGAGTGTGACTTGTGTGAAGAGTAGAGAGTGACGTGTGTAGAGTAGAGTGTGACTTGTGTGTAGAGTAGAGTGTGACTTGTGTGTAGAGTAGAGAGTGACGTGTGTAGAGTAGAGAGTGATTTGTTTGTAGAGTAGAGTGTGACTTGTGTGTAGAGTAGAGTGTGACTTGTGTGAAGAGTAGAGAGTGACTTGTGTGTAGATTATAGTTTGACTTGTGTGTAGAGTAGAGTGTGACGTGTGTGAAGAGTAGAGAGTGATTTGTTTGTAGAGTAGAGTGTGACTTGTGTGTAGAGTAGAGTGTGACTTGTGTGTAGAGTAGAGAGTGACTTGTGTGTAGATTAGAGTGTGACTTGTTTGTAGAGTAGAGTGTGACTTGTGTGAAGAGTAGAGAGTGACTTGTGTGTAGATTATAGTTTGACTTGTGTGTAGAGTAGAGAGTGACTTGTTTGTAGAGTAGAGAGTGACTTGTTTGTAGAGTAGAGAGTGACTTGTTTGTAGAGTAGAGAGTGACTTGAGTGTAGATTAGAGTTTGACTTGTGTGTATATTAGAGAGTGACGTGTGTAGATTAGACCGTGACTTGTGTGTAGATTAGAGAGTGACTTGTGTGTAGATTAGAGAATGACTTGTGTATAGATTAGAGAGTGACTTGTGTGTAGATTAGAGAATGACTTGTGTGTAGATTAGAGATTGACTTGTGTGTAGATTAGAGAGTGACTTTTGTGTAGATTAGAGAATGACTTGTGTGTAGATTAGAGAATGACTTGTGTATAGATTAGAGAGTGACTTGTGTGTAGATTAGAGATTGACTTGTGTGTAGATTAGAGAGTGACTTGTGTGTAGATTAGAGAATGACTTGTGTGAATATTAGAGATTGACTTGTGTGTAGATTAGAGAGTGACTTTTGTGTAGATTAGAGCGTGACTTGTGTGTAGATTAGAGAATGACTTGTGTATAGATTAGAGAGTGACTTGTCTGTAGATTAGAGAATGACTTGTGTGTATATTAGAGATTGACTTGTGTGTAGATTAGAGAGTGACTTTTGTGTGGATTAGAGCGTGACTTGTGTGTAGATTAGAGAATGACTTGTGTATAGATTAGAGAGTGACTTGTGTGTAGATTAGAGATTGACTTGTGTGTAGATTAGAGAGTGACTTGTGTGTAGATTAGACCGTGACTTGTATGTAGATTAGAGAGTGACTTGTATGTAGATTAGAGATTGACTTGTGTGTAGATTAGAGAGTGACTTTTGTGTGGATTAGAGCGTGACTTGTGTGTAGATTAGAGAATGACTTGTGTATAGATTAGAGAGTGACTTGTGTGTAGATTAGAGATTGACTTGTGTGTAGATTAGAGAGTGACTTGTGTGTAGATTAGACCGTGACTTGTATGTAGATTAGAGAGTGACTTGTATGTAGATTAGAGAATGACTTGTATGTAGATTAGAGATTGACTTGTGTGTAGATTAGAGAGTGACTTTTGTGTGGATTAGAGCGTGACTTGTGTGTAGATTAGAGAATGACTTGTGTATAGATTAGAGAGTGACTTGTGTGTAGATTAGAGATTGACTTGTGTGTAGATTAGAGAGTGACTTGTGTGTAGATTAGACCGTGACTTGTATGTAGATTAGAGAGTGACTTGTATGTAGATTAGAGAATGACTTGTATGTAGATTAGAGAGTGACTTGTGTGTAGATTAGAGAGTGACTTTGTGTAGATTAGAGAGTGACTTTTGTTAATATTAGAGAGATACTTGTGTGTAGAGTAGAGAGTGACCTATGGTTGTCTGTGTGGGATAGAGAGATTGCTGTGTTTAGGTAGAGAGACATAAACTAGTTGTTGGATAGAAATGCATTTGTCTGTGAAGTAGAGTGAATCGTGTGTATGTGTGTGTGTGTGTATGTGCGTGTGTGTGTGCTCTAGAGATAAATGTGTATGTGTGATCAAGAGAGACATGTATGTAAGGTAAAAGACTTCTGCATGTAGTAGAAAGACATATATTAGCGGTTGAGAGACAACTTTTGTCAGTAGAGAGAGATTTATAATTAGGATTCAATTTTTTTGATCAAAATAATTCTTTGGGAATTATATATTTCTAATCCTGAGCAATTGTCTAATTTACTAGTCACAAGTTATTTTCTAAGAAAACTAGTCACACGTTATTTTCTAAAAAACTAGTCACATGTTATTGTTTAAGAAAAATAGTCACACGTTATTGTTTAAGAAAACTAGTCACACGTTATCGCTTAAGACAACTAGTCACAAACGATTATTTAAGAAAACTAGTCACAAGTTATTGTCTAAGAAAACTAGTCACAAGTTATTGTCTAAGAAAACTAGTCACAAGTTATTGTCTAAGAAAACTAGTCACAAGTTATTGTCTAAGAAAACTAGTCACATGTTATTGTCTAAGAAAACTAGTCACAAGTTATTGTCTAAGAAAACTAGTCACAAGTTATTGTCTAAGAAAACTAGTCACATGTTATTGTTTACGAAAACAAGTCACACGTTATCGTTTAAGAAAACTAGTCACAAGCTATTGTCTAAAAAACATAACCATACGTTATTGTCTAATTGATGATTAAATTTTGAAGCCAATATCTTGAAATCTTCTTCTTCTTCTTTCCTTCCTCCCTTACCCTTTACGGGTGTAGAGGATAGAATGTTCTTGTTCTCGCTTTTCTGGCAGCTTCAGATAATGCTATTTTGTTTTCGTGTAATGTCTCTTTGATGTTGTCGATCCAGCGTACTCTAGGTCTACACTTGGCTCTTCTGTCTGCTTCTCCTCTCTTCACATATACTTTATAAACTAATGAATCACACGGTATTCTTTCCAAATGACCGAACCACTGTATCTGTTGGTTTTGTATGTATTGTAGAATTGATATGACACCCACTCTGTCTCTTATTCTTAACTTGAAATTATTCTCAATTGTCTTGACTGATTCTACTTCGGTGATTAGACATAGAGCTGTTGAAATCTATGTATCTCCTGAAGAGTTTACAAGTACGCTATGAGACAGAGAAAAAGATTATTCAAAGGTAGTGAAAGTTAGGAGACATCCTTATTTAACTTGATTGTGAGTTCAATGTTTTGTTTGTTTTGCGTTCGCTCCATTGTAACCATCACGGATATCCGTGCGATTTCCGCCGGGAGCGTGATTACGTTGTGCCACCGTTATGCACCTTGTAGGCCTAGCACATCCGATTTCGGCATGTCTTGACAATTCGAGTGGGCTACCCTTAGACTGTGACAGCCACTATATCTGTCTCCAGGCACGCGTAGTGGCGACTCGTCGCCCAGACGATTTTTGCTCTCGTCTGACTCGCACGAGGTGTTCCACTGTCTATGAACTCGCCTCGTGTAATTGGACGTGCTGTGCCTGTGCCCATTGGGTACTGAACCGTTTCTCATCCGTGAGCCTGGTTCCTTAAGGGGAAGAACTCAACAGAGGAGTTGGACCCAGGCTCTTTCGCCCTCTTAGCCGAGGTGTCATTCACTGACATCGTGTAACCTTGTCCAAGTTCGAGTCTCACACCACGCGTTTGAGAGCAAGGCGTTCTCGAGCTGAGCGTCCTTGTCCCAATAGCGCCTGAGCCCATCAGGTACTGAACCCTTTCTCTCTTCAAGTGTATTTCCGGTGTAGGAAAACCTGACAGTAGAGTTGGACCAGGGCTAAATCGTTGTCCCTTCTGTGCCTGAGCCCATCGGGTACGGGACCCTTTCTCTCTGCAAATGCGCTTCCGGTATAGGAAACCTTGACAGTAGCGTTGGGCCAGGACTACCATGGTTGTCACTTTCTTGCCTAAGCCCATCGGGTACAGAACCCTTTCTCTTCGCGAGCATATTTCCGGTTTAGGAAGGCTCGACATTAGAGTTGGATTAGGTCTTCTTGCTTTACCAAACGCCAATGAATGGGTCTGGGTCTCTGCCAGTAAGGGACACATGTAACTAGAAGCTCGTCTCGAGCTGACGGAGCTTGTAGTTCCCCTTTCCTAGGGACTTTTCACTTTCTATTTGCAGTTGGCGCTGCCCTCTAGCGCTGTTCTGCCCTTTCATTGTTTCATTGTACTCGGTATGAAATCTATTTGTCTCTCGCCATGCATCTACCTTTACGTGCATTTTACATTGGCCGCACCTCCAATGTTCGGACTGAGCTGACTAGTTTCACTGTATGTCGACAGTGTCGCTATATGTGGTGATGCTGGTGGTGTCGGAGATATTGTCTGTCTCTTGTGCAGTCAAATCTCTTTCTATTTGCTACCTCCACATTCTCGGACACGATCCCCAAATGATTTGTCCAGAATCAGCTCGAGCTGCTGTATTTCTGTTTCCAGGGTGCACCGCGTGGAGGTACATTTGGGATCTTGGTTATCTGCTAACCCTGGGTCCGCCTAGAGCAATGCGTTCCCTTTGCACCCCGTTCAATGTGTTTTTGAAGTAAATATATCGAATAAAATAGTTTGATGTATTAATTAATTGACATAATCAAGTTAATGACTATTGTAATGTATTCTGGTATTTAAGGGCTACAACTACACTATTACAACTCTTGTAGCTAAGACGGAGTTATGCCCCTTCTAACCAGACTTCTTAGAAAAAAGACTATCTATTTGACTAATGGTGTATTGTCAATGGACAGGTGAAGATGAGCTGGAGATCTATCGTCGGGAGCTTAATACGCCTGTTTTATATTATATTGTCCCTCTAATACAGAGTTTGTAAAGTAGAAGTTAAATTGATATTTGACGGGCAGTCGTTAGAAAATATAATCTATATTCGCCAAACCCTTTGTTGTCTTTCAGCGTCAGGGGTTGAAGAGTTTTCTGGAGATGACCCTCGTGTGTGCTGGGTATATTGTGGAATTTATCGTCTCTTTTATTTCGGTGGTTTATTGTTTTCGTAGTCGGTTTCTAGGTCTGCCTTCACTGTATCTGTGTAGCATAGCTTGCTGTGGTATGCTGTATGACGATAGTCTGCTGATGTGTGCAAATCATTTGATCTGTTGTCTCTTAATATATTCTAAGATAGGGATTGTGCTGGTTATTTGTCTAGTGCCCTCATTCCTCACTCTGTCTCTTAGCGATATTCCTAGGATTCTGCGTAAGCATAACATCTCAGCTGTCACAAGTTTACTATTGACTTATGCTGTCGGTGTCCATGTTTGGTATTGGTAGCACAGCTTTGGCATAATAATTGTTTTCAGTACTGTTATCATTATATTCATATATTGATTATAATCATCATTATACCGTTTAAATGAGGATGTCGGTGACTATCATCATCATCAAGTGCCGTCTCCGCAACGAAGGTTGGCTGCAACGTATCTCCAACATCTCCTGTCTCTTGTCTTGGTGGTGCACTCTGCTATACTGTAACCTGTCCATCGTGTGATGTTACTCTCCCACTTGTATCTCTGCCTACCTATTGCTCGCTTCCCTTTGACTTTACCCTCAAGTAAGGTCTTCAATAGGGTGTCATGTCTTTTAATGTGTCCAACGTATTTAATTTGCCTGATCTTTATTTCTCTTAGTAGATCTTTCTTCATATTAAGTGTCTTTAGCACCTCTGTATTTGTTTTCTTGTCTTTCCATGGTGTTCTCCCTATTCTTCTATGTACCGACATCTCAAAGGCATCAATTTTGTCTTCTAATTGTTTATTTAGTGTCCATGTTTCTGAGCCATACATTAATATGGAATAGATGTAGCATTTTATAATTCTCATTTTTAACTTGTTTGTAATTTGTTTAGATATTAATAATTTCCTCCTGCCATTGAAGGTACTTTTAGCCATTCCTATTCTCCTTTTAACTTCTGTTTCACATCTGCCATCATTTGTGACTATGTGTCCAAGATATTGATACTGTTTTACCTGTTGTAGTTTCTCTCCCTGTATGTTTATGTTTACCTCCTGTTCTTCTGTGTCTTTGCTGATTATCATGGTTTTGTTTTTTGAATGTTTATATCGGTGACTATAAATCGTATGTACCCGCTCCTGTTAATGAATTGCTGTACTTACAAAGTACATTAGGAGATCGTGGTGAGTAGATTACCAGATCTGCAGCTCCACTATTTTTGTGTGTGGATGATTTAATGCTCTGATATAGCCAAATTAGACTAAGGTCCTCGGTTGAAAGAGTTACCTTAGAATTACCTTAGAATAAATGGTATATTTTACTTAACTAAATATTAATTAATTAGATATTGTGGGAAATTCATCGTTAACCTTCACTATAGTTTGACATTGTTTCAAAGTGAGATATTTGGACTCAAAACATGAGATATAAATGTATATGTTAATGTAAAAATGTTTCCCAAAAAGCACAGGACCAGTAATGCTCTTTTATGTAAACAGTTATCAGGAGATCACGTTGTATTTTTCATAATTCGTCTTCGCTGAATATTAATTTTTAATTGAAGCCCTGAGGTCTGAAGAAAATAGCAATTAATAATGAAAGGTAGATCAACTCCTGACATGTCTGTTCAAACAAAGAAAATATAAACACCATTTCAAAACAGTGCGGTACTTTGGTTGAAAAAAGTAAGTAGAAATAAAGTAAATTAAATCTCCAGGGCTGTGAGGTTAAAGTCGCCTTCGCAGCACCAGAAATGTAAGTGGATGTCCATACATTATATCAACAATATGGGGTTAGGTCGGTGGGAGGGGATAAGGGATCTGAATAAGTTTTACAGTTGTTAACAAATGTGTTGGAGGGAGGGGATTCTAAAATTGGAAGTCAACAATACAGCTTTATATACACAAATTAAATTGTTTAAATTAAAGAAAAGAAATTCTGAAATTGTGGAGGAAATCATGGACTCTTTCCCTAAATTTTGTTCTTCTATAATAATGTTTAGATGTGATGATTGGTAAATTTGTGAACAAATTAAGCAGCCAGCGTACGTTTTATATCTTATTCTTCTGCATTTGTTCCTAAACTTCTACTGTTAGCATAATGTAGACATGAGTTACATTAACAGGATGTAGTTACATTAGCAGGATGTAGTTACATTAGCAGTTAGTAGTTACATTAGCAGTTAGTAGTAACATTAGCAGTTAGTAGTTACATTAGCAGTTAGTAGTAACATTAGCAGTTAGTAGTTACATTAGCAGTTAGTAGTAACATTAGCAGTTAGTAGTTACATTAGCAGTTAGTAGTTACATTAGCATTTAGTAGTTACATTAGCAGTTAGTAGTAACATTAGCAGTTAGTAGTTACATTAGCAGGATGTAGTTACATTAGCAGTTAGTAGTTACATTAGCAGTTAGTAGTTACATTAGCAGGATGTAGTTACATTAGCAGTTAGTAGTTACATTAGCAGTTAGTAGTTACATTAGCAGGATGTAGTTACATTAGCAGGATGTAGACCAGAGAACGAAATATGTTGTGGCATGGTTTACTGCTTGGTTTCGTTATCTGCGTACTTCCTGCCGACACATCCGATATTAGCATGGCTTTTGCTTCATTTTGACCAATGGAATGGTAAAGGCAATTCAATCGTAAATGTTCTTAGTCACATTAGTGTGACATGCGTAACTGAACACACTTCTACTATTCTTTGTACCTCTATGGATCCTGGAAACACCCATGGGGATCACTCATTTCTTTAAGAATTATGTACCTCCTGAAAGCATTGCTTACACTAGTACAAATATATAGTTATATTCAAAACTCTTCATTATTAGTTTTGGGTGGGTGATAGAGGGACGAATTGTAACCAGACCTTGATTAACTTTGTTTTCTTACGGTACCATATCTCTTTATTAAATCTCAACAATTATTTCATGTGTTCTCTTTATCATAAAATATTAATATTTCTTTTGTATGTGAATTAGAAATTTTTATGTTATATTAATTACGCAAATTGCTTGTATTTTATTGTGTCTAAATTATTTTTTAAGAATCGGGAATGGAAGGGAGATAAACGTTTGTGCTAACGTAATTCAGTTAGGAATTCAATCAGAGTTATTGACAATTGCTGACCAGGAGTGATGTCATTAATACGCAAAACAAATGGTTGATGTAATTTATGGAAGCACCACAGCAAAGGTGCATCCTTAGTTTTAAGATATTTAACAGGACACAATGTGTAGCCATAGATTTAAGGTGTGTACCAGAACACAATTTGTAGCCATAGATTGAAAGTGTGTACCAGAACACAATTTGTAGCCATAGATTGAAGGTGTGTACCAGAACACAATGTGTAGCCATAGATTTAAGGTGTGTACCAGAACACAATTTGTAGCCATAGATTGAAAGTGTGTACCAGAACACAATTTGTAGCCATAGATTGAAGGTGTGTACCAGAACACAATGTGTAGCCATAGATTTAAGGTGTACCAGAACACAATTTGTAGCCATAGATTGAAGGTGTGTACCAGAACACAATTTGTAGTCATAAATTGAAGGTGTGTACCAGAACACAATTTGTAGCCATAGATTGAAGGTGTGTACCAGAACACAATTTGTAGCCATAGATTGAAGGTGTGTACCAGAACACAATGTGTAGCCATAGATTGAAGGTGTGTGCCAGAACACACTGTGTATCCATAGTTTAAAGGTGTGTTCCAGGACATAATTTGTATCCATACTTTATAGGTACATATCTTGTACAGATTACATAGTGAGAGAACAGATCAAGTGGTTTGGCCACATTATGAGAATGCATCCCGTACAAGCATATAACCAAATGAGATCAGGGTACAAAGCCAGAGGAAGACCACGGAAAAGATGGATAGAAAACGTCAGGGACATCCTGTACAGACACGGTCATAGCACAGCCGAGACCACACATCTGACTTTAGAACTCCAATCACCCCTACGCTTGACGGCAAGAGTGGATCACAAACCACCTAGGGAAAGACAATAGACAATAGACAATAGACAATAGACTTTATAGGTGTGAGCAAGAACATATTTCAGCTTTAATTTCCAAATAGTCAACTGAACTCCATTAAAAAAAGACAGTTTAACATCCAAGAACTATAACTGCAAATTGTGCAGTCTCAGATATATAATATAGAGTTATAACCCTTTGCCAATGAACGTGAGAGGTTTTCTCTATTCTCCGTGAGGTAGTCTTCTTGGCATTAAAAAAAAACCGCTATATCCTTCTTTCAAACCTGAAATTGCATAATAAATATAAACAGACAAATCATAATTCCTGAAAATCCTATCAAACAATTAACATTTGTAAAAATTGGTATTGCCATAGTTGAGACGTTTGTTTGAATTTGGATAGGAATAAATAGCGGGTACTGGACATGTAATGACAGAATGATGTTGCTAAAGATCAAAACAAAACCGTTTGATCTGGCCATTATACAAACTTACGCACCAACTACAGATTACACTGAAGAAGAAATAGAACAGTACTACGAAGATCTACAACAACTACTCAAACCAGTAAAATCAACAGACATTTTAATAATCATGGGAGACATGAATGCAAAAATAGGGAAAGGAAGACATAAGAACATTGTAGGGCAATTCGGACTAGGGACAAGAAATGACAGAGGAGAAAGACTTGGAAAAGCCCTGGAGACAGAAAAAGGGACCAAATATATTACATTATGATCAACAATAGATTTAGAAATAGTGTCAAAAACATCAAAACATACCCAGGTGCAGATATCAACTCTGACCATAATCCAGTGCTGTGCAACATAAATGTCAAACTTAAAAAGATAGTAAATAGAGGAGTCCAAGAACCACAGATAGACGCATCAGCACTAAAACAACCAGACATACAACACAAACATCTTGTAAATGTAAGGAATAGATATGAACATCTAATGGTAGAGTGCATGGAACAATACAGAAGGAAAAATCCAGAGGAGGAAATAGACAATAAATGGGACAGCCTAAGGAAAAGTATTCAAACATCAAATGAAAATTTACCAATAAAAAGTACCAAGAACAAACAAACATGGATGACAGATGAAATATTAGAGAAAATGACAGAAAGAAAGAAAGCTAAAAATACGCCAAAATATTCAATTATAGACAAGGAGATACGTAACATGTGCATAACAGCGAAAAAACAATGGCTAGAAACAAAATGCAGTGAAATAGAGGATATGTCCATACAACAGAAGACAAAATTAATGCATAAGGAGATAAGGCTGATCACAAATAAGAAAAATCCTATAAATGGGGGTGGTTGCATTAAAGATAAAAATGGTAAAATAATATTTGATAAAACAGAAGCACTCACAAGATGGACATATTATGTAACAGAACAGTTTGACGACCAACGGAACAATAAACCAACAATACACAACAATGATGGACCAGCAATACTGAAATCAGAAGTAGAACATGCAATAAATTCAATAAAATGTGGAAAACCTGCAGGCTCTGACAACATAACAGCAGACATAATAAAAACTCTAAATGAATTTGGTGTAGATACTATCACAGAAATTTGCAATGACATATACGAAACAGGCCATATACCTAAAGACCTAACATCATCAATATTCATACCACTACCTAAGAAGTCCAGGGCTGTGGACTGTACAGAATATAGAACAATAAGTCTAATGAGCCATATAACTAAAATACTTCTCAAGATAATACATGAAAGAATTAAGAACAAGATAGACATGGAGGTCGGTGAAGAACAATTCGGTTTTAGGAAAAACAAAAGAACCA
The DNA here is from genome assembly GCA_034231615.1 of Meghimatium bilineatum. NCBI lineage: Eukaryota > Metazoa > Mollusca > Gastropoda > Stylommatophora > Philomycidae > Meghimatium > Meghimatium bilineatum. The sequence goes on from CM067322.1 coordinate 23,068,554, forward strand.
GAGAAGCTATACTGAGTATCCGGCTAGTGATAGATAAATATATAGAAGTCCAAAAAAGTATCTATATTTGCTTCATAGACTACAGCAAGGCCTTTGACAGAGTCCAACATGAAAAATTAATCAAATGTCTTCAAGAAATAGGCATAGATGCAAAAGACTTCAGGCTGATTAGAAATATATATTGGGAACATACTGCATCAATAAGGTGTGAAAACAGTTTCTCTCCATACATAGAAATCAGAAGAGGGGTAAGACAAGGATGCATTTTATCACCAAGCCTATTTAATATCTACACAGAGAATATCTTTAAAAATATAGAAGAAATGCCAGGACTCAAGATCAATGGGAAAATAATAAACAACATTAGATATGCAGATGACACTGTTCTTTTTGCAGAAAGTGAACATGAACTACAAAGACTAAAAGATCTAGTCAATAAATCAAGTAATGAATATGGACTGAATATAAATATTCAAAAAACAAAAACCATGATAATCAGCAAAGACACAGAAGAACAGGAGGTAAACATAAACATACAGGGAGAGAAACTACAAGTAAAACAGTATCAATATCTTGGACACATAGTCACAAATGATGGCAGATGTGAAACAGAAGTTAAAAGGAGAATAGGAATGGCTAAAAGTGCCTTCAATGACATGAGGAAATTATTAATATCTAAACACATTACAAACAAGTTAAAAATGAGAATTATAAAATGCTACATCTATTCCATATTAATGTATGGCTCAGAAACATGGACACTAAATAAACAATTAGAAGACAAAATTGATGCCTTTAAGATGTAGATATATAGGAGAATAGAGAGAACATCATAGAAAGAGAAGAAAACAAATAAAGAGGTGCTAAAGACACTTAATATGAAGAAAGAACTACTAAGAGAAATAAAGATCAGGCAAATAAAATACTTTGGACACATTAAAAGACATGACACCTTATTGAAGACCTTACTTGAGGGTAAAGTCAAAGGGAAGCGAGCAAGAGGTAGGCAGAGATACAAGTGGGAGAGTAACATTACACGATGGACAGGTTACAGTCTAGCAGAGTGCACCACCACGACAAGAGACAGGAGATGTTGGAGATACGTTACAGCCAACCTTCGTTGCGGAGACGGCACTTAATGATGATGAGGAATACACATTGTTCATTCCTTAAATAGTTGACTCCATATTCTAGCACAATATAAATGTTTATCATAGATTTCAGAGTTAGTTGCAAATTCTAACGCCATGCAGTTCGTTTTTTCTTGACATCTCGCTATTACGTGTCGTGTTTTAAGCTGTTTCATGTTGGGGGGGCATGGGGGAGGCGGAAGTTGGGGGGGGGGGGAGAGAGAGAATATAAGCTTTCATAAGAATCATATTGTTGATTGTGACGCAGATGTTGTGATTTTGTTCAAGCTGTGTGAAATCTTGGGCTATCTATGATTATTTGTGTAGTCTTGTTTTTATTTAAGATTATTTATTCAGTCTTATTTTTATTTGTCATGTCATGTGACGTATTCCTTCCAGAACGTTGTCTTCCCAATGAAGTCTCTGAACCTCTCTCTGTCTTGGGCGATGTGGCTTGCATTATCTTTAATGTCGTCAGTCCATCGTCTTCTTGGTCTGCCCCTTCTCCTCTTCCCAGGTACTCTTCCCTCCAATATTTGTCTTTCTAAACAGTTATGTCTCTTTATATGACCAAACAGGCGTAGTTTTCTTTTTGTTATTGTGTTTAGTAACCAACACTCTGGAATATTCAGTGTGTTTATAATATCTGAGTTTCTGATTTTATCCTTCCATGATATTCTAAGTATCTTTCTGTAGCATTTCAGCTCGAAGGCATTGATCTTCTTTGCCGCTGTTTTACTTAGAGTCCATGTTTCACAGCCGTATGTTGCAACTGGAAAAATAAAAGTTCGTGACATTAGCACTTTCGTTTCTATTTTGTTGTTTTTCCATATGCTTTTCAGCCGTGTTATTTTGCAATATGCCATTGCCAATCTCTTCCTTATTTCTGCCATGCAGTCTCCTGCACCGTTGATGTTTGCTCCTAAGTATTCAAATTTATCCACACATTCTATCTCGGTATTGTCTATTCTGATTTTTGGTTGTTGTGTTGTTATATCTGTTGACATGATTTTTGTTTTCTGCGATTTTTATTTATGATTATTTAATTAAAGTCGTGTTTTTATATAAAGATTATGTGTGTGCATCAATCAATCAAGTGTCATGCCGAATGGCGTAGGAGTTCATGTTCCTCCACGACTCTATCTCTTGTGTTGTCAATAAGCTCGGTTGGTGAGCTTCTACCGTGCCACAATACAAATCCATCTAGCAACTTTTCTCTTTGTCGTCCCCTATCTCTTCTCCCCTTGTTCTTTCCATTGGTTATTAAGTGTTCAAGCTGTGTTCTTCTCAGCACATGTCCTAGAAATCTTGACTGTCTGCCCCTAATGTTTGATATGATTGATCTTTTTACACCAGCATCAATGAGAACCTCTGCATTAGTTTATGTGAATCCTTCCTTTTATCCATTAGTATCTGTCATTAGTAGATTTAACTCCGCAGCGACTATATATTTATATCATCTACGATAGCAACAATGGTATAAACCAAGCTCTGTGTTATGATCAACTTGAATTAGATGATTTACTAGAAGTAACCTGTCTCAACAATACAACAGTGTTCTCATCACGTGGAGAATAGACGTTAATCTTTAGAAACAAGTGGTACTCAACCTTCTATCGGATATATACAATATACATTCTTGTATAACGTGTAGTCTGCTGTTTAACCACACTCTATCTATCGGCACAGAACTCCAGTATCACCTGTAACCAGTTTCATCTTGTTTCTGGTAAACCACACTCGGCACAGTCTAGTCTTGTCTAGTCTATAAGTCTGTCTACGAGTCTAGTCTTGATTGTAACCATTTTCGTCTTCTTGCTGGTTAACCACACTCTAGCTATCGGCACAGGAGTTTAGTCTTGCTTCTAACCAGTTTCGTCTTCTTGCTGGTTAACCACAGTCTATCTATCTTCAGAGGAGTCTAGTCTTGATTGTAACCATTTTCGTCTTCTTGCTGATTAACCACACTCTAGCTATCGGCACAGGAGTCTAGTCTTACTTGTAACCAGTTTCGTCTTCTTGCTGGTTAACCACAGTCTAGCTAGCGGCACAGGAGTCTAGTTTTGAGTGTAACCAGTTTTGTCTTCTTGCTAGTTAACCACACTCTATCTATCGTCACATGAGTCTAGTTGTGAGTGTAACCAGTTTTATCTTCTTGATAGTTAACCACACTCTAGCTATCGGCACAGGAGTCTAGTTTTGAGTGTAACCAGTTTCGTCTTCTTGCTAGTTAACCACACTCTATCTATCGTCACATGAGTCTAGTTTTGAGTGTAACCAGTTTTATCTTCTTGCTAGTTAACCACACTCTATCTATCGGCACAGGAGTCTAGTTTTGAGTGTAACCAGTTTTATCTTCTTGCTAGTTAACCACACTCTATCTATCGGCAGAGGAGTCTAGGTTGGGTGTAACCAGTTTCGTCTTCTTCATCGTCTTCTGTGTTTATTATCAAATTTCTGCACATAATCAGAGTGTTATTCAGAGAACGGGATACGTTACGTCATTGTTATCAACTTTGTAGCGATTATCTGCATCTTTGGGCCAGAAGTATATCCGACTTCAGCATGGCCCATGGATCAATTTGTGCTAAAATGAAATGGGTCAAGAAATGTACCTCCTTAGTCGGCTCTTATACATACATGGAAGGTAACGGTATCGCCATTTTTGTTCCCCATTCAGGACCCGGTAACACAGGATTGTATACCATGTTTAATACAGGATTCTCCTAAGGACTGCTCAGATTTATCATTAATCACAATATTCACGTCACATCATCATCATCACCAGGTAGCATATCCTGAACAGGATCTAGCAGTCATCACAGCCTATCAGAAACTTCTGTCGATCTTGAGTCAGTCTTCCTGTTTCTGTTATTGTCATGTTCAGGTGGTTTTTGATGTCTTGCATCCATCTTCTTCTTGGTCTGCCTCTTGTTCGTCTCCCTGACACCCATTCCCTCCATTATGGTTTACTCTAGGCCGTCATGTCGTTTAATGTGACCAAAATATTGTAGTTTTCTGGAAAGAACAATGCTGTTTAGCCAGTTTTCTTTTACATTCGCTCAGGATGGCTACATTGGTGATCTCTTTTCGACCAGAAGCAGTGATCGATGCAGTAACAATACACACTACTTATACTATTGAAATAAAAGGAATGTGCAGTCAGCGAACAACTCTATGATTATTATAAGGAAATGTTAGAGTTGGAACAATGTATGTTGGTACATTTAAAAAAATATTATACTAATATGTTAGTTGCTTAGTTTGTTTGTTTGTTTGTTTTGCGTTCGCTCCATTGTAACCATCACGGATATCCGTGCGATTTCCGCCGGGAGCGTGATTACTTTGTGCCACCGTTATGCGCATTGTAGGTCTAGCACATCCGATTTCGGCATGCCATGACAATTCAGGTGGGCTACCCTTAGCCTGTGGCAGCCTCTATATCTGTCTCCAGGCACGCGTAGAGGCGACTCTTCGCCCAGACGATTTTTGCTCTCGTCTGACTCGCACGAGGTGTTCCACTGTCTATGAACTTGCCTCGTGTAATTGGACGTGCTGTGCCTGTGCCCATTGGGTACTGAACCGTTTCTCATCCGTGAGCCTGGTTCCTTAAGGGGAAGAACTCAACAGAGGAGTTGGACCCTGGCTCTTTAGCCGAGGTGTCATTCACCGACATCGTGTACCCTTGTCCAAGTTCGAGTCTCACACCACGCGTTTGAGAGCAAGGCGTTCTCGAGCTGAGCGTCCTTGTCCCAATAGCGCCTGAGCCCATCAGGTACGGAACCCTTTCTCTTCGCGAGCATATTTCCGGTTTAGGAAGGCTCGACATTAGAGTTGGATTAGGTCTTCTTGCTTTACCAGACGCCAATGAATGGGTTGCCTGTAAGGAACACATGTAACTAGATGCTCGCCTCGAGCTGACGGAGCTTGTAGTTCCCCTTTCCTAGAGACTTTTCACTTTCTATTTGCAGTTCGCGCTGCCCTCTAGCGCTGTTCTGCCCTTTCATTGTTTCATTGTACTCGGTATGAAATATATTTGTCTCTCGCCATGCATCTACCTTTACGTGCATTTTACATTGGCCGCCCCTCCAATGTTCGGACTGGACTGACTAGCTTCACTGTATGTCGACAGTGTCGCTATATGTGGTGATGCTAGTGGTGTCGGATATATTGTCTGTCTCGTGTGCAGTCAAATATCTTTCCGTCTGCTACCTCCACATTCTCGGACACGATCCTCAAATGATTTGGCAAGAATCAGCTCGAGCTGCTGTATTTCTGTTTCCAGGGTGCACCGCGTGGAGGTACATTTGGGATCTTGGTTATCTGCTAACCCTGTGTCCGCCTAGTGCAATGCGTTCCCTTTGCACCCCAGTTTCTTAGTTAGTCGTCGGATCATCATCACTGCAAAGTGGACACGTCCATAGTTGATCCAATCTCTCCTTGAGTCTACCGCCATTACACTTCTGCTGACAATACCAGTCGTATGGAGGTTGACTATCATTCTTCTGCCCCCTTCAAAATGTTCACTTCTAGATACACCGCATTTCAGTCCCTGATCTTTAATCCTGGCCTATGAAAAGGAATCATCATCCACATTAGTCTCACTCTCGCGTGTTATATCTCTTAAGGAGTTCAAAACGTCAGCGTGATCCATTGCCCCATCGACCTGTGCCACGATGTGCATGACTCCAGTTATCCGCTCTTTCATTGTCTCAAACACCCACATGTCCCAGAACGAAAATAACTGTAACCACTATTAGCCTCGCCTTTCTCAATGCCTCAATCCACTGTTCGCGATTATATACTGTTATAATCATATGTGAAATGGACCTTCATTAAAATGGAATGGGAATCATAAACTCTATGATTTTTACGTGGTTATCGACATTAAATACCAATAATCAGAACATATATATATATATATATATAAATGTCACATTTTTGGATTTTGAATTATCTCCGTACTGATCTGTACCGAGACAGTAGACGGTAAAGACCACTATCCAGAATTTATTAGGACTTCATTCGTTGCGCTTTTGATTGTTGTCCTGGTTTTCTTTGGTCACTATTAATATACGTGGAGTTGCAAACCTAAAAAAAACTAATGCGGGTCAACGAAATGAACAGAAACAATAAAAATGGCCATACTATGTCATGTTTACATTTTCTGTAATATGGAAGTAGCCAAACATGACTGCTAAATCGTAATTGAGTCTATGCTACATTCATTGAATGGAGACAAGAGTATAATCAAAGTAACAAATGATACGGCGTATCCAACAAGATAAGTGACACTATGTGGAATCAGTTCGCAGGGCTATCCTTGAGAAGGACGATACATATTGTACGTGTAATCCCGACTATTTCTTTTGTAACAACCGACCCTTTCTGTGTCGTTTAACAATCCTATGTCATTCAGTATGTATATCTATATGTCCATGGACGAGAACACGACAATTGATGACGATTCTACGCAGCATTAAGTGACTCATTAATATAGCAATTAGTAATAATACATCTATGACGTAATTGAAGTGAAGATTCGTCATTGAAGTAATTAATACAAAAAACTATACGGCATGTGATGGCGAATCTATACAAAAATGGGAATAAATGTGTCATTATATGGGGCGACGAGTTCATAGGGGCAGTAGTGAGAAGTATGGTTTGGCATCCAAGCACTGTAACCATTAGCTGCGAGATACTGAGCACCTAAATGTATGCTCAGAGTGTTCAGACTTAAATTACTCATAAATTCTTTCCTTAAGAAACGTGTGATACTTAGCCAGATGTAGTCGTCCAGAGAACGGACGCGATGTTTCATTCAAACACAGTTTGGCTGCGATATATGTACCTTTCTTCCTGACACATCTGAATTCTGCATGTCTTTCGTGTCATTTAGAATTTTCATGGGACAGAACAGACAGCCCCACACAAAAACTTCCTTAATAGCCTCTTATTATATGCATGGTAGGATACAATGTTTCTCTTTTTTGAGTCCCTTTCTAGCCCCGGCAACACATTTGTCTTCTTCTTCTTCTGCGTTCGTTCTCAAACTCCTGCAGATTAGCAGGATGTAGTCCGGAGAACGGAATGCGTTGTATCATGGTTTACATCATTACTGCGATGTCTGCGCCTTTCGGTCTGACACATCCGACAATCATCATGGCTTTGGGTCTCTGACCCTATATAGGATGGGACAACCAACTCCATCCCATAACCTCCTTAGTCGCATTTTACGACATGCGTGGAAGGTAAACAGTGTTGCTATTTTTTACTCCCCTTCCGGGCCCCGGCAACACACGGGTGGGCAACACATTTGTGAAGAAATAGATGCATTAACCCTGAGTGTACTTCAGCTCCAAATTAACCATAACGAAATATCTGCTTATAATCCATCTATTTATACATTGTGTACTAGTCTATTTTGATATTAGTCTAATATATACTCAAATCTAGCATATATTATCATTTAATTTATGAAGTCTAGTTAATGTCAATATTTCTTTGGTTGTAATCCAGAATTATCAAATTGTCATCCACACTCGTCAGTTCTACCTCCAACGGACTATAACAACTAATCTTGCCATACCATCTTTGATTTCACATTATACTTCCGCCGTCTAAATAATATTCATAAAATATACTTCCATTATAATATATATGTTTTTTTAATCTGTAAAGAGTATAGTATCTGTCAGGTTTATACTGTCTTCTTCTTCGTCGTACGCCCTGCGGCGGACCCTCTGAACGCATTCCGCTGACCGTCCTGAGAAGGACGTATGAGGGTGATCTACGTTGTTTCATGTTTAACAGCAAGCTGCGTCAGCTGCGCCTTTCGACCTGACACATCCGTCTTCATCCAGCATTTTTTGGGGCCGGGTTGGTATTCCCGTATCTTCCATCCCTAGTACTTGGCCAGGCTACAGAAGGGTTGCTGCACTCCTGTTACCATGTCCACTGTATGGAAGTGTAGTGAGGGTCTTAGCCAGCTGTGGTTCACTCACCCTGATGCTTGACCAGCTATGCAGCGCCGGCCGGTGAACCCTGGTGTGCATGTCATCTCTGGGCCCGTTTATACTGTCTCTTTTGTTCATTATACTGATCTATAATAACGTGTAGTTTATACGCGTATTAACTAATGATTTATAATGCGTCTAGTTTGTACTGGGTATTAGCTACAGATTTATAATGCGTCTAGTTTGTACTGGGTATTAACTACTGATTTATAATGCGTCTAGTTTGTACTGTGTATTAACTACTGATTTATAATGCGTCTAGTTTGTACTGTGTATTAACTACTGATTTATAATGCGTCTAGTTTGTACTGGATATTAACTACTGATTTATAATGCGTCTATTTTGTACTGGGTATTAACTACTGATTTATAATGCGTCTAGTTTGTACTGGGCATTAACTACTGATTTATAATGCGTCTACTTTATACGGATATTAACTACTGATTTATATAGTGTTTAGTTAATACGCATATTCTGCGTTGCCGAGGCTCAAAAGGAAAGAAAAGATAGCAACACTGTTTACCGTCCAAACTTGTTGTAAGAGGAAATTAAAAAGGTTATGGGTAAGAGGAGTGTTTTACATTCGGTAATAGAGCGAGGTGTTTTATCTTCAGTAAGTGATGTTTTATCTTCAGTAAGTGGTGTTTTATCTTCAGTAAGTGGTGTTTTACCTTCAGTAAGTGATGTTTTATCTTCAGTAATTGGTGTTTTATCTTCAGTAAGTGGTGTTTTACCTTCAGTAAGTGGTGTTTTATCTTCAGTAAGTGGTGTTTTACCTTCAGTAAGTGATGTTTTATCTTCAGTAAGTGGTGTTTTATCTTCAGTAAGTGGTGTTTTATCTTCAGTAAGTGGTGTTTTATCTTCAGTAAGTGGTGTTTTATCTTCAGTAAGTGGTGTTTTATCTTCAGTAAGTGGTGTTTTACCTTCAGTAAGTGATGTTTTATCTTCAGTAAGTGGTGTTTTATCTTCAGTAAGTGGTGTTTTATCTTCAGTAAGTGGTGTTTTATCTTCAGTAAGTGGTGTTTTACCTTTAGTAAGTGATGTTTTATCTTCAGTAAGTGGTGTTTTATCTTCAGTAAGTGGTGTTTTACCTTCAGTAAGTGATGTTTTATCTTCAGTAAGTGGTGTTTTATCTTCAGTAAGTGGTGTTTTATCTTCAGTAAGTGGTGTTTTATCTTCAGTAAGTGGTGTTTTATCTTCAGTAAGTGGTGTTTTATCTTCAGTAAGTGGTGTTTTATCTTCAGTAAGTGGTGTTTTACCTTCAGTAAGTGATGTTTTATCTTCAGTAAGTGGTGTTTTATCTTCAGTAAGTGGTGTTTTATCTTCAGTAAGTGGTGTTTTACCTTTAGTAAGTGATGTTTTATCTTCAGTAAGTGGTGTTTTATCTTCAGTAAGTGGTGTTTTACCTTCAGTAAGAGGGGAGTTTACCTTCAGTAAGAGAGGTATTGTACCTTCAAAATAAAACAAAATCTATCAGTCGCCAGTTTTCGTCTGCAATTCCATCTTCTTGATGAGACAGAAATTGTATGACTCTTTTGTTTAGATAATAAACGCGGGTGTGGACTTACCAACTATTTGACTAAATTCTTAGTACTAAAATTCATGTTATGGTTTGCTAAGGGGACTGAGGAATAATACCCCAAACCGCACCCTTATCTTAAGGCTGTATCAACAATCTTTTTCTTAGTGAAAAACGTTGATATACAGGGCATGAAACAGTCTTTCAGAAGTTGCTAATTCTTATCTACAATATATTAGAATAATTATACTAGAATGGAGTATCTATTAGAATAACTATACTAGAATGGAGTATTTATTAAAATAACTATACTAGAATGGAGTATCTATTAGAATAATTATACTAGAATGGAGTATCTATTAAAATAACTATACTAGAATGGAGTATCTATTAGAATAACTATACTAGAATGGAGTATCTATTAGAATAATTATACTAGAATGGAGTATCTATTAGAATAACTATACTAGAATGGAGTATCTATTAGAATAACTATACTAGAATGGAGTATCTATTAGAATAACTATACTAGAATGGAGTATCTATTAGAATAACTATACTAGAATAGAGTATCTATTAGAATAACTATACTAAAGTGCAATATCTATTAGAATAACTATACTAAAGTGCAATATCTATTAGAATAACTATACTAAAGTGCAATATCTGATAGAATAAATATACCAAATATCTATTGGAATAACTATACTAGAGTGCATGTATTTGAAAATATATTGTGTCATATTCGCATCTTGTTATTACAATACTAGATAGTTTAGTCTACATAGTTCAGAATCACCAAGTGTGCAGCGTCAACACCATCATACGTTATTGCATAATCGATAATTATTAAATATAGGAGTTACGGAGAAAACATTTTGCCGGAAAAGACAGAGAAAACATAGTCGCCCAATTTTGGTTGAATTTGTCCCACATGTTGCAGGAGATTATATGCCATGATTGGACCTGGTCATCTCCGCACTCACAAGATAGATGCAACAACACAAGTCTAAAACTGTTGTCATCACAGTCTGCGATGAACGCTCACACACACAAGATAGATGCAACAACATAAGTCTGAAACTGTTGTCATCAAAGTCTGCGATGAACGGTCACACACACAAGATAGATGCAACAACACAAGTCTGAAACTGCTGTCATCATAGTCTGCAATGAACGGTCACACACACAAGATAGATGCAACAACATAAGTCTGAAACTGTTGTCATCAAAGTCTGCGATGAACGGTCACACACACAAGATAGATGCAACAACACAAGTCTGAAACTGCTGTCATCATAGTCTGCAATGAACGGTCACACACACAAGATAGATGCAACAACATAAGTCTGAAACTGTTGTCATCAAAGTCTGCGATGAACGGTCACACACACAAGATAGATGCAACAACACAAGTCTGAAACTGCTGTCATCATAGTCTGCAATGAACGGTCACACACACACAAGATAGATGAAACAACACAAGTCTGAAACTGCTGTCATCACAGTCTGCGATGGATAGATTAATTAAATTAATTTATAGATATAAACTCCAGAAATACACTGTAGTGTAACAATGACACTCGTGGAACAGATATCTGAGCATATACTGCAGAACTGTCCCCAGTATGAACAACAGAGACAGGCATACTCTAGTAATGGCGCAACGGTACAACCTAAGATTTATGGAAAGAAAAATAGCTCCAGACAACCCTGTAGATTTCATCCAGAAAATGTTTCTGACGATGAAGACATCAAACGAACGAGATAAAGAAATATACATATGTAATATTTCAGAGAGTTGTGCCGACAGACAATGATAGAGAAATTTAATATGACCCGAAATGTACGGACATACGATGATAGACATACATAAAATGACCAGAGTTGTACCGACATACGAGAATAGACATACGAAATATGACACAATAATTTCTAATATTTTATTTAATTTCACACAATTTAATTAGTGCATAAACAACCGTTCTGTTGATGTCAGATTCTGTCACACACCCTCCCTTACCTTGTAAATAACTGTTAAACTGTTTTCATGCAATTCTATTGACGTACTTTATGGACACGCCTTAGAGTATGTGTAACATAGGCTCAGTTTCCGTAACACAAGTACGTAAAATACGCTCAGTTTCCGTAACACATTTAACACATAATCTCAGGTTCCGTAACACAAGTATTCACAAGAAACTAGCGTGAGCCGTTGTTTTATTCAACAGATATATCCAAAAACTACCAAATCAACACTTTGACATAAAAGTCTTTATCAGGTAGCACGACACAAAGAATAAACATCACATTTTAAAATTTTAAATAAACTCAAATTTGTCTCGAAATGCTAACTTTGAATAGATCTTTTCTTACACAAAGTAACTGAGTCGCATGTGTGTAATTTGTTTGCCCTTTCCAAGAGTGTAGTTCTCATGTTCTAATATTGTTCTTTGTGATGTCTAGAACAGATCAGTGTGTCGACAGCTGGAAAAGTAAGATCTTCAGGAAGGTCTCAATGTTCACATTTTTTTTAAATTTGTTTATTTGTTGTTTTTTAAATATTTATTTTTTCTTACGCGGTGTTGCCAGAGCCTCTTTGTTTTATTCTCTTCCCATGACGGTCTCCATATTATTTTATGTATCTACATCTAATTTAGGCATCAATTACGTCTCATGCGCATTTGGCCCTCGATTCGTATTTTACCTACCGTTTATACTTCATCCTTCAAATATACAGTACATAATTAGAATGAATTCTGTTTTATGTTTGTGAGTATTCTTACCATCATCCGTGTACTTCATGCAACAGTTATTTGTGTACCGATCTTTTGTTTATACATGAAGATTTCAGCAGTAGCCCATGAACACTGTAGTAACACTCTAGTAACACTTTAGTAACTCTGTAGTAGCACTGTAGTAACACTGTAGTAGCACTATAGTAATACTGTAGTAACACTGTAGTAACACTGTAGTAACACTGTAGTAATAATGTAGTAACACTATAGTAATACTGTAGTAACACTGTAGTAACACTGTAGTAGCACTGTAGTAGCACTGTAGTAACACTGTAGTAACACTGTAGTAACACTGTAGTAATAATGTAGTAACACTGTAGTAACACTGTAGTAACACTGTAGTAACACTATAGTAATAATGTAGTAACACTGTAGTAACACTGTAGTAACACTGTAGTAACACTGTCAGGGAAAGAAAAGTTGTCTTTTTGAATAGATCTGAAGATCGCGTAATCCGTTCCAGACCGGGACTCAGAATCTACATACACTGGGATGGCGGATGGGCGGAGAGTGGATCACTTATGGGAGTGTTCCGCGTGCTGTGATGCTAGCTTCTAATCAAGAATCACTGTAGCACGTGCCAGATAGAAAGTGTAGCTTGTTATTCGATACTAATGTCTTATTTTCTGTTGATGTTTTTGTTTAAATGCGCTTTACAGAGACTGACATTATTAGGGCGCTGTCGTGACTATTTACATGCTTCGAACTATATCGATTCAGTCTAGATTTGAGTAACTTTTTTGATCCGCGGGCCACATACAAAATTACCTAGACCATGTAGACAAAAACCACAATGTACATATTACATAGAATATACATTTCCTTGTCAAACAATATAATGCAGCGATAATAATAAAAACATACCCACGCCTTATCTTGATGGGACCCGAAAGGGGAGAACGACATAGCAACGCTTTAGCTGCCATGCATGTCGTACGAGGAGACTAATGAGATTTGGTGAGGAGTTGACTGTCATCCCATGAAGAATCATGCTGAAGTCGGATGTGTCAAGCTGAACAACGAAAATATTGCAGTCAAACTATAAACCAAGACACAACATACTCCAATCTTAGACTAATCTGCAGGAGTTTGAGATAGAACACGGGGTGGGGGGGACAGATCGCGGGTGTACCGTACCACATTGGAGCTATCAGCACAAAAGAGCTAATAAAACATTTCTACCCTCAGCCATTCAGACAATGATGTGGAAAATAACGCCATATTGTATCTTCGTGGTAACAAGTGCTGTATTCATGGTATCAAGTGGTGTCTTCATGGTATCAAGTGATATCTTCATGGTATCAAGTGATGTCTTCATGGTAGCAAGTGATGTCTTCATGGTATCAAGTAATGTCTTCATGGTAGCAAGTGATGTCTTCATGGTATCAAGTGATGTCTTCATGGTAGCAAGTGATGTCTTCATGGTATCAAGTGATGTCTTCATGGTATCAAGTGATGTCTTCATGGTATCAAGTGATGTCTTCATGGTAGCAAGTGATGTCTTCATGGTATCAAGTGGTGTCTTCATTGTATCAAGTGATGTCTTCATGGTATCAAGTGATATATTACAAATTTCATCGGATACTTCACAGACTACATTACTATTTTGATCTCCAGACTAGCCGACCTATCGATGTCTCATTTCTCATTTTCAAAATCGCCGACACATATTGCCATCTCTATGCTGGTTCACAACACATATTGCCATCTCTATGCTGGTTCACAACACATATTGCCATCTCTATGCTGGTTCACAACACATATTGCCATCTCAATGCTTGTTCACAACACATATTCAATTTTCACGCATACAATTTTGACAAAATCATATCCTCGCTATTTCTATTTTACTTTTTTTTCAAATGTCAATTCCTGTTTTTGCATGTGGATACGTGTGTATGACCGCTACTGGTTTGTGAACCAAGGGACCAGATATAATTATATAAGAGGTATTACAACAATCTCCACGACTTCTCTTAGTTGTTTGGTCACTAATTTTGTCTGAGGGGTACAGTTTGCCACCATTGGTATGGATGCTTAGAATTGAAATGTGCCTTCTTAGATTCTTAGGGTGTTCGATTGTCTATATACAATTTTAAGAAAGTGAGTTTGTTCTACTTTCTTAGAAGATAGAGTGTATTGATTCTTAGAGTGTTGAATTATCTGTATAAAGTTTATAGAAAGTGAGTTTGTTCTACGTTCTTAGACGATAGAGTGTATTGATTCTTAGAGTGTTGAATTATCTGTATAAAGTTTATAGAAAGTGAGTTTGTTCTAAGTGATTAGAAGATAGAGTGTATTCACACAAACACAAGACATCTTTCTTATTATCCGGGCGCAAGTAATTGTGCTTTCCCTCAGTTAAAAAACAATGGGAAAATAAATAACGCAATTACAGCAAAGAAAATCACCAGAGTCAATAAATTTTGGATTTATGCCTACATCATCCTGAATAGAATATGTTGTAAATTGTATTTATAAAAAGACATACATATATGTATACACATATATATAAACATTTTCTGCTCACATAACATTGAAAGCAGAACGGCCATGTTCTATATGACAAACGCATGTAAACCATCACCCAGGTTTAATTATCACTTAACCGTGCACCTCTTGGTTTATTTACATTGAGAACAAACATGGTGTTGACAGCAGTGCCACTGCATATAAGTATGCATTTAGTTTTTGTAAAACTGATACAATTAGAAAACTAAAACTAAAGCTGTAAAATGTATCACATTTTTTATTATAAATCATGGCTTTAATTGCTACTAATGTGAATATATCCCACAATGTATTATTGTGGGCGTAGCCTGTTTTCAACAACAAGACTGTTGACGAAGTTCTGTTATATACAGTGACACTATTGACAATGATGAAATTGTGAGTAAAACTGTGCTCTGCGGCCAATGGCACGGTGCTGGATAACACAGTATGGTCCTTTGAACAAATTCACATCAGCGTCTGACACCTACTGCAGGGCGATTAAGAAGAAGATTTGACGATCATTTTGTAGTTGGAGATTGAATAAACACAGAATTGTCAATTTTTGTCGAGGTACTTAACTGTGTAGAATAAGTGTGTTGATATTTATTCTTGAAGCGTTCTTTCTTGAAAGCTTTACATCTTAATAGCTTGAACAATTGCTCTCTGAATCTTCTGGCAGCGATAAAGTAAAGAAAAAAATTCAAAGCATGTGTGGAGTCTGCAAATATGTGTTGAATTTGTTTGAAGAGTGACCACGTGGCCGTTTTATATGAAGTGTTGCACTGCAAGTCTGACCGTGGGTCACTCATTAGGTTGTATAAACATGCGGGAAGAGCAAAGGCTAAGAATAGAACTGCTGCTAAAATCATCATAATTGTTATTGATCTTTCTACACGTTCAGTCTCCGCTATCATTTTTTTATTGTTTCTTGCTGTGGACTCACTCGTACTATCTCGACCGCTTCCCTTCTGAAGGAGACTTCGACGATCTCTGCGAGATATTCGAAGTCCGCGGATGATTCCAACGGTCAGGATGAAGATAAAGAGAAAAGGAATGAAGAGAAATGTCGATGCGTTTATCCAATACCAGTAGCTTACCCAGAAAGGTTTGTAATCAATGATTGTGTCGCAATATCCTCTACTGTGTTCCGTTCTCATGACGATGAAGAAAATACCATAGAAGATTAAGAAAGATACAGATAGAATGACAGCAGCATAGTAACTTCTTCTTTTAGTAAACACTGATACTTTCTTTAAGGGATAACAGACGGAGACGAATCTCTCAGCGCAGATAAGAACAAGCATCCAATTAGCGACTGTTGCCAGGTAGATAACTAGAAACTCCAACTTGCATCCGATAGCACCAATGGACAGCTTGTGGTAGATCAACTGCTGATACACTATTTTTATTATCAGTGCTCCACCATCGAAGAAAGCTAACAGTGCTACGAAAAATGTTGCCGGACTCATGGCCTGCATAGTCAAAGTTGTTATGATGGTAAACACATTTCCAGGAACTCCTACGGCAAACAGGACCCACAAGTAGACATCACTGATTTCTTTGGCCCTGTCACAGATTTCACTGTTCCTGGAAAAATTACGAAAGGAACAGTGTCAGTTTCAAATAGATATTAACTATTAACTTGTATACGTTATACATTTTTTTGCAGTTAATTATAACAATTCTGTGATTTTTTTTCCTATTGTTGAAGGTGGGTTTCATGGCAGCAACATGACGTCGGGAATGAGGCTAACATTTCATGTACTAAACCGCAGCAACTATTAGATGGGTGGTCAGTTCCTTCCTTGCTGTGTTTACCTTCCCCAACGCACACGTCAGGTGCCCATTTCACAGCTGGGTCGACTGGAGGAGCTGTCGTTTCAGGCGAGAAATCACCACCCGGATGTATTGTCGACATGACGTTATTTCGATTGTGCCACACTGTAACCAGTGATAGTAACCAAGTTCAATATCAACTATACTTCCACTATCTTCCTAATGTTACTTTCTTTTAGATCAGAGTTACTGACACTTTTTATCTATTAACACAAATTATATTTCCTTGCTATTGCTATTACCACAACGAGATAATGGGGAAAGGAATATACCGCTACTTTCAGCTCGAATCTGACCGTTTGACGTCATCTTCGAAATGTAACGGTCTAAGGGTCCTTAAAATAAAATATTTCAAAATTAAATAATAATAAAATAATCATTCTGTCTCAATTGATATAAAATAATATATTTATATTTCTTTAATTTGATCAATTTCATAACAATTGCACATTTTCAGATTTTACCCATTCTGAGATAATTTACCTCATTTTCCTGAATACTGTTTTACATCATCTATTTGGGTCAAAGGGCATGAGCCCACGGACCGCTGGATCGGCAACCAACCAACATCATCTATCTTTAGCATTACTGATGTTTCCTTGTGTACGTTACAAGTAGACACCACATAGTTATGTCCCTTGTCAATATTTGTAAATTTCATGTTCATCATTTAATAATTTATTAATTTATTAATTTCAGGGTTTGGGTTAAAGTTATGTTTATGGTTAGGATAGGTGTGTTTTATATAACTAACCCTAATCCTAACCTAAATAAATAAATATTTCAATTATTAAATGATGAACATGAAACTTATAAACATAGACAATGGAAATAATAAAACATGTGGTGGCCTCTACTTCTACTGTAACTTTCCTTGTTATCACTACTAATACGACAAATATTGTGAGAAATGGTGATA
Source organism: Meghimatium bilineatum (assembly GCA_034231615.1). NCBI lineage: Eukaryota > Metazoa > Mollusca > Gastropoda > Stylommatophora > Philomycidae > Meghimatium > Meghimatium bilineatum. Next base: position 23,086,269 of record CM067322.1, read on the forward strand.
TCGAAGCTCTATAACTTAATTTTATTCAGGAATTCGTGCCCTAATTATCTTACAATGTTCTAGCAAATTATTGCCGGTATACTATTCTACAGATTCTTTTGCACTAAATCTTAGATTTTTTATGACCTATCAAGAATAATGTTGATTTCAGAGGCGGTATCATGGATTGTGCATCCATAGAAATACCAGATACATATGTAAAATCCAAACACTGAGAAAGATCAGTGACATAAGAAAGCCAAATACAGACAGACACACTTAGAAAAAAACATACAGCAACCATACAAACATAGAAAAATCAGACACAGACATAGGGAAAGCAGACACAGACATAGGAAATGCAGATACGTATAGAGACATAGGAAAAGCAGTCAGACTTACAGGGAGACGACACTGCCATAGAACATCCTGAGTTAGACCAGAGTTCAGACACAGACATTAGAAAACTAAACATGCATAGAAAGATGTGGCACAAACTTGTAAACACCAGAGACAGACAAAGAAATTCCAGGCACAGACATAAAAATACCAGTTACAAATTTTAAAAAAGGGGACAGATGTGTAGAAAAACTAGATATAGTCATACGAAAAATCAAATATAGACTTATAAATACAAGACATACGTTGAAACCCAAGCACAGCTATAGAGAACTAATACAAACATACAAATTGTAAACCAGATACAAGCAAAGAAAAAAATTTAAACATAAAAACATTTAAAAAATAGCATGCTCACTCTACACTAACCTTTTCAATTCTGCTAGAAATATTGGATTCATTTGTGGTATAGCTCTGAGAAGAAAGCCTAGATCTCTTGTAGCATTCATATCATCAGTTAACCAGTCCCCACCTCAATGGCCTGGCTTCTGTTGTTGGGGATACAATTAAACGATCGTGCTTGAAACGTGCCGTCGACGTTGAGAAATCTGCAGACAGTATAAACATATGATGTTTGTGTGTATATATCAAATCTAGTTTTTCAAAGTATATATATCTATCTATTGTCTTTCCTCTGCTATTGCTGTAAGACGTAGAAGTATTTACACAACCAGTCATCACAGTAAAGGGACTAAAACTTAATACTGCCAATTAGTTTGTATATCTCGGCAGCACACTATCACAAACCGCGTTAATATATGAGGATGTTGCCCTGCGTATTGCTCGTGCCAGTGCAGCATTCGGGAGCCTTCGTGCCATCGTCTTGATCAGGCGTGGTCTCAGTCTGACAACTAAGTTGGACGTGTACCGCGCAGTGGTTCTACCAACACTGCTTTATGCTGCGTATTGCAGGACTGTCTATGCGAGACACGCTCGACAGCTTAACTCTTTTCATCCTCGGTGCCTACGAAACCTCATGGGAGTACGTTGGCAGGATCGTGTACCAGATACGGAAATTCTTCAGAAGTCCCGTATGCAAAGCATCCATGCAATGCTGACTAGGTCCCAACTACGCTGGACTGGCCACAACGTCCGTATGCCAGACAAGCGCCTTCCAAAGAGATCATTCTATGGGGAGCTGTGCGAAGGTAAACGTTCAATTAGAGAAAGAGCTTCAAGGAACACCTAAAAAGCTCTCTCAAACACTGCTGCATCGATCCTAGCTCCTGGGAGACTAAAGCACTTGATCGCCCAGCCTGGCACACCCAGATCACTGCTGGCATCACGAAATTTGAAAAATAAAGAACACTGCAGACAATACACAAGCGCAAGAAGCGGAAGGAGAAATCCGTAAATTCTACCCCCAACCTTCAGAACTCGTGCATGCACTACAATAGAACTTTCCGTGCACGAATCGGACTCATCGGGCATCTACGAATTCACAAGCCAAATTAGTTCATTACCAATTTTAATTATTATATTTTTTTTCCCCATCGCATTTAATGTTTTTTCATGTCATGCTCATCTTCGCTTGCGAAGGAGGAACACCATTATCATCATCAGCAGTATTGAATAATGATTGGTTTTCACGGTATGGCACATAAGATCGCTTGATTCAATCTCTGTTTTTCAATATATTTTTAACCACAGACTTTGTTCAAGCAGTTCTCGTAGTCTCTTCATTCCTCACGTGATCTCTTCTTATTCTGTTTTTCTTAGACATTTAATTTCACGCGTGGTAAACTTCCTCTCTTGTTCTTTAGTTGGTGCTCATTTTTGGTATGAAGAATGAAAATATAGTTTGGCACTTTGTTTTCACTAGCAACAGATGTGTGAATTGCATGAATCAATAGATACAATTCATTATTGTAAATAAAAGCTAGTTAAAACATGAAATAATGTTCCTCCATCGAAAAGCGAAGATGAACATGGCATGAAAAACAATATATGTCATGAACACGTAGAACAACAACAAAACATTTGTGATTGTCTAATTTGGTGTGTTAGTTCGTAGATGCCCGATGAGTCTGATTCGTGCAAGTAAAGTTATATTGCAGTGCACGCAGGAGCGTAGAGGGTTTTGGGTAGGAGAGTTTTCGGATTTGTTCTTCCGCTTCCGTCGTTTGTAAATTTCCCTCAGTTTTTTGTGTTTTTCAAATTTAGTGATGCTAGCAGTGATCTGGGTGTGCCATACTGAACTATCACGGGCCATAATCCCCCAGGAGCTAGGATCGATGAGGCAGTGCTTGAGAGAGTGTGTTAGGTGATCCTTGAAGACCTTTTTCGGCCTTCCGCTTGCACGTTTACCATAGCACAGTTCCACATAGAATAATCTCTTTGGAAGGCGCTTGTCTGGCATACGGACGATGGGACCAGTCTAGCGGAGTTGGGACCAAGTCAGCAGGGCATGGATGCTTTGCATACGGGACTTTTGAGGATTTTTGTGTGATGTACTCGATCCTGCCAATGAGCTTTCAAAACATGAAGTAATGTGTATTTAAGACTAGAGTTCGGTGTGAACAATATATGTAAAGAACAGACAATTAAATGCAGATTGTCATCTAACGTATTCCTTCCAGAACGTTGTCTTCCCAATGAACTCTCTGAACCTCTCTCTGTCTTGGGCGATGCGGCTTGCATTTTATAGCGATGTATTAATGTTATCTTTAATGTTGTCAGTCCATAGTCTTCTTGGTCTGCCCTTTCTCCTCTTCCCAGGTACTCTTCCCCCCATTATTTGTCTTTCTACACAGTTATGTCTCTTTATATGACCAAACAGGTTTAGCTTTCGTTTTGTTATTGTGTTTAGTAACCAACACGCTGGAATCTTCAATGTGTTTATAATATCTGAGTTTCTGATTTTTTCCTTCCATGATATTCTAAGTATCCTTCTGTAGCATTTCATCTCGAAAGCGCTGATCTTCTTTACCGCTATTTTATTTAGGGTCCATGTTTCACAGCCGTATGTTGCAACAAGAAAAAAAAAGTTCGTAAAATTATCAATTTCATTTCTATTTTGTTGTTTTTCCAGAATGACTTACTACTGCTTACCGTCAATTTTCTATGAATATTATACTAGTATTACACCACAAGACCACAATCCTAGAGAAACAGATTAATCCATTGGAAATTTCTAGGCACAATATTACTGTAGGTTGCCATTACTTTCAGGAAGGAACAACCCTTAGTCGAGCACAGTAATTAGGACACATTCGTTCTAGCCGGCCATTTTGGCGGAAGTCCAAATGCAGATTACGTATTAATAATACAATAGAAGTCACACGTGCTGAAATCTCGAAATTAATAAGACAGATCTGTACGACTGTGGGTTGAGCTAAGAGACTACACAACATATTCTTCTTGTCAACTCTACCAAGAAGAGTGAGATAAAATATAGCTTAATGATACAGCACTCTTCCAAAATGAGTGGGCCTATCGATGATCTGAAGCATGGTCATCTAGATATACAAACGGACAAGCATAAACGTCACACAGCGGGTCATTTTTACGGAAAATAACAGATATTTTAACATTGAATAGTTTCCAAGTCCTTTCTCATAATATGTATGTGTCTAATCTCACACAGCCTCACAAATCTTGCCTGATGTTATGTTATGTTATGTTCCTCCAGGGCCATAGGCAGCGCATACGGCAGCTATGAAACCATAGCTTTTCATTTCAGTCTTTGTGTTGCCAGGTTTTTCAGTTGTTGCGTGTTGTTTAGGTTCATTGACATGCCTTCTCTATTAATGGTTCTTCGTAGAGTTTCTCTAGGTCTCCCTCCTCTTCTTACTCCAGGTGGCACCCAAAATAGTGACAGATGAGGAATTCTTAGGATGTTCATTCTGAGAACATGGCCGATGTAAGTCCACAAATCTTGCCTGATGAGATAGATTATGTGTAGCTTTGTGTATACTTTGTTTTTTCACACAATGGTAAAACGAAAATAGTCGGATATACCAAGATAAGTAACGATGTGTGAGATTAGTAAACAAAACTATATTAGAAATGTATTTGTTTTTTTTTAGCTGTACTAGTGAGAATTGCTTCATAACTATATTAGAGATGTGTTTGGTTTTTTAGCTGTACTAGTGAGAATTGCTTCATAACTAAATTAGAGATGTATTTGGTTTTTTAGCTGTACTAGTGAGAATTGCTTCATAACTAAATTAGAGATGTATTTGGTTTTTTAGCTGTACTAGTGAGAATTGCTTCATAACTAAATTAGAGATGTATTTGGTTTTTTAGCTGTACTAGTGAGAATTGCTTCATAACTATATTAGAGATGTATTTGGTTTTCTAGATGTACTAGTGAGAATTGCTTCATAACTATATCAGAGATGTATTTGGTTTCTATCTGTACTAGTAAGAATTGCTTATTAAATATATTAGAGATTTATTTGATTTTCTAGCTGTACTAGAGAGTATTGGTTCAAAACGGAAAATCTCGTAGCAAAATCCTACGTGTGACGCATACTACATCATTGTATGGCTGAATATCTATGGCTGAAGCTAAACACACAGTTTATTGAAACTATTGTTGCTATAACATGATGGCTGATTAAAGAACATTTGCAAATATATTTTACTGAGGTGGCGATAGAAAATTATTCAAATTAAACTTAGACTTTGCAAACATACAAATACATTCGTCACTATGAAAGGCTTACACAATATGAATATATAGTAAGCCGTTTAATCATAAATATAAATTATGATAGATAACACACTAAAACCCATCCTGCGATCGGAAACCCCAACAATTAATTCAACTATATAGTAACTTCTAAAAATATTACACTGCGACATGTTTACCCCTTGGAGATAAAGAGTTCTGACTGAGACTACTTAATGAATGTAGATTAATACTGCATGGTACCCCGTTTAGACAAAATTCAAATATCTCTGAAAAGGTAGTATATCATAATATTAACACATGTGGGGAAATGTGGTGTTAGGTGTGTATTTCTCTTTAACTTTAACCATCTGTAAGGTATGTGTGCTGTGGTCAACGTCACACTGCACCGTGTTTATCGTGATGCGTTCATGAAGCAATATCATGAGGCTGGTTCGACTTCTCAGCTGTTTGTAATGGGGAGAAGATCCCTTATTGATTGGGGATCGAACTATATACCATGTGGCTATGATATTAGCGTGCTAATAACTGCGCTACTGCGACTCATACAGTCTGTGCGAGGTTAATCATAAACTATTTGTAAATTATATACATAGGTAGTGAGATAATTGTAAAATATACGTATATGTAAACTGTCATACTTGTGGTAGGCGACGAGGGAGTTTGTAGGTAGAGTTTACTTTTCTATATCATAGACCACAGTTACTCAAAAGTTATGCCACAGTCGGATGTGTTCGGTCGAAAGCAGCAGATATCACAGCTAAGCTGTAAACCATGACATAAAGCATTCCGTTCTTTGGATTTTATCCTAATCGGATCTGTAAGAGTTTGAAGATGAATGGGGAAGAAGAATTAGATGTCAGATGTTTTGGAAGAAATAGGTGAAAGTTGTCTGTAAAATAAAACCGTACAAATCACCGGTTGTATAAGCAGAGAATGATAAATATCACAGGTTGTATAAGCAGAGAAGGATGAATATCACAGGTTGTATAAGCAGAGAAGGATGAATATCACAGGTTGTATAAGCAGAGAAGGATGAATATCACAGGTTGTATATGCAGAGAAGGATGAATATCACAGGTTGTATATGCAGAGAATGATGAATATCACAGGTTGCAGAATAAAATGATAGAAATCGCTGGTTGCAAAGACAATGAAAACATGTGATTGGTTATTGAAAGAATCAATAGTACCTGTTATGATTGGCTGCACAATTGATTAACAAATTTATTCTTGAGGTATAGCACATGATAAACATAATTTTGAAGATCGATTTAACTAATAATATGATTTACCTAATACACAATATTTCACATACTCACACAAGTATATCTGATATCAAATGTAGCAGAAATAAGAAAGTTGATGTTTAACACATCGTGCGTTAATGGGAATGAGGGACTGGCATGTCTGAAGTAAGTACATCGCATACAAGTAGTCCTACAGTTACTGTATCCGAAGTCATTGACAATGCAGTCATGAGGACTCAATGGGAAGCATCCTTTTAAAATGCCGCTATTAAAATTCTCCATGGCTTTAATTTGTCACAATATGTATACTTTGTGTCGACATCCAGTTAAAATCATGGATAATCACTTTAGAAAAATTATCACCAATGATCCCACAGGACTGTATTGTCGAGGGACTCGGTGTAGCCACATTACCTACTTTTTATCAGCGAAGCGTAGTTGGTACTTGACATACTTGACATCTACTATTGTCCAGACGTATCTCCCAACAAGGTTCGGTACTTGTGGGTGAGTAATTACATATTTATGCGGTGGTATGTACGAAGTACGAAGGCAAATTAAAAAAATGAATGAAGTATCTACTAACGGAAAGATAATTTAAGATTACTCAAAGTAAAATTACAGGATTAAATATCAGACTCCTCAGTTATGACAGGGTACCAAACAGTCGTATTAAGCAAAACAGTCATGTAGTACTTGTAATAGCACTAAAACCTTCCACAGCATCATCAAAAAATGAATATCAGAGTAACAGCCATCAGGAGCTGAAAGTCTGAGTTTACCGCCTGGCATATATATCATAAGTAATAACTGCAGAAAATTATGTTATAACTGGCGAAACTTGGAAAGAGGGAACGAAGGTTTGCTACTCACATTTAGCACATAATAACAGACAGATATTGAAATATCGACACAAAAGGTCTGTATTCCGGATTTATTCCGTCTGAAATCATATGTGAACGTACAGAATGCCGTTTCATAGTCGTCGTGTGCTATTTTGAATTTTGATAAAGACATTTTGTTCGAAACATCCAGATTTGTGCCATATTTTGTGTCTTGCTAGTGATTAATAAAACTTCACTACCGTTTTCCACGTTCCGTCTGGAATAGGAAACATGGGTAACATAAACTCTCAGGGCTATGTTATCATAATACCGAGGCTCGCATGTTCAACACTCTATGTCAGTTTGCAGAAGATCATCATTTAGATGTGCGGGCACGCTGTGGCAAATTCATCCCAAGCACCCGATTAGTTTTCTCGCTGACAAAAGACACGCACACGGCTAGAGTACAAACGGATAGAGTTATAATGCTTTAAAGATTACGTAGGGAACATTGATATCAGGAAATGGGTGGCGGTAGACATTGAGGAAAAAATATCACTGACTAAAGTAATAATATGTTGGCACCATATTATCTTCAGATGACAGGTTCTCAATGAGATCAGGAACAGGATAGCAAAGGCAGAATCAACATTTAAAAAAAAGAAGAAACATGCTATGCAATGGAGTAAGATCAATGCATACATGAGTTCCAATACTAGGATGTTATATTGACCCAATCCGTCATTATGGAAGTGAAGCATGGACAGTAAAAAAAAGGGCTCATGACAATGGGGAGGCAATTGAGATGTGGGTTTAAAGAAGAATGATGAAAATTCAATGGACAGTCAAGAAAACCAATGTAGACATTCTCAGAGATTGTGAGCAAAACGACAAATTAAAACAAAAAATAGAAACAGACAACCACGATTTTTAGGGCATGTGATGAGAAAAGTAAAACTTCAACATTTAGTAACCACCGGCAAGAAAATGTTACGTAAATTTTACATTTATGTAAGAAATAAAGTAGAGATGTGTGCAGGTGTCCAGGAGCAATTTCTTTCAATAGTGAAACGACGAAAACTAGCATGGTTCGGGCATGTATGCAGGCACGATTCCTTGTCAAAAACAATACTGCAAGGAACTGTCGAGGGTGGAAGAAGCAGAGGAGGGCAAATAAAGACATGGACAGACAACATCAAGGAATGGACAGGGCTAGATATTTCTGGATGGGTTGTTCAGATGTAAAGTTATATCAGAGACTTTATTCATATGTAATGTTGCAAAGTTATATCAGAGACTTTATTCATATGTAATGTTGCAAAGTTATATCAGAGACTTTATTCATATGTAATGTTGGGGGTGCAAAAGAACGCATTGCTCTAGGCGGACCCAGGGTTAACAGATAACCAAGATCCCAAATGTACCTCCACACGGTGCACCCTGGAAACAGAAATACAGCAGCTCGAGCTGATTCTGGCCAAATCATTTGGGGATCGTGTCCGAGAATGTGGAGGTAGCAGATGGAAAGAGATTTGACTGCACAAGAGACAGACAATATCTCCGACACCACCAGCCTCGCCACATATAGCGACACTGTCGACATACAGTGAAGCTAGTCAGTCCAGTCCGAACATTGGAGGGGCGGCCAATGTAAAATGCACGTAAAGGTAGATGCACGGCGAGAGACAAATAGATTTCATACCGAGTACAATGAAACAATGAAAGGGCAGAACAGCGCTAGAGGGCAGCGCGAACTGCAAATAGAAAGTCAAAAGTCCCTATGAAAGGTGAACTACAAGCTCCGTCAGCTCAAAACGAGCTTCTAGTTACCTGTGTTCCTTACAGGCAGACACCCAGACCCATTCATTGGCGTTTGGTAAAGCAAGAAGACCTAATCCAACTCTAATGTCGAGCCTTCCTAAACCGGAAATATGCTCGCGAAGAGAAAGGGTTCTGTACCCGATGGGCTTAGGCAAGAAAGGGACAACGCTGGTAGACCTGGCCCAACTCTACTGTCAAGGTTTCCTATACCGGAAGTACACTTACAGAGAGAAAGGGTTCCATACCCGATGGGCTCAGGCACAAAAGGGACAACGATTTAGCCCTGGCCCAACTCTACTGTCAGGTTTTCCTACACCGGAAATACACTTGAAGAGAGAAAGGGTTCAGTACCTGATGGGCTCAGGCGCTATTGGGACAAGGACGCTCAGCTCGAGAACGCCTTGCTCTCAAACGCGTGGTGTGAGACTCGAACTTGGACAAGGGGTACACGATGTCGGTGAATGACACCTCGGCTAGGAGGGCGAAAGAGCCAGGGTCCAACTCCTCTGTTGAGTTCTTCCCCTTAAGGAACCAGGCTCACGGATGAGAAACGGTTCAATACCCAATGGGCACAGACACAGCACGTCCAATTACACGAGGCAAGTTCATAGACAGTGGAACATCTCGTACGAGTCAGACGAGAGCAAAAATCGTCTGGGCGAAGAGTCGCCTCTACGCGTGCATGGAGACAGATATAGAGGCTGTCACAGGCTAAGGGTAGCCCACCCGAATTGTCAAGGCATGCCGAAATCGGATGTGCTAGGCCTACAAGGCGCATAACGGTGGCACAACGTAATCACGCTCCCGGCGGAAATCGCACGGATATCCATGATGGTTACAATGGAGCGAACACAAAACAAACAAACATATGTAATGTTGTAAAGTTATATCAGAGACTTTATTCATATATGATGTTGTAAAGTTATATCTTAGACTTTGAGACTTTATTTATGTGAAGTTGTAGCGCTCTGCGAGTCTGACCAAGCTAAAATAAGAGATGGAGTATATATATTGGTCAGAAAATTCGAAAACTCCTTCACGATGATGAGTTTCTTTGCTTGTTGCATGGAAATGAAAAAGAAGGATGGCTAGCATTTAAGTCAGTAGTTGGCAATTTTCTTGGAAACAACAGATCTGATAATTACAAAGAAATGGTAGAAAATATCCTTCTGAATTATTGGAGTCTATGCTGAAACATATCTTTAAAAATTCATTTTTCTGGATTCTCTCCTGGATTTTTTCAAGTGATCAATGATGAACATGGTGAACTATTTCAACAAAGAGAGTTTGAACAGCGACTGAATAATGACGGTAGAGATTCAACTGCGCATTAGAAACATTATATGTGAACTTTAAATAGTGTTTTTTATTTGTTCTAACATTTTTTGGTGGAATATCACTTAACTGAATTTATAATAACAAGTTTTATAACGCTAAAGTGTAAAGAATAACTATTCACCAAAGAGATTAAACAAATATACATGAAATTAGTATTGCTGAAATGTAAATTCATCATTTATAAAAAAAACAGAGCCAATTTGGGAATTTAATTATGATATTTGAAATCAGCAAGCCAAAATCAATCAGAAATGATGTATTTAAATACATCATTTAAGCTACGAAGTTACGTGCTATACGTGGTACTCTCGAAAGGAGATGCTTCGCTACCTTCAAAGAGTACTTATGGCACAACCCGAGTTCAAGGAAGTCAATCCTCTACGACTATTGAACCCTGTGGTACAAAATATTGTTGAACATTTGTTGACTAGTGAAATTAGAAGGTCAGGGGTGATACACAGCAAACATAAAATAGACAAACCGCATCCATATCGATAGAACAAAACAGACCTTCATTAAGGGTGTCTGCTGCGAGTCTCATGGCTTTCTGTTCTGCATTGGCGTAGATGCATTATCCACCAAACAATTGATAGTGAGAGGTCTTCATTCTTTAATTTTATTATTGCCCCATCTCGCCCATTTTCAACATTATTTCTAGTAGTCCAATCAGTGTATGTTTGTGTTGTCCACAGTGATGGTGACAGTTTCTGGTTACTATACTTGACTGTCATGAACTTTATTTGCATTTCAGATTGCTGTGTCTTTTTTCGTGTCAAAAACTCGTATACATTGGTATATTTCTGAAAACCGTTTTCTTGTCCATAGTAGGATGATTGAATACATGGATATTAGCTTTCTGAATGAATACATGGATATTGGCTATGCGACTGAATACATGGATATTGACTGTTAGACTGAATACTTGGGTATTGGCCGTTAGACAGAATACTTGGGTATTGACTGTTAGACTGAATACTTGGGTATTGACTGTTAGACTGAATACTTGGGTATTGGCTGTTAGACTGATTACTTGGGTATTGGCTGTTAGACTGAATACTTGGGTATTGGCTATTAGACTGAATACTTAGGTATTGGCTGTTAGACTGAATACTTGGGTATTGGCTGTTAGACTGAATACTTAGGTATTGGCTGTTAGACTGAATACTTGGGTATTGGCTGTTAGACTGAATACTTGGGTATTGACTGTTAGACTGAATACTTGGGTATTGGCTGTTAGACTGAATACTTGGGTATTGGCTGTTAGACTGAATACTTGGGTATTGGCTGTTAGACTGAATACTTGGGTATTGACTGTTATACTGAATACTTGGGTATTGGCTGTTAGACTGAATACTTGGGTATTGGCTGTTAGACTAAATACTTGGGTATTGGCTGTTAGACTGAATACTTGGGTATTGACTGTTAGACTGAATACTTGGGTATTGGCAATTAGACTGAATACTTGGGTATTGGCTGTTAGACTGAATACTTGGGTATTGGCTGTTAGACTGAATACTTGGGTATTGACTTTTAGACTGAATACTTGTGTATTGAATATTAGACTGAATACTTGGGTATTGGCTGTTATACTGAATACTTGGGTATTGGCTGTTAGACTGAATACTTGGGTATTGGCTGTTAGACTAAATACTTGGGTATTGGCTGTTAGACTGAATACTTGGGTATTGGCTGTCAGACTGAATACTTGGGTAATGGCTGTCAGACTGAATACTTGGGTATTGGCTGTTAGACTGAATACTTGGGTATTGGCTGTTAGACTGAATACTTGGGTATTGACTGTTAGACTGAATACTTGGGTATTGGCTGTTAGACTGAATACTTGGGTATTGACTGTTAGACTGAATACTTGGGTATTGGCTGTTAGACTGAATACTTGGGTATTGGCTGTTAGACTGAATACTTGGGTATTGGCTGTTAGACTGAATACTTGGGTATTGACTGTCAGACTGAATACTTGGGTATTGGCTGTTAGACTGAATACTTGGGTATTGGCTGTTAGACTGAATACTTGGGTATTGGCTGTTAGACTGAATACTTGGGTATTGACTGTTAGACTGAATACTTGGGTATTGACTGTTAGACTGAATACTTGGGTATTGACTGTTAGACTGAATACTTGGGTATTGACTGTTAGACTGAATACTTGGGTATTGGCTGTTAGACTGAATACTTGGGTATTGGCTGTTAGACTGAATACTTGTGTATTGACTGTTAGACTGAATACTTGGGTATTGACTGTTAGACTGAATACTTGGGTATTGGCTGTTAGACTGAATACTTGGGTATTGGCTGTTAGACTGAATACTTGGGTATTGACTGTTAGACTGAATACTTGGGTATTGGCTGTTAGACTGAATACTTGGGTATTGGCTGTTAGACTGAATACTTGGGTATTGACTGTTAGACTGAATACTTGGGTATTGACTGTTAGACTGAATACTTGGGTATTGGCTGTTAGACTGAATACTTGGGTATTGGCTGTTAGACTGAATACTTGGGTATTGACTGTTAGACTGAATACTTGGGTATTGGCTGTCAGACTGAATAATTGGGTATTGGCTGTTAGACTGAATACTTGGGTATTGACTGTTAGACTGAATACTTGGGTATTGGCTGTTAGACTGAATACTTGGGTATTGGCTGTTAGACTGAATACTTGGGTATTGGCTGTTAGACTGAATACTTGGGTATTGGCTGTTAGACTGAATACTTGGGTATTGGCTGTCAGACTGAATACTTGGGTATTGGCTGTCAGACTGAATACTTGGGTATTGGCTGTTAGACTGAATACTTGGGTATTGACTGTTAGACTGAATACTTGGGTATTGGCTGTTAGACTGAATACTTGGGTATTGGCTGTTAGACTGAATACTTGGGTATTGACTGTTAGACTGAATACTTGGGTATTGGCTGTTAGACTGAATACTTGGGTATTGGCTGTCAGACTGAATACTTGGGTATTGACTGTTAGACTGAATACTTGGGTATTGGCTGTTAGACTGAATACTTGGGTATTGGCTGTTAGACTGAATACTTGGGTATTGGCTGTCAGACTGAATACTTGGGTATTGGCTGTCAGACTGAATACTTGGGTATTGGCTGTCAGACTGAATACTTGGGTATTGGCTGTCAGACTGAATACTTGGGTATTGGCTGTTAGACTGAATACTTGGGTATTGGCTGTTAGACTGAATACTTGGGTATTGGCTGTTAGACTGAATACTTGGGTATTGGCTGTTAGACTGAATACTTGGGTATTGGCTGTTAGACTGAATACTTGGGTATTGGCTGTTAGACTGAATACTTGGGTATTGGCTGTCAGACTGAATACTTGGGTATTGACTGTTAGACTGAATACTTGGGTATTGGCTGTTAGACTGAATACTTGGGTATTGGCTGTTAGACTGAACACTTGGGTATTGGCTGTTAGACTGAATACTTGGGTATTGGCTGTTAGACTGAATACTTGGGTATTGGCTGTTAGACTGAATACTTGGGTATTGGCTTTGTGATGGAGTTTGCTGGAATAGCATTGTTGTCGATTATTGTTTTAGTATTGGCCATTATGTTACTTTGTTGTAGACTTCTTTCTTTCAGACATTTTTGTGCATGGATGCCCTTTGGTTTTCCTATGCATAGTTTTATTTTTATTGGTCACGTGACGTAGTCTCTACAGAACGTTGTCTTCCCAGTGAACTCCCTAAAGCCTTCCTTCTCTTGGGCGATGTGGCTTTCATTTTCCAGCGACGTATTTATGTTATCTTTAATATCGCAGTTCATCGTCTTCTTGTTCTGCCTCTTCTCCTCCTCTCATGCGCTCTACCTTTCATTATGTGTCTCTAAACAATTTATTTTAATTACATAATGAATTTAAAGGTTTCATTGTTGGTTATGTAGTAATCATCATCATCATCAGGTGCCATGCCTGATGTCGTATTCGGTCATAGCTCTCCACAGCTCTCTGTCCTCAGTATTATGCATCAAAGTCGTTGTTGTTTCCTTGCTGTGCCAGGTTCAATGACACAAAAATAACACTTTTAACATCGTGTATTTTCCCAGTGACAACATATTGATGAGAGATAATAGTACTTTAATCAAGACAATATACAGAAGAATAAATTCATCTGAAAGGACGTGCTACAGAGAGATTCAACAAATATTATAAACAGAGAAAAAGAAGTGAAATTTTGAATTTACTGGGAAAAAATGAAGGATGGATCTAAGTAACATTATAAGAAGGAAGGTACAATATTTTGTAACTTAAAGTGGTATGATGACATCGAAAGACTGATTCTGGAGGGAATAGTGCTAGGTAAGAGAAGAAGAGGGAAAAAAAGAAGATGATAGTCCAGCGATATTGAACAATGTATAAAATCTCTGGCCAATGCAGGTCTGCTTGCATGGGACAGAGAGGCGTTCAGAGTATCCACAATGAAGACCTCGTTCTGGAAAGATTATGTCTCTGATATTTTGAGTTTGGGAAACACAGTTGCTTGTTTTAGGAGACTGCATTCAACCATGACACTATAGTTCACCTTGTTTATATAATTACTGTTACAAAATATTTGAAATGGTAATTCAGGTAATCCTGTCACGCTACTTTTTATTTTTAAATTTAAGTTTTTTTGTGTGTGAAAATGAAATGGTGCGCATTCGCTAACCTAAAAACTCATTTTACAGAAGATCAAACGGTGCGCACGCTATTGCGCATTTTTAGCTCCTATATTATTAGTAGTCGACTTAACGGCATGCAATCGACTCGAAATTACTTTCTGTAAGTAACAGAACATTACCTAATCATCATCTACACAATGTGTGCTTGTACGTGCGTGCGTGTGTGTTTCTGTGTGTGTGAGTGTGTGTGTGTGTGCATGTTTAAAACACTTTCAGGGATAATTTCAACGAAAACACTTTCAAAAAATGCACATCATGATGATCGTGGCAGACAGCCAGAAGTAAATCATCTGGGGGAAGTTTACGATTTGTACAACTTAAAGTTTTATCTGTTAAGTGAACGTGAGAACGTGGGTCGGTATGACGATCTTGAAAAGTAAGCAGTTAAGTGGTAGGACGGTATGAACTGATAAAATCAGTGAAACAATTGTTAAGTACGATATGAGAAACTGTCCTTCCACAATCGTAGCTTTGTTTAGAAATCTTCATTAGCAGATAACAATATTTATGAAAGACCAAGTTTGGTGTATTTTTCATGAGTCAAAACTAATCTCTTCAGACATAGATCAGTGAAATGTCAATCAAACCGTGACCAATCTGAAAATAAGCCCTGCTGGCTAATTAGTGAACAACTTCTAAAGTGACCCATTCCTGTAATTTTCATTGGTCAATCATAAAAATTATGTTAATTGGATATAATAGAATGGTACCGTGAATGTTCAGTAAAAAAGATCGAAAAGTTAGTGCCATGAATGTTTAGTAAAAAGATAGAAAAGTTAGTGTCATGAATGTTCAGTAAAAAAGATAGAAAAGTTAGTGCCATGAATGTTTAGTAAAAAGATAGAAAAGTTAGTGTCATGAATGTTTAGTAAAAGATAGAAAAGTTAGTGTCATGAATGTTTAGTAAAAAGATAGAAAAGTTAGTGTCATTAATGTTTAGTAAAAAGATGGAAAAGTTAGTGTCATGAATGTTTAGTGAAAAGTTATTGTCGTGAATGTTTAGTAAAAAGATAGAAAAGTTAGTGCCATGAATGTTTAGTGAAAAGTTATTGTCGTGAATGTTTAGTAAAAAGATAGAAAAGTTAGTGTCATGATTGTTTAGTGAAAAGTTATTGTCGTGAATGTTTAGTAAAAAGATAGAAAAATTAGTGCCATGAATGTTTAGTGCGAAGAAAATAGAAAAGTTAGTGTCATGAATGTTTAGTAAAAAGATAGAAAAGTTAGTGTCATGAATGTTTAGTAAAAAGATAGAAAAGTTAGTGTCATGAATGTTTAGTGAAAAGTTATTGTCGTGAATGTTTAGTAAAAAGATAGAAAAGTTAGTGCCATGAATGTTTAGTGCGAAGAAAATAGAAAAGATAGTGTCATGAATGTTTAGTAAAAAGATAGAAAAGTTAGTGCCATGAATGTTTAGTGTGAAGAAAATAGACATGTTAGTGTCATGAATGTTTAGTAAAAAGATAGAAAAGTTATTGCCATGAATGTTTAGTAAAAAGATAGAAAAGTTTGTGCCATAAATGTTTAGTACAAAGATAGAAAGGTTAGTGCCATGAATGTTTAGTACAAAGATAGAAAAGTTAGTGCCATGAATGTTTAGTACAAAGATAGAAAAGTTAGTGCCATGAATGTTTAGTACAAAGATAGAAAGGTTAGTGCCATGAATGTTTAGTACAAAGATAGAAAAGTTAGTGCCATGAATGTTTAGTACAAAGATAGAAAAGTTAGTGCCATGAATGTTTAGTACAAAGATAGAAAAGTTAGTGCCATGAATGTTTAGTACAAAGATAGAAAAGTTAGTGCCATGAATGTTTAGTACAAAGATAGAAAAATTAGTGCCATGAATGTTTAGTACAAAGATAGAAAATTTAGTGCCATGAATGTTTAGTACAAAGATAGAAAAGTTAGTGCCATGAATGTTTAGTACAAAGATAGAAAGGTTAGTGCCATGAATGTTTAGTACAAAGATAGAAAAGTTAGTGCCATGAATGTTTAGTACAAAGATAGAAAAGTTAGTGCCATGAATGTTTAGTACAAAGATAGAAAAGTTAGTGCCATGAATGTTTAGTACAAAGATAGAAAAGTTAGTGCCATGAATGTTTAGTACAAAGATAGAAAAATTAGTGCCATGAATGTTTAGTACAAAGATAGAAAAGTTAGTGCCATGAATGTTTAGTACAAAGATAGAAAAGTTAGTGCCATGAATGTTTAGGGACAGGACAGTAGATCTGTAAAGTTATCGATCTTCTTCTACTTCTACGCTACTTCTCAAACTCGTATCAAATGCCGCACTAGTAGTCAGGAAAATGAAATGTGTGGTGTCACTGTCTACAACTGTGACGTATGGCCTTTTTATACTGACATATTTGGTCTTATCCTCTGGGTAATTTTGACCCTGTTTGGGATGAGAAAGTCAACCCTACTCGCCAAAACCTGCTTTGTCTCCTCTTACAGCATACATGTTAATTCACAGTTTTATCATTCGTTGATCCCCCTTTCAGTTAACAAACGGTCAGGTCTGCGAGTAAAATGACAATGAGTAATCGATATGTGAGGACAGTAACATTTCTGATTGATACAGCCTTACAGCTTGGCTACAATAGTTCAGATATCATAGTTATTAATAATTCAACAGATACACACAAAAACTCCAGAATGCCCTTATCAGACGTCATTGAGCAGTAATGGAATACGTTTAACATCGACAGCATAAGACATGTGGGCTAAATTGGGAATCATCCTTTTAATGTGAAACATTTGACGTTTTCCTTGACTCTCATTGGCGGGTCGACATACAATATACATAAAGTAACCAATGAAAACTACTTTAAAAGTAAAATGCATCACTTTAGAATGATGATTCTTAAAGAGTCATCATGATTGTAACATTGAAGAAAGTTACTGAAATACGATGTTAGACCTGTATTTTCTACGAACAGCAACATTTCCAAGGAAGATGTGGTCATTTACGAACAGCATCATTCCTACATAAAATGTTGTCATCTACGAACGACGACATTACTAAGAAAGATGTGGTCATCAAAGAAAGACGACATGCCTACAAAAGATGTGGTCATCTACGAACAACGACATGCCTAAGAAAGATGTGGTCATTTACGAACGACGACATGCCTAAGAAAGATGTGGTCATCTACGAAAGACGACATGCCTAAGAAAGATGTGGCCATCTACGAACGACGACATGCCTAAGAAAGATGTGGTCATCTACGAAAGACGACATGCCTAAGAAAGATGTGGTCATCTACGAACGACGACATGCCTAAGAAAGATGTGGTCATCAAAGAAAGACGACATGCCTAAGAAAGATGTGGTCATCAAAGAAAGACGACATGCCTACAAAAGATGTGGTCATCTACGAACAACGACATGCCTAAGAAAGATGTGTTCATTTACGAACGACGACATGCCTAAGAAAGATGTGGTCATCTACGAACAACGACATGCCTAAGAAAGATGTGGCCATCTACGAACAACGACATGCCTAAGAAAGATGTGGTCATCTACGAACGACGACATGCCTAAGAAAGATGTGGTCATCTACGAAAGACGACATGCCTACGAAAGATGTGGTCATCTACGAACGACGACATTCCCAAGAAAGTGGTGGTCATCTACGAACAACGATATTTCTAAGGAAGATATGGTCATCATCATATCAACTCTATGTAATTTTCAAGAAGCAGGGTACACAAATCCCAAAGCTGGAACTTCCAAGGATGTTTAGGCGGTTCAAACATTTTTTTCCAGTTATGCTAAACAATGAATTCACAAAGGGTTCAATAGTCGTAGAGGATTGACTTCCTTGTACTCGGGTTGTGCCATAAGTACTCTTTGAAGGTAGCGGTTCATCTCATTTCGAGAGTACCGCGTAAAGCACGTAACTGCGTAGCTTAAAACGATAAAGAGATCTACGAAAAATCTACTTTAGAAATAAAGCGTCCCGAGCTCGATTCGAATCCGCGACCTCTTGAGTATAAAACAACGACTTAGCCAATGAAAGGTCAGGTAGCTCATCAATGGAAATTTGGAGCTAAACAAGCATGTATCTACCACTTTGCTATCGCCCCCCTTCCATCCAAACAGTAGTAGAGTAATATCAGTATTAGGACAGAAGTAGAGTTATGTCAGTATTAGAACAGTAGTAGAATATTGTTAGTATTAGAACAGTAGTAGAGTATTGTCAGTATTAGAACAGTAGTAGAATATTGTCAGTATTAGAACAGTAGTAGAGTATTTTCAGTATTAGAACAGTAGTGTAATCCTATTAGTATGTATGTTGCTGAAACTGAATCGGTAGCACAGAATTGCAATACTGTTATTTATGTCGGTAGTGTCAGTGTTCATCCCTGGCTGTATGAGAGGATTATGTCAGTAGTGTCAGTGTTCAACCCTGGCTGTATGACAGAATTATGTCAGTAGTGTCAGTGTTCAACCCTGGCTGTATGAGAGAATTATGTCAGTAGTGTCAGTGTTCAAACAAATCTTTTTTCTTGCTCAACGAAGCGTTAAGAAGTGCTAAAAAATATGTTTCAGAATTAACTCTAGAACTATCGTCTGCTACTGGATGGTAAACAGAGTAGATGCCGCGGTTCTTACTTTGCGAAATCTATGATGTGTTATTCCAAATATTGGAACACGTCAATATTGATGCAGAAACTAAAGTTAAAGCAAGAGGGTTAGCAAAATGTATACAAATTACAAGTTTATATTCGATATAAACTAGTGGCGATATTTCATTTGATTTATTGAAATAAATTTTCATAGCCTTATCGAAGAAACCTTGTACAGTGCAATGTGGATACTATCGAATAATCAGCATCATGAGTCAGATGACCAAGTTTCCACTTCGCATAGTCATGAGACGAATAAGAGGAATATGTAAACCAGTAATTGCAGAATAGAAATGTGGATTTGTGGAAAGAAAAGGCACAAGAAATACCTTATAAATAATACGAGCATTAATGGAGAGGGCAATAGAAATAAATCATGGCATGTCTCGTGCTTCATAAATCATAGTAAAGTATTTGACAAGGCGAAGCATTCAGAAATGATAAAAATGTTAGAAAATCTCAATGTTGATGGGAAAGATCTAAAGATAGTAAGAAATATGTGTTGTAAACAAATAGATGCGATGAGGGTTGACAGTAATGTTGGATAATTTCATAAAAAGAGATGCGTGTGTACAAGGATATGTAATGTCACCAGATCTTTTCTCCTGCATACAGATATTTTCTCCTGCATACAGATCTTTTCTCCTGCATACATATCTTTTCTCCTGCATACAGAAGATATTATGCGAAATATAGAAAGCACGCCAGGTAAGATATTCTGACGATACAGTTCTGATTGCAGGGAGTGAAGAAGGACTTCAAGCCCTTTAGACATGGTAGTACAAAAACGTGGAAACAAAAGCCTCAGTCTAAACAAGAATAAAACAGAAGAAATGGTGGTTTCAAAGAAATACACACACAGAAAATGTAATATTACTTCAATGATGTAAAATTAAATCCAGCGGATAAAGTCACGTATCTTGGCACCATTGTAACATCAGATGGCAGGTGCTACAATGAGATCAAGAGCATGATAGCACAGGTAAAATCAACATTTCAGAAAATGAAAAACATTATATGCAATGGTGTAATATCACTGAATACACGAGTTCAAATGCTATGATGTTATATTAAGTCAATCCTTTGTTATGGACACGAAGCATGGACAGTAAACAAAAGAGCCCAAGATAAGCAGGAGGCAACTGAGATGTGATTTTTTTAAGAACAATGATAACATTCCTTGGATAGACAGATAACTAATGTTATCAAGTTGTCAGAGATGTTGGAGTAAAAAGACAAATTATAACAAAAACTAGAAAAAGACAATCAAGAGTGTTTGTGAATGTTATGAGAAAAGTACATTTGAACATTTGGTATTTACCGGAAAAATGAAGCGGAGAAGTGACAGAGGAAGACAAATACAAATTTCTGGAATGGTTGTCACTGTGGCACAGAAAGTATTCCCCAACTGAACATACTAACAACACAAGATACAGAGAGTTGTGGAGAAGCATAGTCGCCTACACCACTCGGCATGGCACCTGATTGATTTAATTCTTGTGCATGTTATTTTATTTAAGATAATTCAGTCTCAAAGATATTACAATCTGTAACTATAAATTTGTCAGATTGTGTAAGGATGTTATCAGAAACCATACAAAATGTGAAAAGTTACAGACAACCTGGATATAAACAGATGAATATTTCTGCTCATGAGATTACATAGAACCTTGAATACAGTACAGAATTTCCTGCCGAAACTGAAGTTAGAATCAGAAGAAAACAGCGTAAATTTGACTATCAAGAAGCTGTTGAAGAGCCCTTAGGAGAGAAGAATAAATATAAAATAAACTTGTTCAATTATATTCTGGACATTGTCCTTAATTTTCTAAATGAACGATTCACACTTCTGGGAACCCATAGTAAAATGTTGAATGTTCATATGACATTTTGTTTGTTTGTTTGTTTTGCGTTCGCTCCATTGTAACCAGCACGGATATCCGTGCTATTTCCGCCGGGAGCGTGATTACGTTGTGCCACCGTTATGCGCCTTGTAGGCCTAGCACATCCGATTCCGGCATATATGACATTTTAAAACGCATGGGTATAGATGGCAAAACACTAGAAAATTATTGTACCAGTCTCAGATGGCAGCCAATATACCGTCAATAGTTATACCTTGTTATACCGTCAATATTTTCGGTATAAAATGGAATCCGATGTAAATATAAATGATCTTGAAAAAGAATTACCGTAAGTATCCTGAATGTTACTATATTCTATGAAATCTTTGAATGTTTTAAATTATTTGTGCCAAAATAACTTAATTAATTTGTATCCGAATAGCGTCCGTGTGTTGCTAGGGATCTAAACCCACGGTTTACACTCCATTCATATCGTAAGAGTCGGCTAAGGAGATTATGAGGTGAAGTTGGTTGCCCTACTCCATGTGTGTCTAAGTGACCCAAAGCCATGGTGAAGTCAGATGTGTCAGGCCGAAAGGCACATATATCGCAGGAATGCTGAAATCTGTAACACAACGTGTTCCGTTCTCCGGACTATACCCTGCTAATATGCAGGAGTTTGAGAATGTGAGCAGAAGAAGAAGTATACGAATAGTGTTGTAGCTCTAACAATTTTATAGTTTTATTAACACTCCATGTCTCTGTAACTAGTAGAGAAAGATGTTTTATTAACACTCCGTGTCTCTGTAACTAGTGGAGAAAGATATTTTATTAACACTCCCTGTCTCTGTAACTAGTGGAGAAAGATGTTTTATTAACACTCCATGCCTCTGTAACTAGTAGAGAAAGATGTTTTATTAACACTCCATGTCTCTGTAACTAGTGGAGAAATTCGTTTTATTAACACTCCCTGTCTCTGTAACTAGTGGAGAAATTCGTTTTATTAACACTCCCTGTCTCTGTAACTAGTGGAGAAATTCGTTTTATTAACACTCCCTGTCTCTGTAACTAGTGGAGAAATTCGTTTTATTAACACTCCCTGTCTCTGTAACTAGTGGAGAAAGATGTTTTATTAACACTCCCTGTCTCTGTAACTAGTGGAGAAAGATGTTTTATTAACACTCCCTGTCTCTGTAACTAGTGGAGAAAGATGTTTTATTAACACTCCCTGTCTCTGTAACTAGTGGAGAAAGATGTTTTATTAACACTCCCTGTCTCTGTAACTAGTGGAGAAAGATGTTTTATTAACACTCCCTGTCTCTGTAACTAGTGGAGAAAGATGTTTTATTAACACTCCCTGTCTCTGTAACTAGTGGAGAAAGATGTTTTATTAACACTCCCTGTCTCTGTAACTAGTGGAGAAAGATGTTTTATTAACACTCCCTGTCTCTGTAACTAGTGGAGAAAGATGTTTTATTAACACTCCCTGTCTCTGTAACTAGTGGAGAAAGATGTTTTATTAACACTCCCTGTCTCTGTAACTAGTGGAGAAATTAGTTTTATTAACACTCCCTGTCTCTGTAACTAGTGGAGAAATTAGTTTTATTAACACTCCCTGTCTCTGTAACTAGTGGAGAAAGATGTTTTATTAACACTCCCTGTCTCTGTAACTATTGGAGAAATTAGTTTTATTAACACTCCCTGTCTCTGTAACTATTGGAGAAAGATGTTTTATTAACACTCCATGTCTCTGTAACTAGTGGAGAAAGATGTTTTATTAACACTCCATGTCTCTGTAACTAGTGGAGAAAGATGTTTTATTAACACTCCCTGTCTCTGTAACTAGTGGAGAAATTAGTTTTATTAACACTCCCTGTCTCTGTAACTAGTGGAGAAAGATGTTTTATTAACACTCCATGTCTCTGTAACTAGTGGAGAAAGATGTTTTATTAACACTCCCTGTCTATGTGACTATTGGAGAAAGATGTTTTATTAACACTCCCTGTCTCTGTAACTAGTGGAGAAAGATGTTTTATTAACACTCCCTGTCTCTGTAACTAGTGGGGAAAGATGTTTTATTAACACTCCCTGTCCCTGTAGCTAATGGGGCAAGATTTTTTTCCAAATTAAAATTTATAAAACACTACCGATGATGATCAAGAAGCCAAACAACATTTTGAAATCTGTCATTAATTTCCTTTGAATCTACATTAACTACCACTCTAGACTACACTTTTTATAAACTAAATTACACAAATTAGCGAAATGCTAAAGTTAAAGTTAGAAGGAAAAAACTAGTAGATTGGTGTAGTTGATAATAGCATTAATTTAAAATAATTTATATTTTGAAAATAAAAATGGTATTCGTACATTTGTGCAGTTTAAAAATTTTTTTAATTCAATCGAAGGTTATTTCAAAGAAAAAACATTTCCTTCTCATCAAGTTCCGTCTCCGCAACAAAGGCTGGCTGCAACAGACCTCCAACATCCCATGTCTCTTGTTTTGGTGGTGCACTCTGCTAGATTGCAACCTGTCCATCTTGTTATGTTACTCTCCCACTTATATCTCTGCCTACCTCTTGCACGCTTCCCTTTGACTTTACCCTCAAGTAAGGTCTTCACTAAGGTGTCATGTCTTTTGATGTGTCTTTTAAAAACATTTGAGAGGTGGAATTTGGAAGACTTACATCCTACTGAGAAAATACACAGCACGTTCCCGGGTTATAACCGTGTCTTCCATCACATAACGATACTGCTAGCTTACCGGTACTCATCTTTCTAAAGTAACGCACTTCACTATTCCCGCGATTTTCATTGCTTACTTTGTCTATACCCTGTGTCTTCTTCTTCTTCTTCTGCGTTCGTTCTCAAACTCCTGTAGATTAGCAGGATGTAGTCCGGAGAACGGAATGCGTTGTGTCATAGTTTACAGCACTGCTGCGATATCTGCGCCTTTCGGCATAACACATCCGACTTCAGCATGGCTTTGGGTCACTGACCCTATATGGAATGGGACAGCCAACTCCATCCATAACCTCCTTAGTCGCCTTTTACGACATGCGTGGAAGGTAAACAGTGTTGCTATTCTTTGCTCCCCTTTCGGGCCCCGGCAACACACGGGCGTACCCTGTGTCGATACCCAATTAAAACCACGGGAAAGTTAATTCGTAATGTTAGAAGGATGATTCCTAATTTGTCCAAATGTCTTATAGTGACTACGGTCACACAAGAGATACCACAAGTGCCTGACTACATAGTAATTTTCAAATAAAATAATATAGTAATGTAACTAAGATCTCTTTCTTTCTTTCTCTCTCTCTCTCTCTCTCTCTCTCTCTATATATATATATATATATATATATATATATATATATATATATATATATATATATATATATATATATATATATATATATATCGTTTCTGTAACATATTTCAATGTAAGACATTTGTTCACATTGGAGAATAGCCTTCTAAAGTGGCAAGTGACTCGTTTACTCTTCGCGTGATTTCTATTGGCTGCCAACATAGAGTGAAAAATAAAAGCCAATGAAAGGCGAGTCACTTTAGAAGGCTGTTTTCCAGTGAGTCAGCTGATGTTATTTTGTATATAGTCACGCGGTAGCATCCCTCAAAGTTGATTATGTTTCGATCGTGACCATCAGAAATACCAGAACAACGAGCATAATAAAAACAAGCCTTTTGACGTCATTTTTTTCGGTTAATTGTGTCCACTTCAATTGACAGGCAGTATATACATAGTGGCCAACAAAATGCAAGGTAATAATCACAATTATCACGTATGAAGGTTTGTTTAGATTATGTTCGCGGGTCTTCTATTATCGAAGATAACGTTTTTATACATTTGAGACATAGAAAAACGGAATAGCCAATAACAAGATGGATGCTAGACAACAGATTGTTGAAGGGGGTTAGACGACATATTTTAGATGGGGGTTAGACGACATATTTTAGATGGGGGTTAGTCGACAGATTGTAGATGGAGGTTGTACAACAGCTTGTAGATGGGGATTTGACGACATATTATAATGGGGTTTAGACAACAGATTGTAGATGGGGGTTAATCGACATATTTTAGATGGGGGCTAGACGGCAGACTGTAGATGGGGGTTAATCGACATATTTTAGATGGGGGCTAGACGGCAGATTGGAGATGGGGGTTAGACGACATATTGTAGATAGGGGTTAGTCGACATATTTTATATCGGGTTAGACAACAAATTGTAGATGGGGGTTAGAAAACATATTGTAGATGGGGGTTAGACGACAGGTTGTAGATGGAGGTTAGACGAGAAAGTTGTAGATAGAGGCTAGACGACAGATTGTAGATGTGGGTTAGTCGACATATTGTAGATGCTCTGAAAACAGTTTTCTACACACTCAAGTAATGACCCCTTAAAATGATCTACTGTACCCTTGCATAGACCTCCTCAATCACTTACATAAAAATATTGTACCACTTACATATATCTCTTCTACTCCTTATATTGATCATCAATATCACGTACATAGATCTCCTCTACACCTTACATAGAACTTCTCTAGCACTTACATACATCTTCTCTAGCACTTACATACATCTTCTCTAGCACTTACATAGATCTTCTCTGCTCCTTACATATATCTCTTCTACCCCTTACATATATATCTTCTACCCCTTACATACTTACCCTTACATTATCTTTTCTACCCCATACATACATCTCTTCTACCCCTTACATACATCTCGTCTACCCCATACATACATCTTTTCTACCCCTTACATACATCTCTTCTACCCTTACATACATCTCTTCTACCCCTTACATACATCTCTTCTACCCCTTACATACATCTCTTCTACCCCATACATATATCTTTTCTACCCCTTACATACATCTCTTCTACCCCTTACATATATCTCTTCTACCCCTTACATACATCTCTTCTACCCCTTACATACATATCTTCTACCCCTTACATACATCTCTTCTACCCTTACATACATCTCTTCTACCCCTTACATACATCTCTTCTACCCCTTACATACATCTTTTCTACCACTTACATACATCTCTTCTACCCCTTCCATACATCTTTTCTACCACTTACATATATCTCTTCTACCCATTACATATATCTCTTCTACCCCTTACATACATCTCTTCTACCCCTTACATAGATCTCCTCTACCCCTTACATAGATCTCCTCTACCCCATACATAGATCTCCTCTACTCCTTACATAGATTTCTTGAACCTCTGATGCAGCAAGGCCCATCAGAATTATGTGAGCAGGTACAGAAATATCCTGTAGACGCGTACAGTAACACACATTCAACCAAATTAAAAACACACATACGAACCAGCGATAAACATTCACGTCCACTGACACCAGACCTTAATCCTACCCCTCTCACATGCCCCACTCAGTATTTAGCCTAACATAAACTCTTTCTAGTGAGTACCACCCTTGTAACAGTACTACAGTTTCCTACTCACTCCTCTTCTTCGCCTAGACAGCCTGACCTTCCAATTCCCAGTCACGTGGGCAGATATACATTTCTGGTACTGCTAAATGTCGACATCGCGCGCACCAGATAACCACTCGTTCAGTTTACCGCACCGCTACTCCTTAAAATTACAGGATTTGTATTTCAATTTGCTTCACAAAAAGTTATACAACCCTCCCTCTCACGCCACACATCTCACATGTTCATCCTCTGGATAAAATCAACATTGACGTGTTTACTTGTACATGGGACTGCCTGTATCTATTTAAGGAAGACAATCTGTCAACGCATACATTCTTATTGTTTCATTTTCTTCTTCTTCAACGTTCGTTGTCAAACTCCTGCTTGTTTACCGGATCTAGTCCCGAGAAAGGAACGCGTTGTATTATGGGTACAGAATTATTGCGATATCGGAGCATTTCGGCCAGTGGCGTATCCTGGGGTCTGAAAGAGAGCATGCAACTTTTAAAAAATGATAATTTTCTACTCACCCAGTTATTTGAAGTTCAGTTCTATTCTGCGGCTCTTTCTGCTAAAGTCCTCTGTTACTTTATTATAAAAGTCATCATTGCCTTTCATCTCTACAAGAAGGTCTTTTTCAATTGACATCATTGATAGAGCAGAAAGACGACATTGCCCCTGCGAGTTCCTTATGACATTTTTAATGCGTTTTAATGCAGAAAACGAACGTTCCACTGAAGACGACGATGCAGGAATTGTCAATATTAAAATAACTTACATAATGATTCCGAACCACAAAGCCAAACGACTTTCTTATATAAATCATTGTTAAATGAACGGACACATTTTGTTCCTTCTCGTTTCAAACTGCTTAACGCAGGAATCGGTCTGCCCATTTTTACCAAGTCCAATTTTTCATTAAATGTTCGCGATTGAAACGGTCGCTCAAATAAATCTACAACAACATCATTAATAGAATCAGCCATAATAACCACCACGGTAAACAAATATACTAAGTTTAGTAATTAACAATAGCAATACACATGTTTCTGTACAAACACAAAATATTAAAAATCAGCTGATTAAAATCACGTTTGAAGTTTTGAATTCTTAACCTCATCGCTGTGTAAATGTGCGTGTGTGTTGAGTAAGATCACGTGACGTGTACATGGCTTACTAAACAAGTGTGTGTGTATGCAATCAAGATTATAATTGCTTGCATTGTTATCATTAGTTTAACATTCAAATAAAAGTACTAGAACATAGAAATTGCACTGTTTCACACCAGTAAATAAATGTTCATCAATCAATTTATTATTTGCCAGTGCTAAATTGTTATAATAGTGATTGAATCATAAAATGTATTAATTTTTTTTTCATCGCAAGCTTACTCTGGAGACAAGGTTATAAAAAAACACACAGTATATCACTGCGCTTATATGTAAAGGGACTATTTTAACGAAAGCAAATTCAAAATTGCTTTACTGTGGCCACTAAAACTTTCATATGTGTTGCCAGCACTAATTTTCGGAAAAATTCAGATTTGTGAGAAAAATATTTTAAAATATATTTTTGAGCAATGCTGCAAGGGCTAAGTTTGGATGGGGGATAGATCACTGACTGGTTTATCATTTTCTCAACTCTTGAAGGCATGCAATGCTTGCCTTGCTTATGCTTAGCATACGCCACTGATTTCGGCCCATGTCCGGGCTCCGGTATAACAGAAATGTGTACAGATGACCTTAGAGGCCGATTGTGATTATTTCCGTGCATTTCGTTGGTTTGCCTTGCTATTTTTGGCCGGCGACTTCATGTATATAGTGACCAACGAAAATTGCAACAATAATTTAAAATAACGTAACGACTGAAGTCTTGTTTATTTTCTATACCGAGATATCTTCTTCTTCTGCGTTCGTTCTCAAACTCCTGCAGATTAGCAGGATGTAGTCCGGAGAACGGAATGCGTTGTGTCATAGTTTACAGCATTGCTGCGATATCTGCGACTTTCTGCCTGACACATCCTACTTCAGCATGGCTTTGGGTCACTGACCCTATATGGGATGGGACAGCCAACTCCATCCTATAACCTCCTTAGTCGCATTGTACAACATGCATGAAAGGTAAACAGTGTTGCTATTCTTTGCTCCCCTTTCGGGCCCCGACAGCACACGGGCGACATTACTACTAGAATCATATATCAAGTGACATATTCTTTCCAGAATATTGTCTTCGTCGTGGATACTCCTAACGCGTCTCTGTTCCGGGCAAGCAGGCCTGCATTGGCCAGAGACATGTGCATACATTCTTCAATGTTGCTGGTCCATCATCTTCTTGGTTTTCCTTTTCTTCTCCTACCCGGCACTGTGCCCTTCAGAATTAGACTCTGGATACCATCATGTCGCTTTTAAATTTCCAAAATACTGTAGCTTCCTTCTTATGATGGTATTTAGAAGCACACATTTCATTTAGTTTCAGTAATTTCAAAACTGCAATGTTCTTCTTTCATCACTAATAGAAATATGACATCGAAGATAAGGTATTTATGTGGCAACGACTTGCTAAATAAGATATGTGTCCCTCGAAATATTGTTAACTGATAGTTCAAAAGGGATACAATCTAAATAGGTCTTGAGAATGTACTGCACTGTACCCTTGATTGCTCATATGCACTATGCCCATCTCAGCAGAGCAGGCACGAAGCCTGTCAAAAGTAAAACTCATAGCATACAGATCCGCAGCTTCTAGAAATAATCTCCAGGTATCTACAAAAATAATGCATTTCTAAATAGGTCGTTAGGACCAGTAATCGAAACCTGGACCATCCCGTTCACTAGACTCATCATCATCATTAAGTGCCGTCTCCGCAAAGAAGGTTGGTTGCAACGGATCTTCAACATCCCCTGTTTCTTGTCTTGGTGGTGCATTCTGCTAGAATGTGACCTGTCCATCGTGTGATGTTACTCTCCCACTTGTATCTCTGCCTGCCTCTTGCTCGCCTCTCTTTGACTTTACCCTCAGGTAAGGTCTTCAATAAGGTGTCATATCTTTTAATGTGACCAAAATATTTTATTTGCCTGATCTTTATTTCTCTTAGTAGTTCTTTCTTCATATTAAGTGTCTTTAGCACCTCTTTATTTGTTTTCTTCTCTTTCCATGATGTTCTCCCTATTCTTCTATATACCCACATCTCAAAGGCATAAATTTTGTCTTCTAATTGTTGCTTTAGTGTCCATGTTTCTGAGCCATACATTAATATAGAATAGATGTAGCATTTTATAATTCCCATTTTTAGCTTGTTTGTAATTTGTTTAGATGTTAATATTTTCCTCATGTCATTGAATGTACTTTTAGCCATTCCTATTCTCCTTTTAACTTCTGTTTCACATCTGCCATAATGTGTGACTATGTGTCCAAGATATTGATAATGCTTTACTTGTTGTAGTTTCTCTCCATGTATATTTATGTTTAGCTCTTGTTCTTCTGTGTCTTTGCTGATTATCATGGTTTTTGGTTTTTGGATACATCCTGCAAATCTTCAGGAGGATAAGAACTATCACAAAAGAAGCAGAAGAACTATTACCACGAATCTGTATGTAAATGGCATAGACTATGTCCGACTTCCTACAATGTTTCTAATTTCCTGGAACATGTGCTGTATATATGTATATATATATATGTATATATAGAATGGCACCAGTTTGTCTCCCAGTAGTTGTGTTATAAAAGTACGGCCATTTATCTGTTTCTCTCAGCAATTGTTAATGGCTACATATTAACAACGGGGTGTGGGGGGTGGTTGGCAAACAAGTAGTGGTTAGGGGACAAGTTTGTTGGCATAAATCTACCAATTACCTGCTAATTATATTATTATGAACAGGTGTTAGCTGTACAGGTAGAAGGCAGTACTACGACCGCTAGAAATCATGAGTTGTCTTTTCTTCTTCTTCTGCGTTCGTTCTCAAACTCCTGCAGATTAGCAGGATGTAGTCCGGAGAACGGAATGCGTTGTGTTATGGTTTACAGCATTGCTGCGATATCTGCGCATTTCGGCCTGACACATCCGACTTCAGTATGACTGGGTCACTGGGCCTGTATGGGATGGGACAACCAACTCTATCCCATAGCCTCCTTAGTCGCCTTTTACGACATGCGTGGAAGGTAAACAGTGTTGCTATTCTTTACCCCCCTTTCAGGCCCCGACAACACACGGGTGATCATTAGTACTAATGTATTTTAGAATATTTATTATTCAGGATAGCTTAGTAATGGTCAGACTAAAGATAATGTGGGAAAGAAGCAGAAAGAGATTGGGGAAGCTGGTCGGCTTAAAGTACTAGCTCCACTTCTACAAGTCTTCATGAGGAAGTGAAGGTAGAACACTTCAGGTCTTCATATTAGATCTTCAGGGATTACAAGCAATATAGCTTATCTATAATCAGCAAAGTTAGAGAGGAACAGGTGCTAAACATAAAAATGCATGATGAGATACTACAACAAGTAGAACATTATCAATATAGCAAACACATAATAAAAATGAAGGTAGATGTGAAACAGATGTCAAAAGGAAAGATAGGAATGGCTAAAAGTGCTTTTAAAGGCAACAGGAAAATATTGACATCTTCGCAAATTATTACAAACAAGCTCAAGCTAAAAATGGGAATTATAAAATGTTACATATATTCTATATTAACGTATAGCTCAGAAACATGGACATTGAACTAAACTAGAAATTATACTAGAGAAGACAGAAATTATGTCTTTGAGATGTGGATATATAGAAGAATATTGGGAATTTCACGGAAAGAAAAGAAAGCAGACACATAGGTTCTAATAACACTACATATGAAAAATATTATTATAATAATTATTAATGGAAATAAAGATCAAACAAATAAAGTATTGTGGACATACTAAAAGACATGACACCTTGTTGAAGACCTTACTTGAGAGTTAAGTCGAGGGAATGCGAGCAAGAGGTAGGCAGAGATACAAGTTGGAGAGAAACATCACGATATCGGCAGGTTACAGTCTAGCAGAGTGCACCACCAAGGCAAAAGACAATTGATGTTGGAGGTCTGTTGCAGGCAACCTTCGTTAACGAGACGGCACTCAATGATGATGATAGCTTATGCATCTTTCTTACAATTAAATGTGATTGTGGGGAGGATTTGTATAATTTTTATTACATACAAATAAGACTATCACATACGACTCTCACATAAAACTCTCACATAAAACTCTCACAAAAGACTTGCACATAAAACTCTCACTGTAAATAAAAATTATGCGTTAAATCACCTTCCGGGGGCCGTGGTGACTTGCTTTCAAGAATCAAAACTTTCACTGTTGATGGTTTTACAGTAATGATAAAACCTAATTGGTACTAACTTCTGTGTTTGAAAGAAACGTACCTCTCCAAAACCGGTATCTTTTATTTAACTCTATAGACATCGCGTGTACTATGTAAACCCACCCCCCCCCCCCCATCTAATATAAGAAAACGAATACATGTAAAATGTATATATATTGCTGACAATAGTAAAGTCTCATTCTATAAGTATGCAATCTGTTAGCTGTTTTCTACAGCATTGTGGTTGTACAATAGCTATACAAAATATAGTAGCCATAATGTGCATTTAAATAGTGCGTTAAAAAAGTTAGTCAATAATAGCAACAAGTATACAAGCAATCGCAAAATAGAGATTCACGTATTTAAATCGAGCAACGCACAGTGAATATGATGGTGATAGATGTGAAAAAGAAGTTACAAGGAGAGTGGCATAAAGTACTTTTAATAGCATGAAGTATCTTGTACTAACATCCGAACTAATGAACAAACTAACAGTTGGTATGGCATAAAGTACTTTTAATAACATGAAGTAACTTGTACTAACATCCAAACTTATGACCAAACTAACAGTTGGTATGACATAAAGTACTTTTAATAACATGAAGTAACTTGTACTAACATCCAAACTTATGACCAAACTAACAGTTGGTATTGCATAAAGTACTGTCAAAAACCTAAAGTAATTCGTACTAACATCCAAATTAATGACAAAGAAAAAAATAAAAATTATAATTATAAAATTCTTCTTCTTCTTCAGCGTTCATTCACAAACTCCCGCTGGATCTCTCTTGTAGCAGAACAATGGTCCTACTAGATTTCCAGCAAGATGTAGTCCAGAGAATGAAAACGCGTTGTGTCGCCGTTGTATTTGCGCAATGGCCCGATACATCCGTCTTCGGCGTAGAATTATAAAATGATACATCTACTCTACATTAATATGTTGCTCAGTAACTTTGATAATGAACTAGCTGTTAGACAAAATGAATGTTTTGAGATGTGCATTAGAAGAATGGGGGAGAACTTCATGAAAAGAGAAAGAAACAGAGGGGAAAAACGAAGTATTAAAAGAAAGAAATATCAAATAAATTAAATATTTTGGAAAAATTTAAAGACATGATACCTTGTTGGAGACCGTACATGAATGTAGAGTTGAGGTAGAACAAAGAGCAAAGGGGTAGCCAGTGATATAGATGGGATGTAAACGTCATGAGATGGATACAATACAGTCTAGCAGAGTGCAACCCAAGATAATAGACAGATGATGGTGGAGGTCTGTAGAATCCAACCATCGATGCGGAGGCGGAATATAGTGATGAGAGCGATCACACAATAAGCAGAGAACAGATCGAACAATAACAGAAAAAAAGCAAGGAACCTAATCTATAGACGTCGAAAATAAGCAAGGAACAGAGCTATAGACGTCGAAAATAAACAAGGAGCAGAAGAAGAGACGTGGAAAATATACAGAATGTAAATACAGGTCTAATTTGCATTCGTTTGGCTAACCACAGGCGACTCAACAGGAGTGTGGCTAACCACAGGCGACTCAGCAGGAGTTTGGCAGATGTTTCTTGGATAAACAGACAGATTTATTTCCCAAGTTGTTTTCGAAAACTGTTCCATTACTTAACGCTACTTAGCTCTCATTGTGTGAGGAGTTTCCTGTGTAAGGGAGCTAACCACAGACTTGTTAGAAAAATAGAGGAGTTTTGGTTTATGTTATTTGTAATTTGGTTTGTGGTGATATATATACATGCAGACACACGCAGAGATACATATAGATAAGTGGAATCATGGAGAGATGCGGGAATAACTGTATGTGTGATGTGCGTGAGTAGGTATATAGCTCGACAGACACAAACACACACAAAAACAAGACAAATATATGTAAAACTTATAGTATCTAAGTATAGTATATAAACTTATAGTATATAAACTGCAAGACAACCTACGCATAATAGACACAGCAGGCAAGCAATTTGGAATGAAAATCAAGATAGACAAAACAGAAGTAATGAATATTGCAAGAGAAAAGGAGAACATCAACATACAGATAAATAATAAACAACTAAGACAAGTAGATGAATTCAAATATCTGGGCAGCACATTGAGATATGACAACAAACAAGAAGCAGAAATAAACGCAAGACGTAATAAGGCCTGTCAGATCATTGGTCAATTAACACCTTTACTAAGAAACAAAGATATTACACTAGAAACAAAGAAAGCGCTTTTCAACACCATTTTCTTACCAACATTGTGTTATCAGTGTCAAACTTTGACATTAGATTCTAGAACAATACATAAGATTAACACCACTGAAATGAAATGTGTGAAACGTATGATTGGAGTTAGCTTGAGAGACAAAATCAGGAATGAAGCACTAAGGAAACAATTAGAAATCAAGCCAACAATAGAATACATACAGAAACAACAAGTTAAATGGTACGGCCACATAACCAGACAGAAAGAGCAAAGTATTATCCAAAAAACACTTAACAAACGATACGAAAACAGGAGACCTATTGGACGCCCTCGTAAAAGGTGGATAGATAGTGTATTAGAGACACTCGGAAATATAACAGCAGAGGATGCAAATAGAAGGGAAAAAGACCGTACACTCACTCTCCCCTCAACACCGAAAGGTACATGAGGACAGAAAGAAGAAGAAGAAGAAGATAGTATCTATATAATACAAAGAAAAAATATGGATTTTACAAAGACAACAGGAGTGAAATTAAACAAGTAATTTACACAGTCGAATACTGTACCTACCTGGCAAGTAAAATATCAAATGATGGAGATGTGACAAAAGAAATAATGACACGCATAGCAAGTACCTTCAATAAACTAGTTAACATCTGGCAAACAAAACTCTAAGACACATATCAAGATCACACTGTTCAACTAATGAATTATCCCTGGGTTAACCTACGGATGTGAAAACTAAAAATACACTAAAGCCATAGAAAAAAAGGCTGGATAATTTTAAGAATAAATATACTAGTTAAAGTTTAATGTTGTAAATGAAAATTGAAATTGATGGTTGTAGTTGATATTTCCAATTCATGGTTTAAATTGTATATTGGTACCACTATTCTTGCAGACAATAGCTATTTTTTCTTTAACTCTTTCCTTCAATTACATATCTCAGCAGCAGAGCACGGACGCTGTTGCACATGCACAAGCTTCCCATGCAATATATTTTATAAGTATGTCTCCTTTGTAGAAATGTTTCTTTTTTAAAGTAGTTTATGAAATTGTTGACAAGGACATGGACTAATGAGTTAATTTGTAAGCACGTCCGTCTGATCTAAGTGGAACAGCTTGTACAGAGAGTCTCAGAATATAGTGTCTGTTTCCAATATGACTAGAGAATTGACTACATTTATTTGCGATTATTGGTTACCTTTTCTTGTTCTTTGAATTTCCCCCTAGAAAGTGCAGAACAGTATCTCTTGTTATCAACATTTTTCCACTCCAGGCCCAAACACAGCATGTTTTCTTGGCCCAATGTTTTCTTGACACCCCCCACTTCCCAACTTGAAAACAAAGCACGATTTTTGGCTCCCAACTTTCGCACAGAGCATCTTATCTTGGCCCCCCACCAACTTTCGAACAGAGCATCTTATCTTGGACCCCCACCAACTTTCGAACAGAGCATCTTATCTTGGCCCTCCCACCAACTTTCGAACAGAGCATCTTATCTTGCCCCCCCCCCACCAACTTTCGAACAGAGCATCTTATCTTGGACCCCCACCAACTTTCGAACAGAGCATCTTATCTTGGCCCCCACCCCACCAACTTTCGAACAGAGCATCTTATCTTGGCCCCCACCAACTTTCGAACAGAGCATCTTATCTTGGCCCCCCCCCCACCAACTTTCGAACAGAGCATCTTATCTTGGACCCCCACCAACTTTCGAACAGAGCATCTTATCTTGGCCCTCCCACCAACTTTCGAACAGGGCATCCTATCTTGGCCCCCCCACCAACTTTCGAACAGAGCATCTTATCTTGGACCCCCACCAACTTTCGAACAGAGCATCTTATCTTGGCCCCCCCCCCACCAACTTTCGAACAGAGCATCTTATCTTGGCCCCCCACCAACTTTCGAACAGAGCATCTTATCTTGGCCCCCCCCACCAACTTTCGAACAGAGCATCTTATCTTGGACCCCCACCAACTTTCGAACAGAGCATCTTATCGTGGCCCTCCCACCAACTTTCGAACAGAGCATCTTATCCTGTCACCGCCCCCCAACTTTCACACAGAGCATCTTATATCCCCCTCCCCACTTTCGAACAAAGCATCTTATCTTGGCCCCTCCCCTCAATCTTCGAATAAAGCATTATTTCTTGCCGCCGTCCCACACCCCCCTCCCCCCTATTTATTTAAAAAAAAATTAAGATAAAGCATGTCCTCCCCCCCCCCCAAAGCACCTTACAGAAAAATTCTTCTGTTGTCTGTCGATGTTTTACTTAGCCGATCTGCACTTATCAGTTTCAAAAAGTAATGTTTTATTATCATTGATACTCTATTATATATTGTACAAACAATTTCACACATTACACTTTATGTGGCCGCTCGTAGATATGTCCATGAGCCGCCATTAAATGTCATTTCATCGTCAACAGCACCTACCCAGCAGAACGTTTTGGTCTACTGGCCTGCTTTATGGTCCTGGTTGATAGACACAGTAGTAGAGAAACCACTATCTTACATTTGGAATGTAAACACGACATAAGATTGGACGTTTTGTGACGCGAGAAATAATGGGAGATAAACGCAGGCAGAAATGTTAGCATTTTTGTTAAATGAGTCAAGAGAAAAAAAAATAAGTAAAGCTGTTTTGTGGGGAAGTTATGGATAAAGATGTGGAGAATGTAGATGGGATATATAGGAAGTAGTGGTTGAATATAGAGATCTGATAGTGAAAACGGATTGGTGAAGGAGAGTGGTGGTAAACGGGATGTTCGTTGCAGAAGGAGGTGGGCGAAATGTGTTTGTGGATGAAAATTGTGATAGTTGAATAAGTGCTGATGAAGGATGTGATAGTTGAAGGATGTGATAGTTGAAGGATGTGATAGGTGAAGGATGTGCTAATGAAGGATGTGATAGTTGAAGGATGTGCTAATGAAGGATGTGATAGGTGAAGGATGTGCTAATGAAGGATGTGCTAATGAAGGATGTGATAGTTGAAGGAAGTGCTAATGAAGGATGTGATAGTTGAAGGATGTGCTAATGAAGGATGTGATAGTTGAAGGATGTGCTAATGAAGGATGTGGTATATGAAGAATGTGATAGTTCAAGGATGTAGTAGATATAGGATTTGGTAGATTACGGGTGTGAGAGGTGAAAATATAGTAGGTGAAGGATGTGTAGATGAAGGATATGATAGATGAATGATGTGTAGATGAATGATGTGTAGGTGAAGGATGTGGTAGATGAAAGGATGTGGTAGATGAAAAGTGTGGTAGATAATGGTGTTTTAGATGAAATATGTGATTGATGAAAAGTCTGGTAGATAACGGATGCGATTATATGAATTATGTGGTAGATGATGAATATGGTAGATGAAGGATGTGGTAGATGAAGTAAATGTTATGTGATGAATATTGTAGATGAATTTCGTGGTAGATTAAAGCTTCGATACACAAAAGGGATATTCTATGTTCTCACACAGAAGAGTAATTTGTCCGTATAACTCCTGCTTGCTAGCCAAGAAATTTCTATCACACAACGTTTCATGAAAAATGGGATAAAAACATGAGTATTAATTAATAAACAACTTGACAACGTAATAGTCAGCTTAATGGAGAGCGCAAGAGAATGATGGTCAACCAGCATAGGACCAGTACTGTCAGCAGAAGTGTAATGGCGGATAAACTCAGGAAGAGATCGGAGCAACTATGGACGTGTCCAGTTTGCAGTGATGATGATACGACGAGTAACTAAAACTAACTTACAAAGAACTTTGAGAACATAATGATGAATGTACAGAGAACATTAATAACATAATCACGAACGTACACAGAAATAATAAACCTACGGCGAACTAGAGATAATAATTATTAATTTACAAAAAAAAAGCGGACTTAGCAATCAACTTACAAATAATGCGAGAGCGAACTCTTACCTCGCGCTGTGAATACGAGAGCATAACCAATACTTTATAAAGAACGCAAAGACAAAACAGCTAAATTTTTGTCAAGCAACATGACAAGAAATGATTATAATGAGCGTAGTCAACATTAGAAAAGAACCACTAACTTAAAGAGAACATTAGAAGGAAACCTTACCTCGCGTGCTTTGAGAATCCAAATAGAACCGCTAAACGTTCCACATGTAATAAAAACTTGTCGACATGTTTACCCAAAAATAAATACACGCGGAATTGGAACGCTCAACCCTTGGAGTATACTCAGCGTGTAACATCTGATGCCGTACTTCGTCTGTGAAAGAGTGAGCAGTGCTCCTGCAACGGGTCACCCCTACCTGTAGTTTTTATCTCGGCAAACTTGGAGTATACTTCAATGTGATATCATTTGGATCAGTTGTGCAAAGAAGAGTAGAACACGAACTGTACTAATGAATATACGCTTGATAGCCTGTTTCATTAGTACAAATGATCTAACTTTTTTATCTGCAAGGAAATGAACATTGTCTAAACATATTCGTTGAGAGCTTACACAGTTCTTCCCCGTAGGGAAGCAGATGCGGCTTCGGTAAAGGCAAAGTGGGGAGGGGGATGTTGTCTAGAAGAAACAAATGTTATTTATTTTCATGGGCAATTCATTGGTTTCTTAAGATTTTGGTGAAACTTTTGTGTGGAGGGGCAGGTTACATTTCTATTATGCATGCTCCATCGTACAAATGTCATATATTGATTTCCAAAAAGAGGGATTTGTACCTCCATACCTATTAGAGTTAATTAGAGTTTAGAGTTAGGGTTTTTTTAGGAACCTGCCTAGCGCAGTGGTTAGCGCACTGGCTTTGCATATTCTTATTTTTTCTTCTTCTTCTTTCGTTCACTTGAAACATGTCTATATCTGTAATTCTATCTCCTTAATAAAACTCACTGTCTTTTGTAGTTCATACAGTGTCCCATAGAGTTTTGATTCCAGTGTTGTTTCCTCTGAGCAATATGTCTGCCTCAGCGTTTCATGCTCAGAATACTCTTGAAGTATATGTTTGTCACTCTGTGCTGCCTACCCACATGTACACATGGCAGTGTTGCCAATCTTGAACTTTGTATACATGTGACTGCGGAGTCAGTTGTGTCCTGTTCTGAGACGTAGAATTATAACTTGTTCTGATCTGTTCATAATATGATAGTTATCTTGTGTTGGTGTTTGTGGCTTTCTTATTGACTTGATCATCTGTTTTTTCTGATGGTAGGTGATTGGTATATCTGGTTGGTCTTCGGCAGCACCTTCCTTAGCCAGTTGGTCTGCTTTTTCATTTCCTGGTATTCCACAGTGAGAGGGTATCCACTACATGGTTACCCTATACTGGTACGACAATTCGCTAAGTACTTTTTTCAAGTCTGTTAGTTTTCCAGACTGGAGAGCTTGAAG
The DNA here is from genome assembly GCA_034231615.1 of Meghimatium bilineatum. Taxonomy (NCBI): domain Eukaryota; kingdom Metazoa; phylum Mollusca; class Gastropoda; order Stylommatophora; family Philomycidae; genus Meghimatium; species Meghimatium bilineatum. The sequence goes on from CM067322.1 coordinate 23,126,085, forward strand.
CACTGACCTTGTATCTGTCAGGAATACCACAGGCTGTAGGCCAGAGTTGGAGTTCAGCAGTTTTTTAGCTGCCACACTAATTGCCTGGATTTCTGCATCATAATTATTGCAGAATTTTCCTGTCGGGGTTCTGATTGTATCTCTAGGCTTGTGTGGATATTCTATATATTTACCTGCACCTCCATTCCTCACAGCATTCTGTGCTGACCCATCTGTGTATACTCTGACCCATATATCTTTTGGATATTCCTCATCCAGGAAACTGAGGGTGACTGTCCTTCGCTGCACACTGTTCTATTCGTCCTCGCTTAGTATTCCTTTCACATGGGTCTGAATGTATATTGACATTCCATGCCTTTTACTGCACGGGGTTTTTTCTGGTACAGACCTTAAGGGTCTGTCAACTTCAGGTAGGTCTGTAAGTTGTCTACGGATTCGTTTAGCTTGATGGATAAAGCTGCTCCTTTTCAGTCGCCCCATTGCTAGATTTTGGAATCTTTCCTTCATTGGATGGAAATATTTTTCAGGTTTGCACCGGCTTCCGGGTTGACCTAGCAGTAAATGGGTACCAGATTAATGCAGGAAGAAAAGACTGCAAATGAGAGGAGATGGCTACCGCCTCATTTGCAGAGCCTCTGAAATGTGAGACCACTAACATCTAACATCCCTACGGCATTAATAACTGCTATGGGTTACTTTACTGTACCCATTATCTACTGACTTACTCCCGGGAATGTAATCGATAATGAAATAAAAAGTATTAGGGGAGGAGAAAGTTAGACTAACAACTTGTGTGAATTGTCAAATTTTAATTAAGTATATGGAGAGGAGAAAGTTACACTAACAACTTGTTTGAATTGTCAAATTGTAATTAAGTATAGGGAAGGGAGAAAGTTACACTAACAACTTGTGTGAATTATTTTAATTAAGTAAGGTTCAAGGGCCGAGGTAAGCAACGTTTTCGTGGTTCACGAGCTGAATTAATATTTTTTGTGGTCGTAGCGTGGCAAAAACTTTTCAATAATTTCAAACAGTATTGTCTGAGATTCAAATAATGTTGTCAGAGTTTCAAATAATGTTGTCTGAGTTTCAAATAATGTTGTCTGAGTTTCAAATAATGTTGTTTGAGTTTGAAATAATGTTGTCAGAGTATCAAATAGTGTGGTCATAGTTTCAAATAATGTGGTACAAATTAAAAATAATGTTGTCAGATTGTCAAATAATGTTGTCAGAGTTTCAAATAATGTTGTCAGAGTTTAAAATAATTTTGTCTGAGTTTCAAATAATTTTGTCAGAATTTCAAATAATGTTGCCTCAGTTTCAAATAATGTTGTCTGAGTTTCAAATAATGCCTGAGTTTCAAATGGTCTTGTCTTAGCTCTTGGACCATTGTTTGTTGTACGTTTAGATCACTCTATAGGACCAGAACAATGATTTGTCTTATGGATTTGGCTCGTGGCCATATTGCGCCTACCATTATTCTAGAGACATCGTTTTGCATATTCTATGTATAAGGTGAGAAGTAGATATGCGAGGGTTTTTCCCTGGTTTGGGGGGGGGTACTTAGATGGCATAGTAAATATGTGTAGAAATGCTAGAATGTTTATGTGGTATACGAAATGAGTGGAGAGAGATGATTATCATATTATACAGTGTAAGAAATTTGTGAAAAGTGATGGCTACCTGGCCATGTCGGATAAGTAATTTGTGAAGAGAGATGGCTACCTTACCTGGCCATGTCGTATAAGTAATTTGTGAAGAGATTATCACATTGTTATGTGGTATTATAAAAGTGTGGGCGATGCAATTGACTTTTAAGAGTGTGTTAGAAGCATCCAAGTAGAACCAAAGTGGATTTGGAAGAGGGGGGTGGCGAGAAAATAATATAGCACTAAGAATAAGTTAGCAAATTCCACTTCCCTTAAGAGATTTCCTACAAAAATATCGTCAGAAACCCAAGAGGTTAAGGTGAACAGTGTTTTATCCAGATAAACACTATCTTCGTTATCTACGGCTTGTTTGTAGTGTAGAATACGGGAACATGGTGCAGTTTTAGATGTGTTGAGTGGACACAGTTTCAAATAATTAGCGGCAAGCATATAGCAAATAATTTTAGTACTTGTCTCGATTGGTCAGTTCTGGTGACTTTGTGTGCACGGTTTGAATGTATTTTTTTGGAGATGCGGTTAGTCAAGTAGGGAAGAACGCGTATGCAATAGTTGCTAGGCGATTTGGTGCCGTTGAACAGACTAGTTCAATTCCCGTTAGTCTCAAGAATTTTTAAATTGTCATCTGGCTTCCACTTAAAATTTACTTGTAAAGCAAATAATTGTGTGTTAATTTATAAGACGTTTAGGTATATATATATATATATATATATATATATATATATATATATATATATATATATATATATATATAACAGACAAGTAGATAGACGAAGGCATGGATAGGCAGGAAAAAATAGGGAAAAATTAATAGATAGATATTCCTACTGATAAACATATCAAACAGTTAGATAGACATCATGTATAAGAACGACAGACATACAACCAACAACGATAGCGAAAATGATGAATGAACGGATAGAAAGTCAGAAAGATAGATTAGATAGATAGACATACATATAAACAGACAGACAGACAGACTACATGGATGGATGGATGGATGGATAGATGAATGGATGGATGGATATATAGGTAGGTGGAGGTGGATGGATGAGTTAATGAATTGATAGATAATTGATAGATAGTTAGATAGTAGATAGATGTGTAGGTATTAGCTCGGTAGATAGGTAGGTAGCTGGGTAGGTAGGTAGATGTATGTAGGTAAACTGTATATCGGGTATCTTAGGACTTGTAACCACAATGATACGCGTATCTCGCCCTCACATTCAATCAAGGTTTACACAACAAAGATATGTTTACACGTATATGTGTATGTATATATGTAACTATCATGACTAACATAAATCATAAATCATATCTTACATAATTCATCCACATACAGCTGCCCTGGCTGATTAAGATGCACGTGCAGATCAGAAGTAGATATGCCACGTTTAGCTGTTGGTACAGATATTATATTCAACCTCAGAATATCGTTTTATTACGCCTGCCCGGAGCTACCTGATTCTCTGAATTCTTTTCACTTCGTCTTCGTCCTTAAATTTATGCAGATTTGCTGGATGTAGTCTAGAGCAAGTGAAATCATTCAACCATACACACAGAGAGTGGATTTGATGTAAGATAACAGATCAAAGTAATGACATCATTTATCTCCGGAGGTCGTGGTGACTGAATTATAATTAAAACGCAATATATGTATTAAAATTGTTTTTAATGATCTAATATAACTTATGTTGGACTATCGTCCGAGGTTGCAATGGGGTGTCAATCAATCAATCAATCAATCAATCAAGTACCATGCCGAGTGGCGTAATCGATCCTGTTTCTCCACGACTCTCTGTCTCTTGTGTTGTCAATAAGCTAAAAGTTCTACCGTGCAACAATACTAGTCCATCTAGTAACTTTTCTCTTTGTCGTCCCCTATCTCTTCTCCCCTTGATAGTTCCAGTGGTTATTAAGTATTCAAACTGTGTTCTTCTCAGTACATGCCGTAGAAACTTTGACTGTCTGCTCCTAATGTTTGATATGATTGATCTTTTTACGCCAGCATCAATGAGAACCTCTGCATTAGTTTTCCTTTGCAAGGAATGTAACTCACCATAATAGGTACTTTATATTGAACCCAAAAAATTCACTTGAAATTTATCAAATCACGAAGTTAAATCATTTTTTTTATATTTCTTCTACCTCGTTATTTTAAAAATCCTGAAGATTCCCTGGATGTGGTCATTCCACGACAAGCCTTCATGTGGACACCAGACGGGAAAAGAAAACAGGGAAAACCAAAAAAAACACTCAGAAACATTTATGAATGAATTAAAATCAACAGGCATAAATGCACAAGACCTGCAATCTCTAGCAACTGACCAACAGAAATGGAGAACTATGACATCCGCCCTTTGTGCCAAACTTGGCAAAAGAGGAACTGACTGACTGGTCAAGAGAAGACAGTGTGATGTGTTATGGTTTAGAGCTTAGCTGTGATAGCCATTTTCCGTCTGACTCATTCGACTTCGGCATTGTTTCTTGACCACTTTTGCCCCATTTTTGAATTGTACAGCTAAGCTCAAAACTTTGCTTAATCGTCTCTTGCAACATGTATAACTAGTCGCGGTATAGTTATTCTTTGCTTTAGTCAAACCCCAGCAACACAGTGGCTATACAAAAATAAAAACAAGAGCACGGGACCTTAGATATGACCATGAGATCATAGCTCGTTTGCATCTAACTCAGTATTCATTATTCAGAGCAACATCACATGTGATTACAATGACATTTATAAATACTGCAATATGAAACTATCAACAGAAACTATCGAGTCTATCTGTGACAGTGAATTAGATAAATGTTCCAGTGTCAAGTAACAACCCGGAACTTGAAATGGGTGGATGGGGTAACACAGGGCACATGTCAAAATGAACAGAAATAGGTATTCGTGTTCTGTGACAGTGACTGTCAACTTCTGCAAAATATATGATATCGATCTATGTTTTGGAGACAGGGGTCATTAGTCAAATAACCACATCACTAGCAACCATCTATGTTTTGGAGACAGGGGTCATTAGTCAAATAACCACATCACAAGCAACCATCTATGTTTTGGAGACAGTGGTCATTAGTCAAATAACCACATCACTAGGAACCATCTATGTTTTGGAGACAGGGGTCATTAGTCAAATAACCACATCACAAGCAACCATCTATGTTTTGGAGACAGTGGTCATTAGTCAAATAACCACATCACTAGCAACCATCTATGTTTTGGAGACAGGGGTCATTAGTCAAATAACCACATCACCAGCAACCATCTATGTTTTGGAGACAGGGGTCATTAGTCAAATAACCACATCACCAGCAACCATCTATGTTTTGGAGACAGGGGTCATTAGTCAAATAACCACTTCACCAGCAACCATCTATGTTTTGGAGACAGGGGTCATTAGTCAAATAACCACATCACCAGCAACCATCTATGTTTTGGAGACAGGGGTCATTAGTCAAATAACCACATCACCAGCAACCATCTATGTTTTGGAGACAGGGGTCATTAGTCAAATAACCACATCACCAGCAACCATCTATGTTTTGGAGACAGGGGTCATTAGTCAAATAACCACATCACCAGCAACCATCTATGTTTTGGAGATAGGGGTCATTAGTCAAATAACCACACCACAAGCAACCATTTATGTTTTCTGTACAATTCGTACTTTAAAAAACATTAGCCAACTTGGTGCTCAAGGAATTCATGATGCTTCCATAATATCGTGTTGCAGTGTTGCCTGGAGCACAAACTTCTCCGCATACAGGTCCTGTGGGATAGTCACATTGTTGGTCAGATTGTTTTCTGATTCCAGCTTTTTCATTGGTTATTGGCACAAAGTATAGGAAAATGAAAAATAAAAACATTATATCAGACGGGTCAACCAAAATGTGAGATACTAGATCGTATGACTTATTTCTGGAGAATGATTTGCTTGCAGTATGCTTAAACATGAAAACTGTTATACGAGTATATCTCTTTATGCTGCCGTTATACGAGTATATCTCTGTATGATACTTGGAATTTTATAATGATTGTACTTTCACATATGTGTTGAGTTCATGATATCCACACAGTCTACATTACCATGTGTTGTGTTTATTATATTGTCATCAGCCTACATTCACATGTGATGAGATGTGTTCGTGATACCCCCACTCAGTTTACATTACATGTGTTGTGTTCATAATATCCTCACTAAGTCTACATTCACATGTGCTGTTTTCATGATATCCCCAATAAGTCAACATTCACATGTGCTGTTTTCATGATATCCCCAATAAGTCAACATTCACATGTGCTGTTTTCATGATATCCCCAATAAGTCTACATTCACATGTGCTGTTTTCATGATATCCCCAATAAGTCTACATTCACATGTGCTGTTTTCATGATATCCCCAATAAGTCAACATTCACATGTGCTGTTTTCATGATATCCCCAATAAGTCTACATTCACATGTGCTGTTTTCATGATATCCCCAATAAGTCTACATTCACATGTGCTGTTTTCATGATATCCCCAATAAGTCAACATTCACATGTGCTGTTTTCATGATATCCCCAATAAGTCTACATTCACATGTGCTGTTTTCATGATATCCCCAATAAGTCTACATTCACATGTGCTGTTTTCATGATATCCCCAATAAGTCTACATTCACATGTGCTGTTTTCATGATGTCCCCAATAAGTCTACATTCCTATGTGTTGTATTCATTCTCTCCCACTAAGTCTACATTCACATGTGTTGTGTCCATGATATCTCAGATGATTGTTAGGCGGTTGTACACACGTGAAGTTCCGTGGACAAGAAATAATGATGGTCAATCAACTGCGTATTGGGACCGTCAGTCAACGTGTAATGGCGGATACACTCAAGGAGAGATCTGAGCACCTATGGACTTTTTGGAGTGCAATGGCGATGATCCAACGACTAACTAACTAACGCACGTGAGACCAACACATTACTGGAAGAAATCACTTTTATTCTATCTCCCCCTTGTATAATTTTTCTGCGTAATTAAGGAAATGATATCAATTGTGTGAATTGTTACTCCATTAAGAATGACTTTAAAGTTACATTTAGTAATATTCAGGAACCAAGACCAATTCACCAGTAACCACACGACCAATTTGTTATGAAAGATGAAAAATCGATTCGACATATCGTTTACTTTAGCAGAAGTTGGACTTGATAAAGTCAGACCATCTGCAAATTCACGATCACTAAGAATGCTATCATCTGGCCATTTTATATCAAAATGTTCATCTTGGTTACAATTATTAAATACCCATGAATGATACACAATACACAGTAATGATACACAATACCCAGTAATGATACTCAATACACAGGAATGATACACAATACCCAGGAATGATACTCAATACAAAGGAATGATACACAATACCCAGGAATGATACTCAATACACAGGAATGATACACAATACCCAGGAATGATACTCAATACCCAGGAAATATACACAATACACAGGAATGATACACAATACCCAGGAATGATTCTCAATACCCAAGAATGATACTCAATACCCAGGAATGATACACAATAGCCAGGAATGATACTCAATACCCAGTAATGATACTCAATACCCAGGAATGATACACACTACCCATGAATGATACACAATACCCAGGAATGATACTCAATACCCATGAATGATACACAATACCCAGGAATGATACACAATACCCAGGAATGATATTCAACACCCAGTAATGATACACAATACCCAGGAATGATACACAATATCCAGGAATGATACACAATACCGAGTAATGATACTCAATACCCAGTAAACTCAATACCAAGGAATGATACTCAATACCCAGGAATGATACTCAATACCAAGGAAAGATACGAAATACCCTGGAATGATACTCAATACCCAGGAAAGATACGCAATACCCTGGAATGATACTCAATACACAGGAAAGATACGCAATACCCTGGAATGATACACAATACCCAGGAATGATACACAATACCCAGGAATGATACACAATACCCAGGAATGATACACAATACCCTGAAATGATACTCAATACCCAGGAATGATACGCAATACCCTGGAATGATACTCAATACCCAGGAATGATACACAATACCCTGGAATGATACTTAATACCCAGGAATGATACACAATACCCAGGAATGATACACAATACCCAGGAATGATACACAATACCCAGGAATGATACACAATACCCTGGAATGATACTCAATACCCAGGAATGATACTCAATACCCTGGAATGATACACAATACCCAGGAATGATACACAATACCCTGGAATGATACTCAATACCCAGGAATGATACACAATACCCTGGAATGATACTCAATACCCTGGAATGATACACAATACCCAGGAATGATACACAATACCCAGGAATGATACACAATACCCTGGAATGATATTCAATACCCTGGAATGATACGCAATACCCTGGAATGATACTCAATACCAAGGAATGATACACAATACCCTGGAATGATACTCAATACCCAGGAATGATACACAATACCCAGGAATGATACACAATACCCAGGAATGATACACAATACCCAGGAATGATACACAATACCCTGGAATGATACTCAATACCCAGGAATGATACTCAATACCCTGGAATGATACACAATACCCAGGAATGATACACAATACCCTGGAATGATACTCAATACCCAGGAATGATACACAATACCCAGGAATGATACACAATACCCTGGAATGATACTCAATACCCTGGAATGATACTCAATACCCAGGAATGATACAGTGAACAATACTCAGTGCCAAGATAAAAAGCAGTGGTGACATAATGTAGCCTTGTTTCACTGCGGTTTCTACATAAATCCATGCATGTTTATTCTCGTGTGTTCTAACATAGCATCTTGAGGTGTCGTGTAAAGCCATGATTACATTTATATATCTATTTGAGAAGCCGTATTTGGAGATAATTTTCCAGAGTTTATGGTCGGTGCAAAATATCACTGAAGAAAATCAGTAAAGTTGATATAAAGGCGAGATTGCATTTTCTCTGATTCTTCGATGATTGTTCTGAGAGTGGAAATGTTATCAGTACATGATGTTTTACTTTGAATCTAGCTTGGTCTTCTCAATTCTGTTCATCTAACTGTTAATTGAGCCTCTTTAACATCATACTATTTAATATTTGTCCTGGCAATGACGACAATATAACTCCTCGCCAATTGTTACAATTAGATAGATCACCTTTCTTTGGTAGTTTTAATACCACTGCATCCTTTCATTGTTGGGGCGGTTTTTCTTCCCTCCATACCCCCATTTAAAATAATAGAAAGCATCTTTAAAAGAATTTTATCATCAGTTGCCTTCAACATTTCACCACGGATCTCATCATGACCAGTTGCCTTCAGCATTTCACCACGGATCTCATCATGACCAGTTGCCTTCAACATTTCACCACGAATCTCATCATGACCAGTTGCTTTCAACATTTCACAACGGATCTCATCAAGACCAGTTGCTTTCAACATTTCACCACGGATCTCATCATGACCAGTTGCTTTGGTTTCTTTTAGTTTTCTAATCACTCGCCTTATCTCATTAAATGATTATTTTATCATTTACTGTCCTACAGTATTTGCGCTACAAATGTCTTTTGATACAATTGTCGTCCTTGTGTTGCCGGGGTCCGAAAGGGGAGCAAAGAATAGCAACACTGTTTACCTTCCACGCATATGGTAAAAGGCGACTAAGGAGGTTATGGGATGGAGTTGGTTGTCCATATAGGGTCACGTGATCCAAAGCCATGCTGAAGTCGGATGTGTCGGGCCGAAAGGCGCAGATATCGCAGCAATGCTGTAAATCATGACACAACGCATTCCTTTTTCCGGACTACATCCTACTAAACTGCAGGAGTTTGAGAACGAACACAGAAGAAGTCGATACAATTGTCAATTTATTTCAGTTTTGTAAGACTACAGTGTTTCGTGTTTCAATGTTTTACCATTTGGTCTTATGAATAATTGGAGTTAGTGTACACTTTAGAATTGCTATAACCCGTTATACGATGTCTTGTGTCTTTTGACCAGGAACTGTCGTGGAAGCCACTCTGCTAGTGACTAAGTGATACATATTTCTAGTTTGCTTGTCGCTCGTGTTCTACGTGTACACAATTAGTTTTTGTGGTAAAACCAGTCATCCGGAAATCGTTGCTATGTATCATTTTTTGGGAAAGCTATGAAATGTCACTAATGCTCCAGGGCAAATGTTGAACTAGTCAGTATGATTCTGGTCAATCATACGATAGTCAGTTGAGTCAATCATACGCTAGGCGGTCAATCATACGATAGTCAGTTGAGTCAATCATACGATAGTTAGTTGAGTCAATCATATGATAGTCAGTTGAGTCAATCATACGCTAGGCAGTGAATCATACGATAGTCAGTTGAGTCAATCATACGATAGTCAGTTGAGTTAATCATACGCTAGGCGGTCAATCATACGATAGTCAGTTGAGTCAATCATACGCTAGGCGGTCAATCATACGATAGTCAGTTGAGTCAATCATACGCTAGGCGGTCAATCATTTATGGAAAAAAACGATCTATAACGCGAGTTCATAACTCAATGACTTTTACATTAATTCATTAGAATAAGGGACGCAATCAAATAATTACATATCCGACATATAAACAATACATTCATATAATGTGGGAGGTAATTTAACATTCAACAGGAAACATCACCAATCTATAGAATGGATACATACAGGCAAAAAAGCCAGAGGTCGACCAAAAGAAACACTCAGAAGAACAATACTTAGAGAAAGTAAAACAACCAGTATTCATACTATTCAAGAACTGCACAGAATATCTTTGAACAGACCTAATTGGAAAGATCTGACCTCTGCCCTATGCGCTAACTTCAGCGCAAAAGGACAATGAATGAATGAATGAGTGAATTTAAAATACACATTCAATCGTTTCGTATACCGTAATATTTTCTCATGTATAGTGTTCAGCAACGCTAGTCCAATTCTCACACAAGTTTACCTTTACATTTGTATTCTGGCATGCTGGTGTCAAGGGTAATTAGCGAGCCAGAACACTGGTTGCCATGCACACATTGTCAAAAGGTACAGCAACACTTCTATCTGACACTATGCACCGAGGAACATGGCAGCTCAGATTTTTTAAAGTGTGAATTATATTCGTTCTCTAAATTGCGGGACCGAAATGAGAAAATTAATACATATTCGAAGAGATTATTAAATCAACCCAGAATTGCAACTGTGAGACATTAAACTTTGATTTACTAAGACCTGGATCGGAGCCCATATAGACTTGTTCAATGTAAGCTTGATGATAACCTACCCTCATAACTTAAGTGTGAATATGAAGATCATGGTAGTAACCATTGCAGTAACTATTGTCCAGTGTCTATCTCCAGGTGGATGGTGACACTATTGGCCAGTGTCTATCTCCAGGTGGATGTGACACTATTGTCCAATCTCTATCTCCAGGTGGATGGTGACACTATTGGTTCACACTTGCCTTAAGTGTTAAGGCTGGAACTTTAGTTTACGTTCCAGGGCCAGACTTGTTGCCTATGTTGTGTTATATCCATGTTTGTTATGTTATATCCATATATGTTGTGTTATATCATGTTTGTTATGTTATATCCATATATGTTGTGTTATATCATGTTTGTTATGTTATATCCATATATGTTGTGTTATATCATGTTTGTTATGTTATATCCATATATGTTGTGTTATATCCATGTTTGCTATGGTATATCCATGTTTCATGTGTTATATCCATGTTTGTTATATTATATCCGTGTTTGTTGTGCCATATCTATGTTTGTTTTATCATATCCATGTTTGTTGTGTTATATCCATGTATGTTGTGTTATATCCATGTTTGCTATGTTATATCCATATTTGCTGTGTTCTATCCGTGTTTGTTGTGTTATTTTCATGTTTATTGTGTTATATCCGTGTGTGTTGTGCAATATTCATATTTGTTGTGTTATATTCATGTTTAATCACAAAGTATTAGACTGATGTTATTTATCTATTTCTTCCTGGTTTACCCCTGATTCTGTGATCTTCTCGTATTTATAAGGTACACTTTTAGGAAGTTGGCAGTATTTCATTCTTATAAGATTCCAAAACAATAGTAACTGCTTGTCTCTCGAAATATTCACTAAAGGATATATTTTCTATTCTTCTTCTTCTTCTACGTTCGTTCTCAAACTCCTGCACATTAGCAGGATGTAGTCCGGAGAACGGAATGCGCTGTGTCATGGTTTACAACATCGCTTCGATATCTGCGCCTTTCGGCCCGACACATCCGACTTCAGCATGGCTTTGAATCACGTGACCCTATATGGGATGGGATGGGACAAACAACTCCATCCCATAACCTCCTTAGTCGCCTTTTACGACATGCGTGGAAGGTAAACAGTGTTGCTATTCTTTGCTCCCCTTTCGGGCCCCCGCAACTCACCGGCGTTTCTAATTTCTACTTTCTATTCTTTTTCTGAAGCTATCAGTATGCCCACCTAACATGACTAATAAGCCTGACGACCTTACTCAAGTATATCATTTCATATGATAGCTTTTTCTTGTGTAAAGATGTCAACGTCCAAAGTCTGGCATTGATAAAAGAATGTTGGTCGGACAAAAAAATCTTTCTCATTGGTCGTGTTACTTTAAGCTAAGAATCATTGGATGTTTACTTTAAACATCATTGGATGTTTAAGTGTTATTAAAAAAATCGTAACAAAGAAAAACCTGTCATACTGTACCGTTAGGGAGTATACAAAGAGTACTCTAGTGACGTACGTGATAAAATCCGCATGCGCTTGTTGCCCCTACGTCATGTTCAGGGTGAGTTTTTAATTTACACACTGACAGAAAAAAAAACCCAGTCCAACCGGGAATCGAACTTTGAACCTCAAGGGTGTGAGATCAATGCTCTAACCTCTCCGGCATGTGCCACATTCAGTTTAAGCAGTATTGCACAATTAGCACACAGTTTAAGCAGTGATGCACAGTTAAGCACACAGTTTAAGCAGTGATGCACAGTTAAGCACACAGTTTAAGCAGTGATGCACAGTTAATCACACATTTTAAGCAGTGATGCACAGTTAAGCACACATTTTAAGCAGTGATGCACAGTTAAGCACACATTTTAAGCAGTGATGCACAGTTAAGCACACAGTTTAAGCAGTGATGCACAGTTAAGTACACAGTTTAAACAGTGATGCACAGTTAAGCACACAGTTTAAGCAGTGATGCACAGTTAAGCACACATTTTAAGCAGTGATGCACAGTTAAGCACACAGTTTAAGCAGTGATGCACAGTTAAGTACACAGTTTAAGCAGTGATGCACAGTTAAGCACACAGTTTAAGCAGTGATGCACAGTTAAGCACACATTTTAAGCAGTGATGCACAGTTAAGCACACATTTTAAGCAGTGATGCACAGTTAAGCACACATTTTAAGCAGTGATGCACAGTTAAGCACACAGTTTAAGCAGTGATGCACAGTTAAGTACACAGTTTAAGCAGTGATGCACAGTTAAGCACACAGTTTAAGCAGTGATGCACAGTTAAGCACACAGTTTAAGCAGTGATGCACAGTTAAGCACACATTTTAAGCAGTGATGCACAGTTAAGCACACAGTTTAAGCAGTGATGCACAGTTAAGCACACAGTTTAAGCAGTGATGCACAGTTAAGCACACAGTTTAAGCAGTGATGCACAGTTAAGCACACATTTTAAGCAGTGATGCACAGTTAAGCACACAGTTTAAGCAGTGATGCACAGTTAAGCACACAGTTTAAGCAGTGATGCACAGTTAAGCACACAGTTTAAGCAGTGATGTACAGTTAAGGACACAGTTTAAGCAGTGATGCACAGTTAAGCACACAGTTTAAGCAGTGATGACTGATAAGTCAATGTATTTGCCTATTGTCATCTGGACTCTATTTCTTTGCCTAAACGTTTGTCTTTACTAAACATACTACTAATATATCATTAAACAAAGTTCCATGATGAGTGGCGTAGGCGATCATGCTTCTCCACAACTCTCTGTCTCTTGCGTTAATAAATTCAGTTGGTGACTTCTTTCAGTGCCACATCTTTGTCTCCCTGTCTCTTCTCCCCTGATCTTTCCGCTGTTTAATAAATGTTCTAGTTTTATTTTTCTAATCACATGCCCATAAAAATCTTGATTATCTGTTTCTAAATTGGGCTATAATTTATTTATTTTTGCCAATAATAATAATAATAATAATAATAATAATAATAATAATAACAATAATAATAATTAAACTCAATATCCGTAAGGGTAGTAGTGGCGATACACTGGATACATCAGCACAAAATGCTCCCCAAACAACTCCATCCTCAACCATTTGGTTTAGTGTAGAAACATCACGCACAGACAATTCTTTCATGATATCAATCCAGGATTTTCTCTGGCGTTCGCTCCTCCTTCCATCCTCGGTTGTTTATTGCAAAATAAATTGCCTATATATTTGAAATGCATAGCTTGTTTAGCTTGACTAATTGTCCGATTAATTATGAAGGTCTTTCCCTAATTTACACATAATTATCATTCAACATACTAGCATATACATGTCTTTTACTCGTTGCCATGGAGACAAATTACAGTAAGCGTACTTTAATAAAAGACGGTATGTGTTTCTATAACATGATGGTTGGTTGGTTGGTTGATTGCTGATCCAGCGGTCCATTGGCTCATGCCCTTTGAATCAGTCCCATTTAATGATATATGCAAATTTCAGTGAGCTGTTTTTTATCCATATAAGGTGTTACATTTATCTATGCCTGGAGGGAGAAGCATTTTCCTGACATTCACCCAGTGCTGGACATTCTAAAAGGTGTTGGTCAATAGGTTCATAGGGATGTGTGCACAGTCGGTTTCTGGAGTGTGTTGTGGTTGTATTCTGTTCAGGTGATTGTTAAGCTGTACATGTGTACGCAGTCTGAAGATGATACTCTGGACTTTCCTTTCCAGGACGTTGATGTCTTTAGGATTTGGGCTGGTCATATATTTATAGATTTCCCTCCCAGTGTTTCCCATGGCCCATCTGTTCATTCAATTTTCATTGTTCACATATTTCAACATCATTTTAACTGTGTGCATGGTTGTTTGTGTATATGACTGTTTTTGTAGTGTTCCCATCTTTGCTACTCTGTTTGCCTTGTCATTGCCTGGTATAAATAACCAAATGGTCGGAGGGTGTCCGACAAAGTGGAGTGTGAAAATTTGATAAAACGGATAAAAATCAAATTTGTAATCCAATCTACTTTGCCAAAACTCCATCGATTTTCTTCTTCTTCTTCAGCGTTCATTCTCAAACTCCAGCTGGATTTCTTTTGTAACAGGACAATGGTCCTACAAGATTTCCAGTTGAATATAGTCCAGAGAATGGAAATTCGTTGTGTGGCCGTTTTATTTGCGCCAATGGCCCAACACATCCGTCTTCGGCGGGCATCGAGTTTGAAATATGCTTTGTTGGGTGTTGTTATGAGGATTGGTCTATGGTCACCTCCGATGTCATAAAAGATTTCTAGAGAGCTAGAGTCTATTATATCAGATGAACAGACAGTCAAGTCAGGTCGACTGACAGATATCTGTCTCCTATGAAAAAGTATAGGTACAGACTATTCATCGTGAAGGACTGACAGTTTTGTTGTTTCACAGAGCCCCTCTATATATCTTCTATAACATGATCAGTGAAATAAAAAAAAAAACTCAGAACATTCTTATTTTCAAATATTTTATTATCATTTCTTTACATATATGAACATCTTTTCCTGCGCCAAATCTAGCAAGATTAACAATAACATAAAATGTTTATGTACATTTAGAGAGCAACCGAGGTTACATTTGTAAGAAAAGCATTGTTTTATAATTGGTAATATCATTACATATATAAGTGCTAGTTGTTGGTAACATATTCTATTTGGGAAGTAGAGATTCATTCTGCAATTTTTGTCTATAGTGATTTTCTAGGCAATATAAATGTGTTTTGTAGGTTTCCATTGCATTCAAAACAGATCAAATGCACACTTGTCTGTGTCAGGTTTGAACCTTGTACTTTAATTATCAAGACGCGCTCTGTAACTATTCGCCACAGAGCTGATAGTTTTAACAATTTATCACAAATATTACATTTGTAAGGAATAGTTGTTATAACAGCTAAAAACATTACCTTGCATTTATAAAGAATAGTATCGTTAGATCTAGTAACCAATCTTGCAGTTGTAAGGAATAGTATAGTAAAAAGGTAAAGTAACCCATAGCATTTATTAATGCCGTAGGGGTGTGAAATGTTACTGATCTCACATTTTAGAGGCTCTGCAAATGAGGGCGGTAGCCATCTCCTCTCCCTCGCAGTCTTTACTTCCCGGATTAATCCGGTACCCTTTTAAGGCTGGGTTGACCTGGGAGCCGGCCGTTGCGATCTGAAAAACCCAGGACCACTCATATGCGAAGCCAGTGCGCTAACCACTGCGCTACGCGGCTCCCTATAGTATAGAAACTAGTAATGAATCTTACATTTGTAAGAAAAAGCATTATAGGAGATAGTAACAAACATATGTAAGAAAATAAAAAATATTGACAGCTACTAACATGTTCTAGATTTGCTAGGGGTCATATTAACAATCATAAATTGAAAATGACTGAATGAATCATCTTTTTGTTTGCTTATATTCAGTAATTAGTCAATATCTAGTCTCTTAATGAAATTAATCCAGATAGTATTTATCTTAATGAAATTAATCCAGATAGTATTTATCTTAATGAAATTAATCCAGATAGTATTTATCTTAATGAAATTAATCCAGATAGTATTTATCTTAATGAAATTAATCCAGATAGTATTTATCTTAATGAAATTAATCCAGATAGTTTTATCTTAATGATATTAATCCAGATAGTATTTATCTTAATGACATGAATACAGATAGTATGTATCTTAATGACATGAATCCAGATAGTATTTATCTTAATGAAATTAATCCAGATAGTATTTATCTTAATGACTTGAATCCAGATAGTATTTATCTTAATGACATGAATCCAGATAGTATTTATCTTAATGACATGAATACAGATATTATTTATCTTATGTAAGGGACTGTCCATAAAATATCTCGAGAATTTTATTGACAGATTTTGACCCCTTTCTCTCCCTTATCAAATCCTGTCACGAATTCAATTACCCCCCATCCTTCCTACATTAACGTATGATAATAAAAGAACCCCTTACCACCCTGAAAAATTGTTCTACACAAAAACATGCTTTGTTAAAACGTCTGAGACAAAAAAATGGAAATTTAAAACATTTTAATTGTTGTATAAAAACTATAATTTTGATGTCAACTTTTGTCAGCATCAACATTTCAACTTCTCGGTGTTATTAACTATCAAAATATTTCACATCGCGACCCCCCCCCCCCCCAAATATTAACATTATTTATGGACATCCCCGAAGGTATTGAAAAAAGTCGAACATTTCTAAATAAACAGTTTCCATCTTGCTAATTATAAGTATTGAGAAAATATAACCAGATATAGAGCTTTACAAATGTATTCATAAATAACTAAAGAAATGTGTATATTCATAAAGCTACCAGAATTGAAAAATACAAACACCCTGAGTTCCATCGTCAGGAATACTGTCAAATATTTCTTTGTCCTGGTCAGAAACTAACATGGCCTCCATATGACTTCCGCTTAGGGAATGTAGAACGATTCCTCTACAATTGTGATATACCGACACAAAACGGTATTTGTGTGATATGACCGCTGTTTGGTATATCTACCCTGTATGACAATTTTACTGTACAAACATCGTGGTAGACATTTCCACATGGATAGCTGCCATACAAAAGAAACAGAAAGCCATTGTAGAGTTCTAGATGACAGAACATGGTATAATATATCGCCCAGCAATAGTTTTGGAAATGTTTCAGTAAAATATAACAATAAAATATAAAGAACTGATATGCAGAACTTACGTTCCGTAAACGATGATTTCCTTTAACCCATATTTTCTGTCTCTCATGTTCATTCGCCTGGACAATAATTTTCTAATTCACTAAATCATTCACACATGTTTTTAATAATTCATCACTTTCAAATGCTTGATTCTCACTTGATAATTCACTCGCCAAATAATGCATATAATATTTTATTTCACTCAGTAACTCCCTCAATTCTTCATTCACTGAAGTCACTCACTTCTTCGCACGTTCACTCACTCAAACTGTCACACTCACACAGCTCTGTGCACTCACTTACTAAATACACTGGCTCACACAATCGTGACCACTCACTAACTAAATAATATACTTATTCTATCACATGTTATCAGTCTATCAATTATTCAATCATTGATAATCATTGGAGAAGCATGACCTTCTCATATATGTAAGCAATAGTTCAGTCAGTTCCTCTTTTGCCAAGTTCCTCTTTTTGCACATAGGGCGGATGTCATAGTTCTCCATGCCTGTCGGTCAGTTGCTATGGGTTGCATGTCTTGTGCATTTATGCCTGTTGATTTTAATTCATTCATAAATGTTCTTCACAAGCAATAGTTAGCCCAATACAAATGTCGACTTTATACACACACACAATCACGCACACACATATATACAGAAGGCTTTGTTTCTTTGTACCATGCTATTTTTACATACAAAATATCTATGTAACACACACTCTATAGACAGTCCCTTCCCTACCCCCAACCCCCCCCCCCCCCCCCAAAAAAAAAACAACAACAGCTTTTAACCAGAGTAGAAAGCTGGAGTTTTCAGTTCAGCAGTTCAGAGACATGCTGTTTAACGTCATAGTCATGTACCTCTTCATGTCTAACCACATAGTCATGTACCTCTTCATGTCTAACCACATAGTCATGTACCTCTTCATATCTAACCACATAGTCATGTACCTCTTCATGTCTAACCACATAGGCATGTACCTCTTCATGTCCAACCACATAGGTATTTACCTCTCTAATTATAACGTTACATAGTACTCTGTTATGGATAAGTAATCCCACATCCCAATTGAAATGTGAACTTTTTCAAAGTTTAGTAGTCTGCCATTAGTACCCTAACTTCCCCATGCAAATTGAATCTTGCCTACAGCTATCGTAATTACAGCGTATATAACTCGTCTGGATGAAGAAACCAAAAAATCATTACATGCATTAATGGTAGTTGTAAGCGACCACCGGAGCTGCTTACAAAATATGATCCCTAGTTATAGAAATAAACGTCTATTTTTTTTCTACCCACCCCGCCTCCTCCATCCCTCTTCTACCAGGGCTCTTTTCAGATAATACTGAAATATTAATATTGGCAAGATTTATACGCTTTCAAAATGAGAGCAGATTGAATGGAGAATACGTTGTTTTACTTTGTAAGAAATATATCAAATGTACATTTGTAAGCTGTACGGACGTCTCGTCACTGTTGATGAACCATCTGATAACATATTTGCGATCATGCATCACCACACTCCCACAACACTGTTAACACTCCCTTACACAATAACCGCGAGCAGATCTGATAAAACAATTATCGCACCTGTCAAATTACCTCATTCCTCACCTGTATCACAAATACAGCAGCACTCCTTACAACACACCTTACACGCTACACATAAGATTAAGTCCTTACTCTCATCCCCTGTAAACCTTCAAACGACACATTAAGTTCAGGAATTTCTGAAAATCAATTGTCTTGGACTCTCCAGCAGTTGCCTTCAGAAGCATCTCAATCTCACTGTCCGTCAACTTCCCTTTGCCTGTTTCAATGTTCTTGAGAGCTTCGAACGTCTTATCAATATCCACGACTCCAGATCCATTTGATTCAAGTTTACGGAATAAATCGATGATGGAATGGGCACTGCAAGTTAAAGAAAAAAACGACCATGTTAGGTGTATTGAATATATATTTAATATGTCTGTGTGGTAGTCTGTTTAACCATGTGTCTATATAATCGATCTATTTATTTAATCTGCCTGTGTGGTTAGCTGTTGAAGCATGTGTCTTTATAATCGATCTATATATCTAATCTATATGACATATATCGATATGTAAAACAATGACTTCCAGTCTAGGAATATAGCTTCAAGACGCAATTGCTGCTGCTTCCAGTGTCTCTCTGATAGTCACTCACTTCATCATTGTTCAGCTCCCTGAGGAACACATATGTCTTCGCAGAAACTCTTGTTACTGCTCTTCATGATTTATTGACATTTTCATTTTTATCCTTCTCTTTTTTTTCTGCATTCGTTCTCAAACTTTATCAGATCCAGTATTGTTTGTGCTTACTTCTTTTAATAACCTCTCTAAACCGTTTGAGAAACAAGGTATCCTAATTGATAGTGAAGTTGCTTGCTGTCACAGGGTTACAGCGTGCCAGGTTCGAAACCACGTCTGGACACACAAATATTCGAGTTCTAATTTCTCGCTTGACACGATCACTCCTCCAGTCGACTCAGCTGTAAATGAGTACCTGATGCATGAGTTAGGGGAGGCAAAGACAGCAAGGAAGGGAACTGGCTACCCCTCCTAATAGTCGCTGCGGCTTAGTACATGAAGTTATCTTCATCCCCGACGGCAGGTTGCTGCCATGGGACCTACCTTTACCTACACCATTATGAGTTTATTTTGAATTTCTATCCCCTACAACACTATCCCCTCTGAATTTCCTTTCAAGTGTCCTGTCTCAAAACTTCCACAGGAGCTTCGTCGCCTAGATGAAAATTTCTCCCGTTCTTCTTCAGTCAACACACGACTCCCATCCATTCTTTTCAGGACTTTCAGTCCTGCTCATGACTTTCAGTCCGGCTCAGGACTTTTAGTTCTTCTCAAAATGTTTAGTTCTTCACAGGACTTTTAGTCCTTCTTGGGACTTTTAGTCCTTCTCAGAATTTTTTCAGACACTTGAACAGAGCAATATTCACCACAAAAGACACCCGACACAATGAATGTTATTTAGCAACAACTGAAAGAAAGGTTATTTAATTCTGTCCCATACCATAATGTCACACAATGATAAAAACCAAGACGACTAGATATGACCAACATAAACTCCGTTCTTAGGTTGAAAAGATAGTGCCTCGTGAAAAGGCTTCAATCCCCCATTTAAGAGGCGTCAATCCCCCATTTAAGAGGCTTCAATCCCCCATTTAACAAACATACAAACAAACTGGGTTGATGATAACCAGACAATTCATGATGCATCGAACACTGAAACTGATGACTCATTTGCGCGGAAATTGCTGACGCATCTAAATGTCAAGGGATTATGAATTGACAGGGAAATTGATTATGTCTCTAACGTAAAATGTTTTGATTACAGGACTAATCTCCTGAAATACTGAATAAGAAATATATATTAAACAGAAAGACACAGGAACCACCAACACGCATGCATTAAAGAATTACTGGGTAGAACAGAGCAGCTATTGGCCTGCTTACAGATCTAATAGCCAGCTCAATAATCAACATTCATATTCTAGTAGCATTATCTAAATAAATTTTGATATGATATCTGAAGTACTTACTTGGAACCAATCGTCTGGTAGAACTGTCTGAACTCCCAAAGACTCATTACTTCATTACTGTCTTT
Source organism: Meghimatium bilineatum (assembly GCA_034231615.1). Taxonomy (NCBI): domain Eukaryota; kingdom Metazoa; phylum Mollusca; class Gastropoda; order Stylommatophora; family Philomycidae; genus Meghimatium; species Meghimatium bilineatum. The sequence continues at coordinate 23,147,462 of CM067322.1, forward strand.
ATCAAATGCTTGGAAGATAATCTGCGCATCGATTTCATTTAAATTGAACTCTGTCATTAGCATATTCATGGCTTCCGGTTTCTTAAGACGTCTCGCAACACTGGACTGGTACTTGCTGAAGATTGACAGCGCTTCATCCCTGGGAAAAGGAGGCAATGCATTTTGTTTAACTGATTAAGGAATAAATTCAATTCACAAAGTGTTGACAATAGGAAACAATAAATAGCATCAGCAATGTAGAAACGATTCGTTGTATGAGTATGATTAGTCTTGGATCAAAAAACTGTACACAAATAAATATTAGTGGTTTCTCCTATCTGAATGCCTAAACTTATTTTTATGTTATTATTTCTAGTTTTTTTTAATATTAATAATTTACAATTTCACATTTTAATTATATAGCCTACTTCAATGTCTAGACATGCATCTTGACATTGTATTCCTTTGTCCTACTCTCTTCCCCCCTCCCATACCTGTTAACTTATATTATATTATTATATGTAGTCTTCCGGCTATTTTGTAGATTCCTTCTATATTTATTCGTCTATATCTTGATGAAAACCGATTGATCGAAACGTCGAATCTGTGTATTCGTTCAATTTAGAACGTCAGATTAATTTTTATTATTACAAATATTTATTTACTATAAGGTAAACAGTGTTACAGTGTTTCATGTCCGTTCACAAATGTTTTGATAAAGAACCAAAGATATACAAGAGTTTAACCTACCCTATAGAAGAGAAGAACATTAAATAAATTAATCTATAGAACAATATGGCTTAGAACAACCTATAGAGGAACGTGACAATATGGACATGACATATATGCTGTTATTGAAGAACATCTCATATATACAAATGTAAACGAATATGTTATATATATAAACATATAAAAGGACATAACACACATCTACAAATCTATAGAAGAACATAACAAACATATATAACATTATAAATAAATACAACACATACATAAATCTATATATAAAATTAATTTAAATAATATCTATAAATTAATATGATATATATTTTTACAATCAATACTTACTCATAATCTGGATCGATAATAATACGACCACAAGAACATGTGGCAGGAACACAGGCAGCAGAACAACAGACAGGCATGGTAGATAGCTTGATACTATTATACACAAGTTATCACAGCTCAATATGAATTGGATTCAAGGTAACAAGAAACGGGTTTTCTCTGAATAAAAATACGATATTTCCCTGCTTCAAATGTATGCTAATCGTTTTATCGAAATATGAAACAATTACAGCGTTTTTTGTTTAGCTCAATAAGTATAGAGGAATCAATCAGATGTCTTCGATTTGAAATCGAAGATGAATGTTTGATCTGATATTCTGAAAGTAACGGCAATATTTGCTAAGCGTCTTCTATATAAAACTCGGATCCTACGTTATGTAAAATGAAGATTGTTGTGAATGAATTACATAACATAACTATCGCCTTTATATACCCAGCAAGCCAATCATTGTTGAAGGAATATATGTGTACATGTTATTGATTGATTCCGGAGACATGAGTCATCTATTCTGGGATTGATGATGAGAAATAGTTAGAAGGTGAGTAGATACCGAGTTTACTCATGGCACAACAGGTGAGTCTACACAATTTGACGATGGTTTCAACATTAGGAGGATACCTGCCAGGTAATAAAAGTAAAGACAACCTACATACAGGTTGGAAGCATTCCAGGACAGATGCCATAGGTGTGCGCTACTTGGGAAAGGAAGAGCGGGGAGATGTAATTTCGTATATGTGATTTAATATACGTCGTATTTAGTTGAACTATTTGCTTGTTAAACGAACAACCTATTGGAACTTTGTTGAGTTATTCGTGCATTGTTGTGTATTTCGATGCTACAGATGCGTTCTGCCGTTCTGTAGCTGAGTATCTCCGAGTCAGTATCCTAACACTTTGATAAAAGTACGGATGATATTTTTTTCTACCCAAATTAGAAACAATATCTATGGTCAACTATATTGAAACAAAGACTGAAATGGTTCGGCCACTTAATAAGAATGAACCCTTATTGGCCAGCTGCAAGAGCATACAGCATAAAATTGAAAGATGCAGAGGAAGACCAAGAAGAAGGTGGATCAGATGAGTTGATGATGATGATGATATTCCTCCTTCGCAAGCGAAAATGTGCATGGCATGAAAAAAACATTAAATGCGATGATATATATATATATATAATAATAATAATAATAATTAAAATTGGTAATTAACTAATTTGGTTTGTGAGTTCGTAGATGCCCGATGAGTCCGATTCAAGCACGGAAAGAGTTCTATTGCAGTGCATGCAGGAGTGCTGAATGTTCGGGGTAGGAGAATTTACGGATTTGTCCTTACGCTTCTGGCGCTTGTGGAATACACGCAGTGTTCTTTATTTTTCAAATTTCGTGATGCCAACAGTGATCTGGGTGTGTCAGGCTTAGCGATCATGTGCTGTAGTCTCCCAGGAGCTAGGATCGATGCTGCAGTGCTTGAGAGAGCTTTTTAGGTGATTATTGAAGCGCTTTTTCTGTCCTCCACAGTCCACTTGAACGTTTACCTTCGCACAACTCCCCATAGAATAATCTCTTTGGAAGGCGCTTGCCTGGCATACGGACGATGTGGCCAGTCCAGCGGAGTTGGGATCTAGTCAGCATTGCATGGATGCTTTGCATTCGGGACTTCTGAAGAATTTCCGTATCTGGTTATGAGTTACAAACATTCTGAGACGTCACAATAATACTACATGTCAAGTGTGCCATAGCCTGAAAACCGATAGCAATCAAATCCTGCGACGCCTTATAACAAAAGCAGAGAAAAAAAGCAGTAGATAGATAGATAGATAGATAGATAGATAGATAGATAGATAGATAGATAGATAGATAGATAGATAGATAGATAGATAGATAGATAGATAGATAGATAGATAGATAGATAGATAGATAGATAGATAGATAGATATATAGATAGATAGATAGATAGATAGATAGATAGATAGATAGATAGATAGATAGATAGATAGATAGATAGATTAGATAGATAGATAGATAGATAGATAGATAGATAGATAGATAGATAGATAGATAGATAGATAGATAGATAGATAGATAGATAGATAGATAGATAGATAGATAGATAGATAGATAGATAGATAGATAGATAGATAGATAGATAGATAGATAGATAGATAGATAGATAGATAGATAGATAGATAGATAGATAGATAGATAGATAGATAGATAGATAGATAGATAGATAGATAGATAGATAGATAGATAGATAGATAGATAGATAGATAGATAGATAGATAGATAGATAGATAGATAGATAGATAGATAGATAGATAGATAGATAGATAGATAGATAGATAGATAGATAGATAGATAGATAGATAGATAGATAGATAGATAGATAGATAGATAGATAGGTAAAAACAATGCTATTTTTTAATCTAAATAGACTGGAAGATATTTGTTAAAACGTACAGAGGATTTATTCGTTGTATTAGGATTACCCCATATGTAATCCGCCCGTCTTAGCAAAGCGGCACACTAACTGCCAAGAGTACCACGCATATAATCTAAGTCCGTAGCTTCCAGCCATGCAATAAGCTATAATCTTTAATAAGCCATAATCTTTATTAAGTCATAATCCCTGGGGATCTCCGAAAAATATCCACTTTATAAGCACGACGTGGCGACGAGGGAAAGTTTTTTGAGTGACGTAGCTGACCTATTACCTATGTTATGGCGTTCTGGGCGAAAATATCAATTTCGAGTCCCCTGCTCAGAAAGTGGAGAACTTTTTCTTTAAAAAAATATGTCATTACTTGGTTTTCAATGCGTTTTTTGGCAACCTTTTTCTCACTCATTTCCCAGTGATAATGCCGTTCTGACTACCACACCCCACACCCATTTTTATCTATGAACTAAGGTTTGAGAGAGTGATTTTGGCACATCTAGCTACTCCACTGCATCTGTTAGACTAGTATTATATCCCTCGAACTAATCACTGAGCCATGCAGACATTGAGGATATAGAATCACTGAGCCATGCAGACATTGGGGATTTAGAATCACTGAGACATGCAGACATTCGGGACACCTCTGTTATGGATGTCTATAAACTACGACAATATCTTTCAGAATAATTGTTTACCCTTTCCTCATTTGTCAAAAACTCAGGGATTTTCTCTGCTTAGTTATATCAACAAAATGCCCCTCTCTTCTAAGACTAGTTTTTGCAGAAAAAGTACAAATAAACTACATTACTATTTTAAAAAATTGTAGAAATCATTGCCAAATTGAAGCAGTTTTATATTGTACAGCTAAAACATCACTGTTGATGTCAACTTTTGTCAATCATCTCTCCTTGTCAACAATTACCTTTTTTTCCAGAATCATACCCCACTACCCCCAAACTAATTGGTGACGTAATCTACCGATAGCCCCTAACCATCACTTAAGTTACAGAGCTACTCGAAGTTAGCAATGAAAGTTACTCCATGTTAGCAATGAAAGTTACTCCATGTTAGCAATGAAAGTTACCCCATGTTAGCAATGAAAGTTACTTCATGTTAGCAATGAAAGTTACCCCATGTTAGCAATGAATGTTACTCGATGTTAGCAATGAAAGTTACTCGATGTTAGCAATGAAAGTTACTCCATGTTAGTAATGAAAGTTACTCCATGTTGGCAATGAAAGTTACCCCATGTTAGCAATGAAATATACCCCATGTTAGCAATGAAAGTTACTCCATGTTAGCAATGCAAGTACCTCCAAGTTAGCAATGTAAGTTACTCCATGTTAACAATGAAAGTTATTTTGTTAATACAAAATTTGTAAGTTAGTTAGTTAGTTAGTTAGTCGTCGGATCATCATCAATGCAAACTGGACACATCCATAGTTGCTCCGATCTCTCCATGAGTGTATCCGCCATCACACTTCTGCTGACAGTACCGGTCCTATGCTGGTTGACCATCATTCTTCTGCGCCCTCCATGTTCACCTCTAGCAACACCGCATTTCATTCCCTGATCTTTAATCCTAGCCATTGAAAAGGAATCATCATACATATTAGTCTCACTCTCGCGTGTTATATCTCTTAAGGAGTTCAAAACGTCAGCGCGATCCATTGCCCCATCGCCCTTTGCCACAAACGCACATGATGCCAGTTGATCCGCTCTTTCATTGCCTCGAACGCCCACATGTCCCGGCACGATAATAAATGTAACCGCTTTCAAGCTCGCATTTCTCAAGGCCTCAATCCACTCAAATCCAAAATTTGTAAATAAACAAGAAGTGTAGACAGGTTAGATTTGATGGTTTGTAGATACTAAAACAGTGTAGATATGTTAGATTTGATGGTTTGTAGATAAACAAACCGTGTAGATATGTTACATTTGTTTGTACAAACGGTTCGTAGATAAATATGATAGGCTATATTTGAAAGAAAATATTTGTGCACGACACAAATATTAAACATTTACAACTACCCTGCTTTGTTTCATGAACGGTACGCCACTGTGGCAATTCTTTCGAAAACTCGAACAAAATACAAGACATGAAAATATGGCAACGTCATTGTTTCTTCAAACATTCTTCCTATGTTGCCTATCTATTTTAACACTATTTTTAAAATTAATATACATTTTTAGTTTGTCTATATTTCCTACCAACTTGTTGATTTACTTTCTTCCTCTTTACTTTATCTTCTTCGTTCTTCAATCCTGATTGCTGTTACTGTTCTCTTGTTTTTGTTTTCATCAAAATATTTCTAGGCATGCTATTCTTTTTCATTGATTTCTATTTCATCAATATTTTGTTTTATCAAATTTCCTATCAGAGTTATAATCTTCTTTCTTCATTTTCGCGATATCTCCTCTCAGTAATATTCCAAACTTCTTTCAGCTTCATCAAATTTTCTTTCAGTTCTATTCCAAATTACTTTCAGCTTCATCGAATTTCCTCTCAGTTCTATTAAAAACTACTTTCAACATCATCAAATTTGTTATGCTGCCCGGCTCTGTGGTGGAGTGATACGGGCGTCTCTGTTACGCCCAAGGTACGAGTTCGACCCCCGCCATTGGCAACTGGTAATCGGCACCGCTCAGAAAGGAATGGCAAACTACTGAACGTATTTATATTGCCTAGAAAATCACTACAGCTAAAAAAATGCTGTATTGATGACTACGTCCTGAATACGATACACTTCCATTTTTTTTAAATACTAGAGCAAAACATTAGAAGAAACAAGACAACTGTCCACATACCAAGCCAGCTTCGGTGGTAGAGAGGTTAGTGAGAAGGTCTCACAAGGTTGTACTGACCACTAATCCTATCAGTTGGGCTTAAATTCTACGATAGCTGAAAAATCATGCTAATGACATGTGATTCAAATAGAGTTATTGATATTTTATTCCTATTATTGTTATAATAATAATTATTATTATTATTGATTCTTGTGTTATTATTATCATTAATGATATTACTTCTATTACTATTATTATTGTTATTCTTATTATTACTGTATCCACATATTACAGTAACCATGAATGTATATTTCCGTTACATAGAAAATTAGGTGGTTTTTTTCATAAGAAACCACCATAACTGAATAGGTTATGTTTAACCGATGTGATTACATCTATTCTTACGTCACCGTTGTTGTTGGCATAGTGACAGACATGTGCTGAAAACCTGGTTCATTGAATATATGCATGATGAGTAATTCTGTTCAGCTTTACCGGGGAAAGCTCTGGTTCATATCACACAGAAACATGACTCATAAGTACGATTAATTTGTGTGGCTTGCTTGTGTGTGTGCCTGTGAGATATATATATATATATATATATATATATATATATATATATATATATATATATATATATATATATATATCTTTTATCTATTTGTATTATCCATTATATATATATATATATATATATATATATATATATAATGTGTGTGTGTGTACAAATGGGCTTATTTAATTCCTGCGTTATTACAATGCTGTCATATGGATGTGAGAGCTGGAAAAATACTTTATTTTCAAAACAGAAACTACTGAGTTTCGAGAACAAATGTCTTCGCAGGATAACCATCATCCAATGGAGTGAGAAAAAATCGAACGAATAAAATCAAATATGAGACACATAAAAAATATATCACAGATGTTATTAGAAAACGCCGTTGGTCCTATTTCTGTCATGTACTACGCTCAGACAAGAACATAATACACCACCAATCTCTTGCATGGATACCAACAGGCAGAAGAGCCAGGGGTAGATCACAGGAAACACTCAGAAGAACAGCATTTAGAGAAATTAAAACAAACGATATTCATACTATTCAAGAACTGCACAGGAATAGCTTTGAACAGACAGAATTGAACAGACAGACAGACAAGTCTGATATTTGCCCTATGCGCTAACTTCAGCGCTAAAGGAAAATAAATGAATGAATGAATATATATATATATATATATATATATATATATATATATATATATATATATATATAATGCCATATATGTATGGCTTTTTCGGCTTTCATACAGTCATCAAGCAACATACGAACACGTTGAGCCGTAAGATCGAAAGACTGAATCTTCTATGCGATAAAGTATCTTTAAGTTGGAACTTTGTCATGTATCTACTTTCTATATCCTTATGTCCACCTGACCTTTGACGCATTACACCTTAAGCAAATCTGTGATGTCTATTAGATTTTATGTTGCCTCCAAACAAGATCGCAGCTTATTGTAAGATAGGTAACCTGTTTAATTGTTTTTTTTATTTTGCTCCATTTTATCATCTCATCCCTTACTAAATAATTCTTAATATCATCACTCTCTTGTCAGTCACTCTCTTCTCTTATCTTGCTGGACCCTTCAAGATGTGATCCTTCTCTTACCCGTGACATGTTTCATACCACGCTTTAATATCATCCTCCTACCATCTTAACACTATATGTGCTTTCATACGTTAAGTATATTGCTTGATTGTATGTTGTCTTCCGTCCTAATGAAGGCTTTTTAGTCAAAACATTGTCCGTCGTTATTATTATGTTTTGTTTATAATATTAGTAACAATTACACCTATTTCCGTTAATATGTACATTTGCCTTGTGCTACCCCAGCCCTCGCATTTCCAGTGTAAGTTTTTTTTCAGATCTAGTTTTATCTTCTAATAAGCCATAAGAAGAAGCTATATTCAATAATTGTACAAAATCTGAATATTACATTCTTACTGAAAATGTATCTATCCACCACTTGTATCTCCATTTTCATCTCAAACTCTTTATTTCTCACCAACCTTCTCGTTATCAATTTTCACATCTCACACCGTTCTTTCCAAGTCTATTCATGGAACATTCCTTTTGAAAACATAACCGGAGACATCCAATATTTTCATTATAAACTAGACTGTAATCCAGGAATAGGCAAAATGCGGTCAGAGTTAATATTTTTACTGGCCAGATTGATTATGAAGTGACTCCTGAGTTTTAAAATTGAATTTTTATAACAATATTGTTGGTTTCATCCCAAAAGAAAAATGCTCCTCAGTACCTAGACCGTAAAGGGTTAACCATTTCTGCTATAGACATCCAACAACTGACCTGTATACTTTTGTTCAGTTTGATCCCCGGAAAATTCACTCTATGAATCTATTATTTCAAATGTGAAATAGGGACTTGGTGGTTTCTAGAACTTTCTATCTAACCCAGAAGAACACTAACTTCCAGCAATATGCAAAATGTCGAGAAGAAGTCCTATTACCAAATTAACTTCATCATAACGTGCATCTCGTATTTTCATACTCATTTTTTTAACATACCACACATTTTTCGACACTCGTGATTATCTAAATTACCTGGCGCAGGCCGGTACATATATCATTATTCAGGAAAAAAGAGTTGTATCTAAAATAAAAACTTATTCCTGATCTATTATATTATTTCAACATTTTAGGGGTAAAACAACAAAAACGTAAACAGGAAGGGTGAGGTGCCTCATTTTCTAATTGCTTCGAAACAGACACTAAATGTTATATGTTCCTAAGAGGGTAGATGGGATTTGAACTCTAGACCACGCTATCCTTATATATAGTTTTACCTTGTGTGTCTATTTTTTCTTCCCATCAGAAAATAATTACAAATTATTCTTGAAAATGTAGAATAAATATATCTTTTCAAGTAGCTCAGCATGAATCACACAAATATGTGCACTTCACACTTTCCACATTCACATGAATCACACAAATATATGTGCTTCACACTTTCCACATTCACATGAATCACACAAATATATGTGCTTCACACTTTCCATGCTCACATGAATCACACAAATATGTGCACTTCATACTTTCCATATTCACATAAATCACACAAATATATGTGCTTCACACTTTCCATGCTCACATGAATCACACAAATATGTGCACTTCATACTTTCCATATTCACATAAATCACACAAATATATGTGCTTCACACTTTCCATGCTCACATGAATCACACAAAATGTGCACTTCACACTTTCCACATTCACATGAATCACACAAAATGTGCACTTCACACTTTCCACATTCACATGAATCACACAAAATGTGCACTTCACACTTTCCACATTCACATGAATCACACAAATATATGTGCTTCACACTTTCCATGCTCACATGAATCACACAAATATGTGCACTTCATACTTTCCATATTCACATGAATCACACAAATATATGTGCTTCACACTTTTTATATTCACATGAATCACACAAAATGTGCACTTCACACTTTCCACATTCACATGAATCACACAAATATATGTGCTTCACACTTTCCACATTCACATGAATCACACAAATATATGTGCTTCACGCTTTCCATGCTCACATGAATCACACAAATATGTGCACTTCACACTTTCCACATTCACATGAATCACACAAAATGTGTACTTCACACTTTCCACATTCACATGAATCACACAAATATGTGCACTTCACACATTCCACGTTCACATGAGTCACACAAATATATATATTTCACACTTTCCACATTCACATGAATCACACAAATATATGTGCTTCACACTTTCCATACTCACATGAATCACACAAATGTGTGCACTTCACACTTTCCATATTCACGTGAATCACACAAATATATGCATTTCGCACTTTCAATATTCACATGAATCACACAAAAATATGCATTTCACACTTTCCATATTCACATGAATCACACACATATATGCACGTGACACTGTTCATATTCACGTGAATCACACAAATATATACAAATCACAATTTCCATATTCGTATGAATCACACAAGTATATGCAATTCACACTTTCCATATTCAATGTATACCTAACACAGAACTTCACATGCACCTGATCTTCACGTTATTCTGACTTCACAAAATCATTCACGCAACCAATTGTTGTACTGATGGCGTATGATGAATAGATTGGAATCAAATATCTGGAGGTTGTAAAATCAGTTACAACAATTTAATTCTGCCCTGAAGTACAAGTTAGGCGTTGGTTGTATTCGGAATTAGACGGAATCATGTAAACATTTATGGGTGGTTGAATTTATATATAAACTTTTATGGGTGCGTGAATTTATATATAAACGCGGATATGCAGTTGCGGGCGATGGCACAGTACGGTTCGTTGGAGCTAAGATTTGACCAACCGTTGCATCATTCAGAACGTATTAGCTGTTGAAGAAGTGCCAGGGCTATAGACGTTTCGAACGCAGCAGAGCATGATTCTGTTTGATACGAATAATATCTTCTTCTTCTTTTTATTCGTTCTCAAACTTCTGCAGATCAGTAGGATGTTGTCTGGAGAGTGGTTAGCATTGTGTTGTTGTTTACAGCTTAGCTGCGATATCTGCGCATTTTCACTGATACATCAGAATTTAGGATGACTACTATGTAATTTTTATCCTATGGGTTGGGACAGCCAGAGGCCAATTGATAAGGTGGAGAAAGGGATTCGAGCTTTCAACCCCCTCCCTGCCACCTCCTCCTCCTTAGTAAATCTGAACGCGACTTTTAGTGCTAGGAACTTAACCAAAAGGTATGTAGGTAATAACCCATCCCTTATCGATTTTTTCACAAAAACGATCTTCGAATTTTCCGTAAAATAGTTAAATTTAATACGAAAAAGGACGAAATACATTTATTTTAATTTAATTTGCTATTAATTGTAGGTAAAACAGCCCTGCATAAGATGATCATATCTACGACCCTGGGACGTCAACACCACTCCAAAACCTTAATCGTAGTCGCCTCAGACGACATGATTGGCAGATAACAGTGCCGCTACTCTTTGCTCCCCTTTTGAGTCCCAGTATCATACGGGCGAATCGATATCTAGAATTACTAGTATCTTGATCAAAATAAGACTCTATTACCTCTCTCTGCACTGGCAACGAACAGACAAGAAAAGAGAAGTCATGACATGTACTGAGCATCTTACAGACTACCTAGACAGACTGGGGCAGTGTGCGAGTACCATATTAGTAAGGATAGCGCAGTAAAGAGGACCTTCAGCGCACAATGTATAGCACGGCTAATATTTTTAAAAGTAATGTATTCATGCGAATTGTGTAGTTGCCCAATCGTCGTCAGGTCAGTCCAAAACACTGAACATTTTCTCGCTATCGTGTGATTTTTTTTTGGGGGGGAGGGGGTTTATTTGGGGAGGGAGGCAGGGGCATTCGAGGTGAAGGTAAAAGTTAAAAAAGGCGAAAAAAAGTTGACTTGATATTTTACTCTGGTTTTCCTCATCTACATCGTTTGTCTCAGGGCAGCGGCACGCCGCCTGCTGAGAGTACTACTCATAGCAAGTATCCCTTATTTCTAGCGATAATCGGGCAGTGTTGTCAGAACGTCCTCGTTCATTGTCTACCATTTTCACGTTTCCCATATCTTCTTGACTCTTGATTAGAAAACTGACCTCACAGCACGTGCGGCATTCCCAGAAGTGCTCCGCCTCTGTTCCAGCAGCCATTAGACTCGATGGTGTTTCGAGTCCAATGCTGCCGAAACAGACGTCGACATCAGGGCACAATTCTGGCCCTTGCGACAGGTTTCTTTGTTGTTCCGCTCACCCACGCCGTGCCCGTAACTAGTTCAAGCACAACGTCGGCCTGTCGGAACAACATGGTAACTGTTATCGAAGGTTACGACTACGGGATTGTATAGATGACGTGCCATGAAGCTTCTATAAGAAGATAACCTCAATATAAAGGCATGTCATATACTAAGGTTTTCTGTTGCATGGTTGGTTTGTCTAGTGAGCCATTGGTTAGACCCACAGACACAACCTTTTCACGTTTCCCATATTCTTCTATATATCCCAATCTCAAAGACGTCAATTTGGTCTTCTATTTATTGATTCTCATTCTTTCTGAGCCATACATTAATATAGAATATATGTAAAAATGTATAATTCTCATTTTTAGCTTGTTTATATCATTATTAAGCAAAATACGGTTTCCCAAGCTGCTCTAACAATATGGTCTATATTATGTTGCCAGATTTCTAAAATTCTATTTGGAAGTTCCAAATAAGTTTTAGAAAAAATGAAAGAAAACGAAACTACATGAAAGAAAAGCTCAATCTGGCCCGCGAACCCAAACTGTATGTCAAACTCTGCATTAGATTTCAATCGTTTCCTCCTGCCATTGAAAATACTTTTAGCAATTTATATTTCAGTTTTTTTTTTTTCTTTACAAACGGTCATGAAGCAGACCAGTGAGTGTTTGATTGTTTGTATGAGAACTCCAGGAATTGTGAGGATTAGCTCTTACTTCCTATGTGCAATGGGGTGGTTTTTATGAGCTTTCTTTGACACCTAGGAGACCCCAGCTTCCGGCTTAGTGCAATGCCTACTGAAGGAGCCTTCTACTATAACGTCCGCTATAATTTTATAGATGACATGCTACAAAGCTTTCATAAGAGAGCCTCGATATAACGGTATGTCATATTTATACTGAACTAGGAGCCCCATAAATTTGTTAGATTGAATAGACACATATTTCCCTACGTTTCACTCGTGACTGCTTGCCCGGCCACCAGGAAGTATGGTACCAGGACACATGCTTTGGGAAAGTAGAGGAATAGCCGCATCCCAACTTTGATACTGAGCAATTGCGGAAGGCTAATCTAGTCAGGTGATTTCTGATCAACCCTTGACTAGCCAGTTGAGAACTTAGGGGAGTGGGAGCCGTGTGCTATAACGCTGGTTCATAAATCATATTACTTTCACCGTTACGCCACCTGCTGTATTGATTGTGACGTTTACGCAAGATGAGTATAATGGAAATATGAAGTGGTTGTAGCTCATATAGAAAAGTATTGTACCGTTGATTACAGTTGATGTCAAGTGATTATAGTTCATGTCAGTTGATCACAGTTGATGTCAAGTGATTATAGTTCATGTCAGTTGATCACAGTTGATGTCAAGTGATTATAGTTCGTTTTAGTCGATTATAGTTGATGTCAGTTGATTACAGTTGATGTCAAGTGATTATAGTTCATGTCAGTTGATCACAGTTGATGTCAAGTGATTATAGTTCATGTCAGTTGATCACAGTTGATGTCAAGTGATTATAGTTCATGTCAGTTGATTACAGTTGATGTCAAGTGATTATAGTTCGTTTTAGTCGATTATAGTTCATGTCAGTTGATTACAGTTGATGTCAAGTGATTATAGTTCGTTTTAGTCGATTATAGTTCATGTCAGTTGATTACAGTTGATGTCAAGTGATTATAGTTCATGTCAGTTGATTACAGTTGATGTCAAGTGATTATAGTTCGTTTTAGTCGATTATAGTTGATGTCAGTTGATTACAGTTGATGTCAAGTGATTATAGTTCATGTCAGTTGATTACAGTTGATGTCAAGTGATTATAGTTCGTTTTAGTCGATTATAGTTGATGTCAGTTGATTACAGTTGATGTCAAGTGATTATAGTTCATGTCAGTTGATTACATTTGATGTCAAGTGATTATAGTTCATGTCAGTTGATTACAGTTGATGTCAAGTGATTATAGTTCATGTCAGTTGATTACAGTTGATGTCAAGTGATTATAGTTCGTTTTAGTCGATTATAGTTCATGTCAGTTGATTACAGTTGATGTCAAGTGATTATAGTTCGTTTTAGTCGATTATAGTTCATGTCAGTTGAATACAGTTGATGTCAAGTGATTATAGTTCATGTCAGTTGATTACAGTTGATGTCAAGTGATTATAGTTCGTTTTAGTCGATTATAGTTGATGTCAGTTGATTACAGTTGATGTCAAGTGATTATAGTTCATGTCAGTTGATTACAGTTGATGTCAAGTGATTATAGTTCGTTTTAGTCGATTATAGTTGATGTCAGTTGATTACAGTTGATGTCAAGTGATTATAGTTCATGTCAGTTGATTACAGTTGATGTCAAGTGATTATAGTTCGTTGTAGTCGATTATAGTTGATGTCAGTTGATTACAGTTGATGTCAAGTGATTATAGTTCATGTCAGTTGATTACAGTTGATGTCAAGTGATTATAGTTCGTTTTATTCGATTATAGTTGATGTCAGTTGATTACAGTTGATGTCAAGTGATTATAGTTCATGTCAGTTGATTACAGTTGATGTCAAGTGATTATAGTTCATGTCAGTTGATTACAGTTGATGTCAAGTGATTATAGTTCATGTCAGTTGATTACAGTTGATGTCAAGTGATTATAGTTCATGTCAGTTGATTACAGTTGATGTCAAGTGATTATAGTTCATGTCAGTTGATCACAGTTGATGTCAAGTGATTATAGTTCATGTCAGTTTATTACAGTTGATGTCAAGTGATTATAGTTCATGTCAGTTGATTACAGTTGATGTCAAGTGATTATAGTTCATGTCAGTTGATCACAGTTGATGTCAAGTGATTATAGTTCATGTCAGTTGATCACAGTTGATGTCAAGTGATTATAGTTCATGTCAGTTGATCACAGTTGATGTCAAGTGATTATAGTTCATGTCAGTTGATTACAGTTGATGTCAAGTGATTATAGTTCATGTCAGTTGATTACAGTTGATGTCAAGTGATTATAGTTCATGTCAGTTGATTACAGTTGATGGTCATGTGATTACAGTTCGTGTCAGTTGATCACAGTTGATGTCAAGTGATTATAGTTCATGTCAGTTGATCACAGTTGATGTCAAGTGATTATAGTTCATGTCAGTTGATTCCAGTTGATGTCAAGTGATTATAGTTCATGTCAGTTGATCACAGTTGATGTCAAGTGATTATAGTTCATGTCAGTTTATTACAGTTGATGTCAAGTGATTATAGTTCATGTCAGTTGATTACAGTTGATGTCAAGTGATTATAGTTCATGTCAGTTGATTACAGTTGATGTCAAGTGATTATAGTTCATGTCAGTTTATTACAGTTGATGTCAAGTGATTATAGTTCATGTCAGTTGATCACAGTTGATGTCAAGTGATTATAGTTCATGTCAGTTTATTACAGTTGATGTCAAGTGATTATAGTTCATGTCAGTTGATTACAGTTGATGTCAAGTGATTATAGTTCATGTCAGTTGATCACAGTTGATGTCAAGTGATTATAGTTCATGTCAGTTGATCACAGTTGATGTCAAGTGATTATAGTTCATGTCAGTTGATTACAGTTGATGTCAAGTGATTATAGTTCATGTCAGTTGATTATAGTTGATGTCAGGTAAAAAAAAAACTCACCCTGCAAATGACATAGCGACAGCAAGAGCATGCGGCCAGTTACAAAATCACACAGCTCAAAATCCCTACCTGTAACTCCTTAACAGGAAACATGCAGTATTTGACAGTCAGGTGATTATAGTTGAGTGTAGTTGATGGCAGGTGATTATAGTTGATTTAAACTGATTATTATTGATGTATATTTGACTACAGTTGATGTATGGTGTTTCTATTTGATTTATATTTGACTACAGTTGATGTAAGGTGTTTCTATTTCATGTGATATGATTGTAGCGCTTATGTAAGGTGATTGTAGCTTTTAAGTTGGTAATTATGGCGGTGATGTAAATTGATTGCAGTTATTGTAGCAATCATGTAGTTTGATGTTAGTTATCTTTTCCTTGATCAATTCATATGTGTCTAGTCAGATATTAGCCATGTATAGTGCGGTTTGTATATACGGTAACTATACCCTTTATATAAGGAGATTATACCCTTTATAAAAAGGTGATAATTCCCTTTGTAAAATGTGATTATACTCCTTATAAAAGGTGACTATCCCCTTTCGTAAAAGGTAATTATACAGGTCTGACAAAGTAAATGGTGTTTTAAGCGACAGAGCCGTACATTCATAAATACATCTTCGATAAAAGGGTAACTGTGTCTTACTTCAGAAAGCCATTTTCCTCGCATTTGTGGCATTTTTAAAGACATTTTTTTCTTGCTTTTTTAGCATGTCGTATTCTGACTTGCCAAAATGGCTGTTTATAAATTACGGCAACAAATTTGTGCCGTTTGTGTAACTGCTGCCCCTCCCCTTGTAAAACAGCTGTCATCAATTCAGGACTCCTATCTCCCTACTTACCTGTGTCAAAAATATTGTAATAAGCACACCTCCCCTCTCTCCAACCTCTCTAAAAAAATGTTAGTGGAAATAGTGCGAAAGGTTTACACTATTTTTATTCGGATTTTGTGAAAATTTTCAAATCCACACAATGTAAGTGATGTATAAAAATAGTATTATTGACCTTAACTTTTGTCAACTTTTTTTTTAGATTCCCTCTTTGTTGACACAATGTATGCACAAAGTTGGTGAAGTAAATATAGAGACCATGTGAACACTGCTGTAAATTAGTGGCAGTTTTGTAAACTTTTGAAAGAGAATTTTGAAAATCAGCTGGATACCTCGTATTCAATGTATCAAACATGTATTATGCGCGTTATAGTGTTGCAACTGTACACTATGACACTAAATTTTACGGAATTAAATTTGCTTTATAAAACAAAATACAAAATATATACATATTTACATACGAAAAAAGACAACTTACTTGGTTTTGGTATTATCACATCCATTGACTACTGCACTTTCAGCCATTGCTTGTTTCTTTGGCTACTTTATGTAATGCTAGATCCAATATGATTCTGTAACAAGTGAGAGCTGTATCAAATGTATGTCAATAAAGTTAGTCACCAATCAATTAAAGTCATTGGTTAGATCAAATCACGTGTCGTTATCCAACAAAATGTAAGCCACAAAATGTGTCAACACATTGATGCTATATTTAGATAGATCAATTTCTGGGTCAATAAATTTGACACATAAACATGTGTACAAGCTGAAGGTGAAGGCTATTTAATGTGCTCCTTCGATTGTTGAGTTGCATAACAAATAAAATCAGTGAACCAAGAACTTTTCGATAACCTTGTATTGCTGTGATACAACTGAGCGCAGATAAATAATTAAAAGAGATATTAAGAAGACAGCTCACATATTTGAATACTTCTTCTTTCCTTCCTCTTTTACCCTTTACAGGTGTCGAGAGAGATACAATGTTCTTGTTCTCACTTCTCTGACAGCTTCAGATAATGTTATTTGGTGTTCGTGTAATCTCTCTTTGATGTTGTCGATCCAGCGTACTCTAGGTCTACTCTTCTTTCTGCTTCTCCTCTCTTCATATATGCTTTATAAACTAATGAATCACACGGCATTCTTTCCAGATAACCAAACCATTGTATCTGTTGGTTTTATATGTATTGTAGAATTGATATGACACCTACTCTTTCTCTTATGTCATCGTATTTTAATACTAACATTGAAAAAAGCAGATTGTAAGAAGAAATAATTAAAACCATACTGCACGAAGAGAAACAGTTCTATGGGAAGTGGTGTTTGTCCATCACATTATGATGATGACCATTTGTTATATATACTTTTTAAATTCAGTTAAAGTTATATCCTTGACTATCAGTATGTAAATGAATAATAGGCACTATTCTGGCTGCAATTGTCATTAGGCATTTCGGATTACTCTCCAATGTTGGACTTTGCATTTCTCCTACTGTCATTTCTCCTATGCTACACTTCGCCTATGGGAGGACCAAACACTCAACATGGAGAGAAAGAGAGAGAGAGAACAAGCAAATGTATAAACCAAGAATACAGAAAAAGAAATAGTAAACTGTACTGAATAGAGACATATGAAACTCATAGAAAATTAAACACATATCTAAGATGTTTTGCTTAGGCTGTAAATCGATGTTGTTGTACGGATTAGAAACATGGAGTATAACAAGAAGAATGGAATTAAAAACATATAATTACATCTGTATATGTCTGAGAAGATTAGAATATAAAAAAGTTTGATAAGAGCAACAATTGTAAACTTATAAGAAGAACTAAACGGACTAAAGAAGAGAAAGAGATAGAGAGAGGTAATGAACATGATATTGAAACTAAGCTGGAGATGAATATACTTTAGATTACGAAGGTTGCTAGAAAGCAAATAAAGTTTAACTTTTTTTTTTCTAGAATCCGATGCGAAAAAACCTAAATAGGAAGATAAAGAAATATAGAGAAACGAAGAAGCAAAACACACTAAAACTCAGTTTAAAAGAAAAAATTAAAAACACACAAAAACTATAAAGAAAAACGCACGAACACTAGGTTATTACGAAATTATCATGAAAACCAAATTCGTAAGACAAACACGAAACCCGAATTAATAAAACAAGCACACTAAAACTGAATTAGTAAGACAAACTCACGGAAACTGAATTAATCAAACACACGGAAACCGAATTAATAAGACAAACACATTAAAATGCATCAATGAGACAAACGCACGGAAACTGAATTAATAAGATAAACACATTAAAATGCATCAATAAGACAAACACACTAAAAGTGAATTAATAAGATAAACACACTAAAAGTGAGTGAATAAGACAAACACACGGAAACTAAATTAGTAAGACAAAGACACGGAAACTAAATTAGTAAGACAAAGAACGAAAACTAAATTAGAAAGACAAAGGCAAGAAAACTTTCCCCTCTTTGTCACCAACTGTCAAGAATTCGTGGGATTATCTCCTCCGCCTAATTATGTCAATAGGTGTTACCCCCACCCCCACCCCGACACACACACATTATTTATATAAAAAGTAAGAATACAATACTTGTTTTATTTTACATTATTACAAAATACTTGTTTTACTTTTTGTTATTACAAAATACTTGTTTTATTTTACATCATTACAAAATATTTGCTTTAATTTACATTATTACAATATGCTTGTTTTACTTTACATTATTACAAAATTCTTGTTTTACTTTACATTATTACAAAATACTTGTTTTACTTATATTACTAAAAATACGTGTTTTACTTTATATTATTACAAAATATTTGTTTTATTTTACATTATTACAAAATGTTTCAGATTCAAACTTAACTGGTATATAACAAAGTATTGTTGACGTCAGCTTTTATCACACCACCTCCTCCCACTTTTCAACAGCTTCCAAACTTTTCGAGACCCTCCCCCTCCCTCCCAACTGTTCATGTATTTTATGGAAAGTCCCTAAGTCCATCTCCAGTCTTGCCTATATAATTAATATAACAAAATTAATTATCATCATTATTATTATTATTAATTAGAAATGTATTCAGACTACGCTGAAAGTTTACAGTGCAGTGGTACTCCCATTGCTGTTATACGCTGTGAAACATGGACTGTGTATAGACGTCATGTGAGGAAATTCAATAACATTCACACAGCTTTGTCTCAGAAACGTTATGAACATAAGACGGCAAGACAAAATTCAGGATGCCACAGTCCTTGACAGATCTGATATCCATAGCATTGACACTATTCTGATGCAGAAATAGACATAGAACAAGATACATGGTAAAATTGTGCACAAAATAGATCTACACGGCGCTTTAGAGTTAAAATGTCGCATTCACTTCTGAAAAGAGGAGAAATGCAGCATCTCAACAGCGGAGATTAGATAGAAAGTCACGGATGGATCAAAAACCGTCTACAGTGATCATTCCATGCCTGAACTATCCAAAGTTATTTACAGCTCGAATAGGGCTTATTAGCCATCTACGAACTCATAATCAAGGACATAATTCTAACTGAACTTCAAAAGTGTATATAACAAATGGTCATCATCACTTGCGATTGACGAACAACAACATAACAAGATCTATATCACTATTACAGCAATACAAATATAATTAATATAACAAGATTAATATCATTAATATAACCAGATCAATATTACCAATGTAACAAAATTAATATCATAACTATAACAAGATCAATACTACCAATATAACCAAATCAATATCACAACTATAACAAGATCAATATCACTAATATAGTAATACAAATATAATTATTATAATAAGACCAATATAATTAATATACCAAGATTAATATAATTAATATAACCAGATCAATATAACAATATAACAATATCAAGGAGATCAATAGCATACATGTAACAAGATCAATAACCTTACAATAATAAGATCAATATCATTAATATAATGATATACCAATATCATGGTC
Source organism: Meghimatium bilineatum (assembly GCA_034231615.1). Taxonomy (NCBI): domain Eukaryota; kingdom Metazoa; phylum Mollusca; class Gastropoda; order Stylommatophora; family Philomycidae; genus Meghimatium; species Meghimatium bilineatum. The sequence continues at coordinate 23,168,083 of CM067322.1, forward strand.
CGGCTCTGTGGTGAAGTGGTACAGAGCGCGTCTGTGACGGCAAAGGTACCGAGTTCGATCCTCACCACAGGCAATTGTGCATCCGGACCGTTCAAAAAGCAATGGCAACCTACTGAACGTATTCATATTGCCTAGAAAATCACCACAGCCAACAAATGATGGGTTGATAGCTACGTCCTGGATAGGATATGCTACCAATAGCATTAATATAACTATACTAATATTAATAATTATACCAATATCATTAATATAACAAAATCAATATCATCAAAATAACATAATCAAAACAATAATATCCTGATATCTCTCATTATTTTGTGTTGTACTGTTACATAATACGGTTCATGAATTTAAACATACCGTATGTTGGTAGACACTGTTACCAAGCAACTGAATGATGGCAGTCGATCAATGAAACAATATAACCGATGTTTGTTGATGTCTCTGGTTTCCGTGGTTTTATTTCAAATGTAAAACCATCCCTCGTTTCAATTATGCGTCGCCGTTCAGTTTACTCAAAGGACGTCCACTTGATAGTTGTAGGTGTACACAACAGACATCTTCATAACGTCCCTCGATGTGTGACACAATTTGAGCGGCCGTTTCTTTTAACTACACTCTTCACCTTCAGCGGTCACACTGGTGCAGCGTCCTCTCTATACTGTATCTATTTGTGATGCGAATTGTTTGACAGTAAATACATTGTCGCCGCGCCTGAAAGAGGATAACTGAACAGTGATAGTGGCATCTGACATGCACGTATTAAAAGGTGACTAAGGAGTTAGCTGTCTCATCCCATAGAGGGTAAAGTGACCCTAAAGCTATGCTATAGTCGGATGTGTCTGAAAAGAAGAAGATATCGCAGCTAAGCTGTAAACCATCACATAGAGCATTCCGTTCTCTATACTTTATCATTATCTAACATACAGGAGTTTGAAGACGAATGGAGAAGAAGAAATAGATATCAGATGTTTGTGATAGAAATATATGAAAGTAGTCTGTAGACGAAAACGACACAAATCGCTGGTTGCATACGACAATGTTGCATTTCACTGGTTGTAGAAAAAAACGACACAAATCGCTGGTTGCATACGAGAATGGTGCATTTCACTGGTTGTTGAAAAAAACGACACACATCGCTGGTTGCATACGAGAATGTTGCATTTCGCTGGTTGTAGAAAAAAACGACACAAATCGCTGACGATTTATAAAAGAGTATAAAAGAGTGATGCATTTCACTGGTATAAAATATACTGGCATTTCACATTTCTCTGTATAAAAGAGTGATGCATTTCACTGGTTGTAGAAAAAACGACACAAATCGCTGGTTTTTGAAAACTTGTGTTTGCAGGGCCTGAAAGAGTAGCAAGAATAGAAGCATTGCTTACCTTCCATGCATATATTTAGAAGATAATAAGGATATTTGGGGTGGAGCTGTCTTTCCCGTCTCAGAGTTGGTAAAGTGACCCAGAAGATAAGCTGAAGTTTGCTGTATCAGTATGAAAGGCGCAGATATCGCAGCAAAGTTGTAAACTATGATACAGCTCATTCCATTCTCTGGACTGCATCCTGTTGATCTGCAGGAGCTTGAGAGCGAATGCAGAAATAGAAGAAGAAATACCTCGTGTTGCTGCATACTCGGCAAAGCACACTTCGTAATACACATATTTCTCAAGTTGGAGGTTGGGATGGATTACCTGATGGAGATTTTATTTCTCATTACAAACTTATCATGTTCAGTTCAGTCTTAAAGACACTGGAACCGAAACGTCTTCATCGTTCATTTACAAACTATTGAAAAATATCAGGATGTACTCCAGGGAATGTTATGTTATAGTTTCATATTGATTGCAATATCTGCGCCTTTCTCGCTGTCACATTCCATATCAGAATAGCATAAGTTGTGTACCCTCTGCGGGATAAGATACTCGGCTATGATCCTATAACCTTCTTTTCCCCCTCTTATTACTTGCGTGGCAGCATAGCAGTGTCGTTATTATTTGATTTTTTGGTATCAGAACAATTCTGGGACAGTAGAGACGACAGAAAATTAGACCAAACATCTCTTGATACAAGTTGATAAGGGAGAAGATGCTAATCTAACACCAAACGTCGCTGATACGAGTGGATATGGGAGAAGATGTTAGCCTAACATTTGACGTCCATTGATACGAGTGGATAAGGGAGATATTAGCCTAACATTGAACATTGATACGAGTGGATTAGGGAGAAGATGTTAGCCTAACATTTGACGTCCATTGATACGAGTGGATAAGGGAGATATTAGCCTAACATTGAACGTCCATTGATACGAGTGGATAAGGGAGATATTAGCCTAACATTGAACTCCATTGCTACGAGTGGATTAGGGAGAAGATGTTAGCCTAACATTGAATGTCCATTGATACAAGTGGATAAGGGAGATGTTAGCCTAACATTGAACGTCCATTGATACGAGTGAATAAGGGAGAATATGTTAATCTAACACCAAACGTCACTGATACGAGTGGATAAGGGAGAAGATGTTATCCTAACATTTAAAGTCCATTAATACGAGTGGATAAGGGAGAAAATGCTAGTCCAACACCGAGCGTCCATCAATACGGGTTGATAAAGGAGATATTAGCCTAACACCGAAGTCCCTAATATAGGGTTGACAAGGGAAAATATATTTGCGATATATATCAAGCTTCAAGGAGTAACATTAACAAAAACAAACAGAACTTCTGAAAATTTGTTAACACAACTCCAGTTGACATAATCTTCCCAGAACATAGCCTTCTTTATGGAAGCTCTAACAACTCACGGTTGTGAGCGAGTCGATGTGTCATAGTCATGAATATGTTTAAACAACCTGAGATGTCTTTTATCCATGATCTACGTGGACAGCCATTTTTCCATATTACCAACTGGTTTGACCACTTTATGCGAATGGAACCATCACAACCAGCCATACAACACCAGAAAAGACGGCTACTAAGCTAGAAGACAAAGAACAAGATTCAATCGGAGACATTGTTCAAATGGAGAGAAGATTACAGGCTTTCGAGTATAAATGCTACAGAAGAATTCTACGAATTTCCTATAGGGAACATAAGACCAATGTGTACGTAAGAAATAAAGTAGAGATGTGTGCAGGTGTCCAGGAGCCATTGCTTTCAATAGTGAAACGACGAAAACTAGCATGGTTCGGACATGTATGCAGGCACGATTCCTTGTCAAAAACAATACTGCAGGGAACTGTCGAGGGTGGAAGAAGCAGAGGAGGACAAATAAAGACATGGACAGACAACATCAAGGAATGGACAGGGCTAGATATTTCCACACTCATCCGCATCGCTGAGGATAGAATTCGCTGGAGGACTCTGTGTGCTGAAGCATCCAATGTGGTACCCCTACGACACTGAAGGGTTATGGGTTTATTGATTGATTGATTGTTCAAAACCACGGTCTAACCACGGCAAGCGCAACAAAGATGGCCAAAGACAGAAAACATCAACTCTCCACGAGGCATAACAGCATTTATGGAAACAATAATAGATAGACCAACAATCACTCTTCTCGTACTAGTATTTTCATGCTGATACGTTTCCCTATTTTGTTAAAACGTGAATAACCAAATGGTCAGAGGGTGTCCGACAAAGTGGATGGTGCCGCAGTAACCTAATGAACAAATAGTAACGCAAAATGAGGTAAACAGGTTACTAAAACACTTACCTGGCCTATTAATAAAAATATATTTAAAAAAGTATATATAAAAAACATACAATAAAACTAAACAGGACAATTCTCCACGTATCGGCTCAAATTGAACCTTTTTCAAGAGACAAACAACAGAAAACGACAAAATAAAAAACAAAATAGATGTCTATATTTCATCAAGTCCCGTCTCCATAGCGCAAAATATATGAAATATAGACATCTATTTTTTTTTTATTTTGTCGTTTTCTGTTGTTTGTCTCTTGAAAAAGGTTCAATTTGAGCCGATACGTGGAGAATTGTCCTGTTTAGTTTTATTGTATGTTTTTTATATATACTTTTTTAAATATATTTTTATTAATAGGCCAGGTAAGTGTTTTAGTAACCTGTTTACCTCATTTTGCGTTACTATTTGTTAAAACGTGTTAGCACATGCCACATGATACGGAAGCCGGATATATATATATATATATATATATATATATATATATATATATATATATATATATATATATATATATATATATATATATAGTAGAAACACACACTAGTTATGACTGCAGGTTCCACAGCGCACATCCGAAAAGTCCTTAAATGATCCGCTCTCCGTCGTAATAAAACCATGTTAGTTCAGTGACAATAGTTCAAGTCCGATGCTGATTCATCAGTATCTTCCTGTATATATTATATTTCTCTGTACGCCTGCCGGGATATTTACATCAATAAGTTAATATTTCTTAGTTACGGAAGAGCTTTACATGTAAAACTTCTTGAGACTAACGGGAATTTAGTCTCAAGAATTTTAAAAATTGTCATCCGGCTTCTTACTTAAATTTATACATGTAAAAAGTGCTATTGTGGTGTCATGCAGTCTGGGTAGGGACTATTCAAAATTATATCAACAATTGGGAAAGGTGATGCTTGTTTTTTTTGCATCTTTATAGACGATGAGGAAGAAGGTAAGTGTAGAACTGCAGATTGCCCACGAGGCCCTCAAATTAGTTTAAACTATTAGGACAAATAGTCCATACGTTACATACATGATTGCTTACTCTGGTAGGTTTTATGATTGCTTACTCTGGTAGGTTTTATGATTGCTTACTCTGGTAGGTGTTATGATTGCTTACTCTGGTAGGTTTTATGATTGCTTACTCTGGTAGGTTTTATGATTGCTTACTCTGGTAGGTTTTATGATTGCTTACTCTGGTAGGTTTTATGATTGCTTACTCTGGTAGGTTTTATGGAGGAAGTTCCTTGCTCATTTGTAATAACCATCTCTTGATTAGTTTTAAGGAAAGTCAATAATAATACGGTTCGAAACAAGAAGAACTGCAGAACTTTCCAGAAGTTGGTTTAATACACCGTCGACTACCTTTAGGTCTCGCTTCCAGATATAATGTAGGAATTTACTTCCTGTGTTTCACGCACTCCCAAGCTAACCCGATAGGCAGTGGCATTTTTTCCATCCGGGTTGCCTTGCTTAGTTTAATGCATTTCTGTGTTAAATGTCCAGGCCCTGCTTGTCACACGGGATAATGCCTGAACAAGATTGGCAGTTGTTGAGTAAGGGAAGAAAGTCTGAACAAGATTGACAGTTGTTGAGTAGGGGAAGGAGGAAAATATCTGAACAAGAGTGACAGTTGTTGAGTAAGGGAAGAATTTCTGAACAAGAGAACAAGATTGACATTCGTTGACAAAGAGAAGAATGTCTGAACAAGATTGACAGTTGTTGAGTAAGGGAAGGAGGAAAATATCTGAACAAGATTGACAGTTGTTGAGTAAGGGACGAATGTCTGAACAAGATTGACAGTTGTTGAGTAAGGGAAGAATCTCTGAACAAGATTGACTGTTGTTAAGTGGCTAAAAGTCTGAATAAGATTAACAGTTGTTGAGTAAGGAAATAATAAACAAGAGTGACAGTTGTTGAGTAAGGGAAGAATTTCTGAACAAGAGAACAAGATTGACATTCGTTGACAAAGGGAAGAATGTCTGAACAAGTCTGACAGTTGTTGAGTAAGGGAAGAATCTCTGAACAAGATTGACTGTTGTTAAGTGGCTAAAAGTCTGAACAAGATTGACAATTGTTGAGTAAGGAAATAATAAAGAAGATTGACAGTTGTTGAGTAGGGAAAGGCTTTGATAAATGTTGACGCCAACAATACCGGTTTTTACACATCAATTAAATTGATCTATAATTTGAAACAAATCATGTACCGTATTTTTGTGCCAATATTTTTAAGGGGCAGTGAGATATTTATGATATAGCCTATATAAATAAGAGATGGTGTGTTCAAGAGATGAGGCAGTTGTCAAGAGATGGGAGCAAGTGCTTCTTGGTTTGTCACAGACCAAATTGACTAACAATACAGATATATTGTAACATGTCATGTTTATAACAATAAGCAACTAAATTGGGTTGGATTCAAGATTAGCCTATTCATCTCGTTCAAGGGCAGAGTGACCCAAAATTGCTTTACCGAAATCATAAATGTCGTATCGAACGGCGCAGATATAAAATACGTACTGTAAACCATTACACAAGATACTTTTCTGTGGACTATGTCCTGGGTACTGATAGGATTTATAGAACAAAAGGGGAGTAAGAAGAATAAAGAAATAAATACCAGCCGTAGACACAGTCGGGGATTGTGAAAAAGTATGTGATGCGGTGACGTGTAGGTGTGTCCAGCACACACATGTAATAATATAGGTTTCATTGACCAATCCCTGGTTAGTGCAACAATATCTAGCACACTCACACACGTTATCTTTCACACGCACGTCGGTTCAGGTGGTGGGTGTTAGAGCCAGATTCAAGTGAGTACTTCAGATCTAGGTCAAGTCGCAGTAAATACAAAGATCACATCCAGCTTAAACAACGGATGAATATAACACGGTCTCTTTCAGAAATGTGAAATAGATTCAACCGAGTCTGGAATTGTATTTAAAATATACATTCAGTCTAATATAAACGTGGTCGGAGTTACGATATAGAATAATGTCAGACTACATGTTGTTTCTAAATCGGTAAAGGCGATGCTCTAGACAGTACAAGGGCTTCTAGCTGAATTAGTGAGGCCTGAGTTCCGGTTCTTGATTATTCCCGGTAGCTAATATTTATATAGGTCTACACTTGTATATAAATACTTGGAATCATCATCTAGTGACATATTCTTTCCAGAACGTAGTCTTTCCTATGGATCTCTTGAATTCTCCGCGGTCTTGAGCAAGTTGTCCTGCATCTTTCAGTGACATGCAGGCATTCTTGAACGTATTTTGTCCAATGGCATATTGGTCGGCCTTTGCCCCTGTTGCATTCTATCATTCCCTCCAGTAACACTCTCTCCATGCCGTCGTGTTTCTTAATAATACCCAAAAAAAACTAGCTTTTTTCTTTAATATGGTGTTCAGTATACTTGGAATCGCATGTCAAAAATAGACAAGGCTACTCCAAGTATACAAATATTAACCAATGGAAAGCGTGACAATAATCAAAAACGTACCGAATGAAGGACTCATTAGTTCAGCTAGTATAAGACGGACATTGTTCGCCGACGATTGTGCATAAATGCTACCAGTCTGAAAGACATGCAAGACAGCATGGACCTCTTTTCTTTGGCCTGTGATGCGTTCGGTCTCACCATCAGCACCGCGAAGACATTAGTAATCTATCAACCAGCGCCAGGTGTCCCCTACACAGAGCCAGTGATCACAGTAAAGGGATAAAAACGTAATACTGCCAATAAGTTTGTATATCTCGGCAGCACACTATCACAAACTGCGACAGTTGATGAGGATGTTGCCCTGCATATTGCTCGTGCCAGTGCAGCATTCGGGAGCCTTCGTGCCAACGTCCGGATCAGGCGTGGTCTCAGGCTGACAACTAAGTTGGACGTGTACCGCGCAGTGGTTCTACCAACACTGCTTTATGCTGCGTCATCCTGGACTATCTATGCGAGACACGCTCGACAGTTTAACTCTTTTCATCTTCGGTGCCTACGAAACCTCATGGGAGTACGTTGGCAGGATCGTGTACCAGATACGAAAATTCTTCAGAAGTCTATTCTTCTTGCAAAGCATACATGCAATGCTGACTAGGTCCCAACTCCGCTGGACTGGCCACATCGTCCGTATGCCAAACAAGCGCCTTCCAAAGAGATTATTCTATGGGGAGTTATGCGAAGGTAAACGTTCAAGTGAAGGGCAGAAAAAGCGCTTGAAGGATCACATAAAAAGCTCTCTCAAGAACTGCAGCATCGATCCTAGCTCCTGGAAGACTACAGCGCTTGATCGCTCAGCTTAGCACACCCAGATCACTGCTGGGTCACGAAATTTGAACAAAAATTAACACTGCGGGCAATCTACAAGCGCAAGGACAAATCCGAAAATTCTCCTACCCCAAACCTTCAGCACTCTTGCATGCACTGCAATAGAACTTTTCCTGCACGAATCGGACATCTACGAACTCACAAACCAAATTAGTTAATTACCAATTTTAATTATTATATATATATTTTTGTTACTTATTTTTTTTTTCATCGCATTTAATGTTTTTGTCATGCCATGCCATCTTTGCTTGCGAAGGAGGAACAACATCATCAGTTCAGCTAGAATGCTTGTGCTGTCGAGAGCCATGGTAAAAGATGTAACGCTGGAGATCGCTCACTGTCGATCTTCCACGTGAAGAACGTACTTGTGCTCATGATCATTGGTTAATTAATAAATCACTCCTCCAGGCTTGTATATACAGCAGATAAATATGATGAATTAAAATGCACAATTTAAACCAAATCGCAACATCAAGAAAATAAATAATTTGTAAATATATATTATTCATTTCGGTCTTAATTTCTTCAATAAGCATCCACACAATACTTATGAAGGCGCAGGCACGCTGGGCAGACTGTATGGAGAACTCGCGTTTGCCAAAACAAATATATTATGGAGAACACAAGGCAGGATTTCGAAAAGCTGATGGACAGAAAAAGCGCTTCAAAGACACGCTCAAGTCATCCTTGAAACATCTTAACATTGACGTAGGCGCTTGGGAGAGCCTCGCTCAGGATAGAACAGCATGGCGTTACAGCATTAGAACGGGAACACTAGCGGCGGAAGAATTCAGACAAGAAACTGCAAGACAGAAGCGGACACGTAGAAAAGAAAAAACATCTCAACCTCACACAGATACCTTCTATTGTTGTCAATTCTGTAAAAGAACATTTTGTGCGCGCATTGGACTTGCTAGTCATTTAAAAACGCACTATTAACTTTATTATTTATTGTTATTATTATTATGGTTGAGTTTTTGGTCATCGTCGATCACGACGGACGAACATCATCTCCCGTCTAGAAGCCTTCCCACTATGAGAACATATGCTGTAAACCATAACACAATATACTCCGTTATATGTAGGGCCCTAAGCTATTTGAGATATGGGGTCTAAGCTATTTGAGATATGGGGCCCTAAGCTATTTGAGATATGGGGCCCTAAGCTATTTGAGATATGGGGCCCTAAGCTATTTGAGATATGGGGCCCTAAGCTATTTGAGATATGGGGTCTAAGCTATTTGAGATATGGGGCCCTAAGCTATTTGAGATATGGGGCCCTTAGCTATTTGAGATATGGGGCCCTAAGCTATTTGAGATATGGGGCCCTAAGCTATTTGAGATATGGGGCCCTAAGCTATTTGAGATGTGGGTCCCTAAGCTATTTGAGATATGGGGCCCTAAGATATTTGAGATGTGGGTCCCTAAGCTATTTGAGATATGGGTCCCTAAGCTATTTGAGATATGGGGCCCTAAGATATTTGAGATGTGGGTCCCTAAGCTATTTGAGATATGGGTCCCTAAGCTATTTGAGATATGGGGCCCTAAGCTATTTGAGATGTGGGTCCCTAAGCTATTTGAGATATGGGGCCCTAAGCTATTTGAGATATGGGGGCTCTTTAACTCTTAAGAATATATAGTGAATTAAAAACAATTTTGGGGGGCCCTAAGCTATAGCTTGTAGGTAAATCCGACACTGGTTATGTGAATTGTCCTGCTCAATAATATAATTTATAGTTAGGGCCTACATCTTTTTTTTGGGGGGGGGGGGGGTGGAGAGGTCTAACCGTTTAAAAATAAAACGATATTTGAATATTTATGCGTGAAATCTTTTCATCTTCATGAGATTTTAAAAGAGGGACAATGGAAGGGGTTCACCTGTGATTTGCTGAAATTCCTAATACTAAAAGCCATGTTCTACTTTCCTAGGATAGAGAGGGATTTCAACTCCCTCAACATCTACAGGCGTGCATTCATCCACTGTCAACTCTCATGTATAATGTTAGTTTCTCCTATCCAATTTTACCGTAATTCTGTCCCTCAAATGTTACTATCCTCTTTCCAGTATTGCCAATTTTCACCAACGACTAACATTCATGAAAATTAAGCATTACTCCTAGACACGACCAATAGTTTTGTTGGTTGGTGAAGTGTCAGGGTTGCCATAATTTGGGTACGAAAATGTCAAATAAAGAAATATCACTGGCCAAGATGTTCATATTTTCATAATTTGTATATTTTTGGTCACCTTTGAAATGTATTAAAAGTTAGGGATTTTATATTCTTCTTCTTCAGCGTTCATTCTCAAGCTCCCACTGGGTATCACTTGTATCAGGACCATGGTCCTATTAGATTTCCAGAAGGATGTAGTCCAGAGAATGGAAATGCGCTGTGTCGCCGTTTTATTTGCGCCAATGGCCCTACACATCAGTCTTCGGCGGTAAGGGATTTTATATATGTAAATTGACTATAGCCAGTTTCAACACTCTGGCACATCTACTTTGAAAAATAGGAACGAAACCACATTGACAGCATCACAGAAAATTACCATTAGAAATATGGAAGGTAATGTTCAGTTAATCTTGCACAATGATTTTGATGGAGGTTGATTAGTGAGAGCCATCTTAGTGGTGAGGCTTAGTATCGCTTAGACCTGTACTCGTAACCGTTTCAAACTGAAGTCTTCCATTTGCAGGGTAGGGGGTGTGAATGTGTTAGTTTTATTTCCTGGACCACATATACTAGCTATGCTACCAGAGGCACGTCACTGGAAACCATGGAAGCAAGTTGTATTGGTTATTTCATGGCATACCCACCCGCATGTTGGGCTGAAAGGGGAGCAAAAATAGCAACACATATCTATCATGCATGTCATACGAAGCAAAAACGGTGGTTTTCATGTGAATTGGGCCATCCTTTCTCGCAAAGGATCAAAGTAAACAAGAGGTTGTGCTGAAGTTATTGTGCCAAGTTTTGGTGTGAATTTGGCCATCTCTAATCGCAGAGGATTAAAATAAACCAGAGGTTGTGCCAAGTTTTGGTGTGAATTTGGCCATCCCTTTTCGCAGAGGATCAAAGTAAACCAGAGGTTGTGCTGAAGTTATTGTGCCAAGTTTTGGTGTGAATTTGGCCATCTCTAATCGCAGAGGATTAAAATAAACCAGAGGTTCTGCTGAAGTTGATGTGGAAAGTTTTAGTGTGAATTTGGTCATCCCTTCTCGCAGAGGATCAAAGTAAACCAGAGGTTGTGCTGAAGTTATTGTGCCAAGTTTTGGTGTGAATCTGGCAATGCCTTCTCGCAGAGGATCAAAGTAAACCAGAGGTTGTGCTGAAGTTGATGTGCAAAGCCAGAAAACACAGATACCTCTGGTAATCTGTAAGCCATGACACAGAGCATTCTGTTCTCTGGACAACATCCTGTGAATCTACAAGAGTATGAGAATGAAGGCAGAAGAAGAAGAATATTGTATTTAACCTATTTCTCTCTCTCTAATGTCACATGACAAGTAAACTTATCTTACATGACATTCACAAAGATATGTTCACAGATCAGTACCTCTTCCATTTATCTGTTAATCAGACTTTGAATCATAAAAATTGATTGTAATTTGTATTTTATATTAATTCTCTTGCACAATCACTTCTGAATTTTGAGGAGTTATTCCCCTTACCCTGGAATGAGTTCTAGAGTTTTTCCTGAACAGGTGGAGAGTGTTAAGAACACAATAAGGTCAAAGTTCAGGTAATCCTAACAAATATATCTCAAACATATCTACTGTGTTGTGTACTGTATAGACACATTGCATATTTCCTAGGTCGTTGTTCAATCAAGTATCCATAATTTTTGAGTCACAAACTCTGATATAATCAAATTAGACTAGCCTCCGAGGCTGAACGAAGCACTCCTCACTAGAGAGGTACATTTGTATTTTCACTTTTTCTACATTATCGCCCATGTACTGTACTGTCTGCATCTGAAAGAGAAGAAAAGAATACCAACAGGTGCCATGTATGTCGTTAGAGACGACTAAACAATTTGAGAGGGGTGGGGTTAGCTGTCTCACTAGATACATCAGCGGCAGAGGTAACACATCTATCTCAATCTACCAGTTAAAAAAACAAACTATTAATTCTGAATGTTTCCCGTTAGAGAGTTGCAGGGATAAAGGTCAAATGCCCTTGCCATCGCAACGTCACATACAGGGTGTTTTTATGTAAAAATTCAGTCCTCACTGGAAGTTGAAGCCTGAACCTCACGCAAAAAAATTAAGTTAGTTAGTCGTTGGATCATCGTCATTGCACTCTGGAGACAAGTCCATGGGTGCTCAGATCTTTCCTTGAGTGTATCCGCCATTACACGTTGACTGACGGTCCCAGTACGTCGTTGATTGACCATCATTCTTTCTCGCCCACGAAAACTCTCCTTTCTAGCGACACCACATTTCAAACCAAGATCCTTTATTCTAATCATGGAAAAAGAGTCATCGTCACTTGTTTGTGCGTTTTCCCGTAAGGCATTCAAAATGTCTGCCCGATCCATCAATAGCCGTAGTAGCAGCGTGGGCGGCCAACTATCTGCTCTCTCATTACCCTGGACTCCCGCGTGTCCCGGCACAAAAATAAAAGTCACTGTATGCACACAGTAATTATTCACTGCATCCAGCCCCTGTTCTCAAACGTACCCAGCCTGAACATTCACAATCATGTTCATGGAGTCGCTGAGTATACAGGCATGCTCACAGACAGTCTGTGAGCAGACCCATTGCAAAGCTTTGGTTTAAAGGAGTATGCTATAATTCATGGTGCATCAACATAGAAATATTTACGTTAGTTTTAAAATAAAACTTGTGTGATTCGAAGATAAAACTTTAAGGAAAAATTACGGAAATTTTTGAAATGATTACCAACATTGCGTTATCAATGTCAGATTAGACACTAACAAAAGAACAAGTGATAAAACTTACTACATTTGAAATGAGATGTCTAAGAAAAGCAGCAAACGGAACAAGTAGAGATGATTTGAGGAATGAAAAGATTACAAGAACTGTTGGAACAACATCTATAGTCAAATATATTGAAAAACAGAGACTGGAATGTTTCAGCCACTTAATGAGAATGAACGCTTATTGTCCAGTGTCAAGAGCAAAAAACCTGAAAATCAAATAAACAAGATACAGAGGGAGACCAAGAAGAAAGTGGATTGAAGGAGTTACCATTCTGAGACCTCACAATATTACTGTATTTCAAGTGACCAAATGTGCCATAGCCCGAAAACTGATCGACATTCAATCCAGCAATGCCTTACCGCAAAAGCAGAGAAAAGAAATAGATAGTTGAAATGATATCCGAGTGGATTACTTCATGGAGAAACTATGTTCTGAGTTCGTTCGTCCATCACACGTGATGATGACCATTTTTTAGATCCACTTTTGAAAATTCAGTTAGAATTATGACTATGCATATAGTTCGTAGATGGCTAATAAGCTGTATTCAAGCTGTAAATGTCCTTGGACAGTTCGGACATAGAATGACCACTGTAGGCGGATTTTGGTATATCCGTGACTTTCTAGCTGCTCTCCGTTGTTGGGCTGCAGCATTTCTCCTCTTTTCACAAGATGATGCACAATTTTAACTGTAGAGCGCCATGCTACATTTATGGAAGAACAGCCTAAGACTAGGTGAAGTAATTCAAACTGCTTTTCCTACCTTAATATCTACAGTTGAAGAATTTGAAACCCCATATGAGAAGATAGCTCATATAAAAGTAAACTCCCCCCCCCCCCAACCATCTGATTTGATATTAGATTTTCCAATTAAAAACATTATTTGTTATCTTAGTTTGTATCTGTTCTATGGCAAACACGAATCTTGAATATATTTCTTCCTCAGTGGAGATAATATTCAACAAAGATGGGAGGGCAGCAGAACTTGAAATTACCTCACTGAGACATTTTCTTCTTCTTCTTCTTGTATTCACTTGAAACATGTCTATATCTGTAATTCTGTCTCCTTAATAAAACTCACTGTCTTTTGTAGTTCATACAGTGTCCCATAGAGTTTTGATTCCAGTGTTGTTTCCTCTGGCCAATATGGCTGCCTCAGCGTTTCATGCTCAGAACACTCTTGAAGTATATGTTTGGCACTCTGTGCTGCCTGTCCACATGGCTGTGTTGCCAATCTTGAACTTTGTATACATGTGACTGCGGAGTCGGTTGTGTCCTGTTCTGAGACGTAGAATTATAACTTGTTCTGATCTGTTCATAATGTGATAGTCATCTTGTGTTGGTGTTTGTGGCTTTCTTATTGACTTGATCATCTGTTTTTTCTGATGGTAGGTGATTGGTATATCTGGTTGGTCTTCGGCAGCACCTTCCTTAGCCATTTGGTCTGCTTTTTCATTTCCTGGTATTCCACAGTGAGAGGGTATCCACTGCATGGTTACCCTATACTGGTAAGACAATTCGCTAAGTAGTTTTTTCAAGTCTGTTAGTTTTCCAGACTGGAGAGCTTGAAGCACTGACCTTGCATCTGTCAGGAATACCACAGGCTGTAGGTCAGAGTTGGTCACTGAGAAATGACTTGAGTGTGACAATCATTGAAGAACTTGAAATTACCTCACTGAGAAATGACTTGAGTGTGACAAGCATTGAAGAACTTGAAATTACCTCACTGAGAAATGACTTGAGTGTGACAAGCATTGCAGAACTTGAAATTACCTCACTGAGAAATGACTTGAGTGTGACAAGCATTGCAGAACTTGAAATTACCTCACTGAGAAATGACTTGAGTGTGACAAGCATTGCAGAACCAAAGAAATGTTGGTGTGTTATTTTTCAAGAAAAATATCTGCTGCAGACTAATGCTACACTTTGGGTGTGGAGCCTGTTTGCTTCAAATTACTTATGTGTCTTAATTTTCGAACATGAACATAAAATATAAGTACAGAACTAGACTAAATGATGAATATTTGTTATTATACATTCAACTCAGTGTACCCAGTTATTCACGAAACATTAAACTTATTGTTAATGAAAGTTCCTGTCAAGTTTCACCCTAAGTGAGTGAAGAATTTATTCATTATCATATTGTATAATTTTAGCTATGATCTAAAAATCAACAAGTCTAGTTGTAAAAGTTTATTTCCATTATAATTACTGAATTATATAGCCATAATAATGCATTTTCCTGTTGTCAGAAGTACAAATATATGATCATTGTGGTTATTTGAAAAAGGGTAGATCAATTCACAATGTGAAAACGACCCAGTAAATCACCAGTTTCCAAGTCCCTGCTATGGACGAAAGTGACTTAAAAGACATGCTGAAGTCACATGTGCCCAAAAAAATGACAACAATTCTGTTCCTCAAACTACATGCTGCTTACCAGCAGGAATTTGAGAATGAATGCTGAAGAAAGACTACATTTACAAATTCTCTTTCACCAAGGGAAGTAAATCGTGAAAAATATGCTTTACCTCTGTACAAGAAATAGCTTCCCATTATACATTAGAGTTTAATTGCAGATGGTGAGTAGGTATTTAAAGCCTCATTTTAATCTGGTACAAAACTCTCAAACATGACTGGTGTCCATCTCGGTTTTATCTCCACAGTACAACCAAACAACCTACTAAACGCTATCATTGAACTCAATCTGTATTTCAGTGTTATCGCTTTCAGTGTTATACTTGTTAACTCTTCTGCCACAATGTTACACCAGGTCATATCTTCTCTTTCCCTTTTCTTTGTCTAATTCTCCTTCACTTTTCACATTTTATTCCAAGCCTCATATTACCAACAAATTTGGACAGTGTGATATCCTACTGTGTGTAAGTAACTTTCTTGTAATGAAAATCTCAATCAACATCTTCTCATTAGTGTTTCTATCTGTCTATGAGATTCTCTTGTATGTTATGTCCAGGGCTGAATGATGCTTCTCCTTCCAAGGCCAGATACATGGAACACCGTATATGGAACAAAACAACAGCTCACACACATGCATTTATCACACAATGGCCTTAAGTCATAGGGCATGAGCCTATGGATTGCTGGATCAGCAACCAACCAACCAAAAATGACTTTGCATTGGAGATTCCTTGAGAGAGTTCATGTGGATAAGTACTGTCTTCCTCAGTAGTAAGGGACTGAGCCGATAGTTTATTTTATCCTGTCTAGAGATCTGATAGCCTGACTTGAAACATGTTTATGAGATAATAGTCTTGTGTATGTTCCTGTTATGCTAGGTGTAGTCATAGCACATTTCTGCTTGTTCTATAGCAACCAACATAGCATTATCATCATCATTATCTATCACATCAGCATCACAACTTTCATCATTATCCGCTACATCTTCCACCAGCCTCTCACTATTTCCTACATCTTCTGGCTGTTCTTCATTTCTAACAATATCTTTTGTCTGCACCTTTTTCTGAGCAAGCACCAACTCCAGTTCTTCAGTCGCAGCAATGAGAAGACTGTCATCATCATCATTAATCTCTTTATTTTCATCACATGTCTCATCTTCATCATCAAAACATGCTTCAAAAAATGATGCTGGTAGAAGATGATAAGGGATATCCATTGCTGAAAAAAACAAACAGTAACATTCAATTATCAAGAATAAACAAGAAAAATGATACACTAAATATCTCAACATCATTATGTGCCATTCAATGGATCAATTTCCTCTTCATCCTTGCATGCATCTTAGAAGGATATCAATACTTATCTTATAAAACATGTTAAAGTCAGATGTGTCAGGCCAAAAAGCGCAGATATCACAACTCTGCTGCAAACTATGACACAATGTATTCCGTTCTCTGCACTACATCCAGCTAATCCGCAGGAGTTTTAGAACGAACGCAGATCTTGCATACAATATCTTCTGTTATGCTAACACAGATAATATCTGTCTCCTTGACACACGACAAGGCAGAACTTGACATAACAGAAAGACAACCACATCTTAACACAACAAACAGAACGCTCATAACTTCACACAAGACACACATTTACAAAACATGTAATCACTTATTGCTCACATCCTAAAACAGACAAATACAGTTTAATACAACATAAATACAAATACCCATAACTTGATACAGCAGACAAAAACGCACAATTCAACACTATAGCTAGACAAATTGTGACAACTAAACATTATAGGAATACACAATTTAATACTCTAAACTTGAGAGAAAAGGCAATAAGAACACATAAATTTACATGGTCAGTTTTGACCACATTTGACCCACTCACCATTAGACTTGTAGCCAACAGCCTGACAATCTGGATCGTGACACTTCTGATAGAAAATTCCCCGCTTCAAGTCTGCAACATACCTAAACAAATGTAAACACGAGGTAATGCAATCAAGATCAAATTCTAAAAATCATAAATTTGTCTGGACAATAAACTTGTGTGCTAAAATTTAGCTAAATTACCAGTAAATCACTTTATGGTGCAATAATTGGCAAAATTAAGTCAAATTTTGATGTCTGAGTATCAATCTAAGCTAAGATTAAGATTCAGCTAAGTCAATCTGACACAAGAAATTGAACACAGTAATGAAGTTTTGCTAATCATGGAAGCACACAGAAAAATACACACAAATCAACATTCATTAGCTCTGTGATGTCATCGTCATCAATGCCATCCTTTACTTGTGGTGTGCTATTTTGTGTTCTAGATAAAGGACTTTTGGCCGAAATGTCAGTTTGGGTATTTTTTCATTGATTAGCAAAACGTCATTACCTTGTTTCCAATTTTCGCCTGTTGCTACACTTGTAACATATTATTGATTATCCAGAAAAATCTGCCGAAGCTGGATGTGTTGAGCCATTGGTTCAAATAAATAGGTGACAATATGCATTTCCATTTTCTGGACTACATCCTGCTGGAAATCTAGTAGGAAGAGAGATCCAATGGGAGTTTTGAATGAACGCTGAAAAAGAAGTTAAGTCAGTGAGAAAAGAGATGAAATAGAATAAGACAGCTGCAGTAAGAAATGTGTAAATGGAGGTATCTAAATATAAACCAAAGTTTGTTATACAAATAGACAAATTAAAAGTCTGCTACAAAATGAACAAATTAAGTTTATTAAACGGTAATTTAATTCATCACAGACATGGGGTGCAAAGGGAACGCATTGCAGATAACCAAGATCCCAAATGTACCTCCACGCGGTGCACCCTGGAAACAGAAATACAGCAGCTCGAGCTGATTCTGGCCAAATCATTTGGGGATCGTGTCCAAGAATGTGGAGGTAGCAGATGGAAAGAGATTTGACTGCACAAGAGACAGACAATATCTCCGACACCACCACATATAGCGACACTGTCGACATACAGTGAAGCTAGTCAGTCCAGACCGAACATTGGAGGGACGGCCAATGTAAAATGCACGTAAAGGTAGATGCATGGTGAGAGACAAATATATTTCATACCGAGTACAATTAAACAATGAAAGGGCAGAACAGCGCTAGAGGGCAGCGCGAACTGCAAATAGAAAGTGAAAAGTCCCTAGGAAAGGGGAACTACAAGCTCCGTCAGCTCGAGTTGTGCTTCTAGTTACATGTGTTCCTTACAGGCAGAAACCCAGACCCATTCATTGGCATTTGGTAAAGCAAGAAGACCTAATCCAACTCTAATGTCGAGCCTTCTTAAACTGGAAATATGCTCGTGAAGAGAAAGGGTTCTGTACCCGATGGGCTTAGGCAAGAAAGGGACAACGATGGTAGTCCTGGTCCAACTCTACTGTCATGGTTTCCTATACCGGAAGTACACTTGCAGAGAGAAAGGGTTCCGTACCCGATGGGCTCAGGCACAAAAGGGACAACGATTTAGCCCTGGCCCAACTCTACTGTCAGGTTTTCCTACACCGGAAATACACTTGAAGAGAGAAAGGGTTCAGTATCTGATGGGCTCAGGCGCTATTGGGACAAGGACGCTCAACTCGAGAATGCCTTGCTCTCAAACGCGATGTGTGAGACTCGAACTTGGACAAGGGGTACACGATGTCGGTGAATGACACCTCGGCTAAGAGGGTGAAAGAGCCAGGGTCCAACTCCTCTGTTGAGTTCTTCCCCTTAAGGAACCAGGCTCACGGATGAGAAACGGTTCAGTACCCAATGGGCACAGGCACAGCACGTTCAATTACACGATGCAAGTTCATAGACAGTGGAACACCTCGTGCGAGTCAGACGCGAGCAAAAATCGCCTGGGCGAAGAGTCGCCACTACGCGTTCTTGGAGACAGATATAGAGGCTGTCACAGGCTAAGGGTAGCCCACCCGAATTGTCAAGGCATGCTGAAATCGGATGTGCTAGGCCTACAAGGCGCATAACGGTGGCACAACGTAATCACGCTCCCGGCGGAAATCGCACGGATATCCGTGATGGTTACAATGGAGTGAACGCAAAACAAACAAACATCACAGACATAAAAGACAGCAGAAAATATGAAAAGCACCTACAGTGAGACAGAAAAATAAGACCAACAAAAAAAAAGAATTAGAAAATGCATATAGTCATAACTTGCAAATCTCTTATCTGCAGCAGGTGAATTATGAACTCACATAATGTTGTTACTCTTATGCTCCCTCTGTACATTGCCACACCACCTGCACCCGGAGATGTCATACAGTAATGCACATGTAGATTTGAAATAGGTCCAGTGACGAATATGTCCCTGACATCCATGTGACGAGGTCACAGACTTGATCAAATCATCAATTTGTGGGTACGGGGATGAGCAACTCTCACCTGTCAATGAATCTGTAACAGAAGAAAACATTCTGACAAATTTGTATTAAATTGACAGGCAACTACTTGCATGTACTGGGATCTGACATGCACAAATAGAGGCACACAGAACAATTACTTCTAGTATGAGGCTTGAGACAGTTACTGCTACACTCCAATGGCTCTGAGAATCTGTTTATTCAATTATGGTATTCAACTCTCAGTCTACAATCTGCAAAATTCAAAATGGTGACTGTGGATACGAGTGGATTATATCTATAGCTACTTCTAACCTCTTGTATCGCAATAATCTACCACTATGGATGCACTGGATTCTGTGGTAAACACAGACTTGCATCCAGATAATTTGTTGACAGTTGATAAAGTGAAGTGTTGGAAGTTGCTTAGTTTCATGGGTGTGGACACTGCAACAAAATCTAGAAAATGAATAATATAATAGAAGAATAGAGGATTGATTAACAAAGAAACATCAAGCAGCAAATGGGATTTGTATGCTCAGAAGGTACCCAAAAAACTATATAAGATAATCTGAAGTTACAATGTGTGGTATACACTCCTAAAGTTAAAGTAACTATTTCCTGCTTTTACCAGCAATTACCTACCAACAATTTGGGTCAAGATAAGATTTTGCGTGCCATCTAAGCGGATATGGTTCAGATGATGTTTGCTGCATGATTTTTCTTTGATAAAATCTTGGCTGTGATTTGGAAATTAAGTATGTGACACATTTGTGGATCTACCTTGTGTTTACAAGGTTACCTGTTCCATATCAGACCATTAAGCATGGCTCACATGTGCATTTGGAGCACGGTAGCCTAGTGGATAGTGAGCTTGCTTGCTATCATCTGGTTACAGCGTGCCAGGTACGAAACCACGTCCGGACATTAAAAAAAAATCAATCCGGGTTGTGATTTCTCACTTGACACGACCACTCCTCCAGTCGACTCAGCTGTAAATGAGTACCTGACACATGAGTTAGGGAAGGTAAAAAACAGCAAGGAAGGGAACTGGCCTACCCACCAAATAGTTGCTGCGCCTTAGTACATGAAGAGTTATCTTCATCCCCGTCTGCAGATGCCATGGGACCTACCTTTACCTTTTACATATGATTATCACTTAAACTATGGAGTTATATGATATGGGTGATTCTTGATGCTTCTTTTTTCCCCATGATCTGGGTGACACTCTTGATACTTCTTTTTTCCCCATGATCTGGGTGACACTCTTGATACTTTGTGTTAAATTGTCTGTGTGTCACTTTAGATACTTTTTTGTTACATGATCTGGTTACCACTCTTGATACCTTTCCCTCTGTTAACAAAGAAAGAGTACATATAAGGAAATTCAAGCACAATGTAGTCAATCCTCTTAGCCATTTTATGTATTAACCCATTATCTGATACATTTTTTTTCAGTAACTGATCCCAGCTGTGCTAAATTCTTTCCCAAATGAACATAGAAACAACAAAGCAAACCAAGCCATTGTTCAATTGTCATTAAGTGAATTGAGACATATCAACTAAGTGGAAATTTATGATGCCACTAATACGTCTAGCCATATCACTAGGCCTATTACAATATAGATTTTTTTGGGTTCATTCTCAAATTGTCACCAGATCTGTCTTATAGCAGGACAATGCCCCTACAAGATTTCCAGAAGTTGAAGTTAAGGCATGGCAACAGCCTTCAAAAATGTGTTACACAAATGATATGAACCGACGTGTATGATATTTCTAACATACTTCTGCAATCAGTAGAATGTAGAAAGCACTGTGTCATGGTTTAGGATTTGACAGCAATAACTGTACCTTTCAGCTGACACATCCGACTTCAGCATGCCTTCAGGATCATTTTGACCCTCTATAGGATGGGACAGCCAATTGCCAACCCAACTACCTACTATGACATGCATGGCAGACAAGTCACTATTCTTTGCTCCCCATTCATGCCCTCATAAACACACCATCTGGTCTGTCAAACAAGTGTTGAAGGATATGGATTGGAATTAACATTGTCCTAGCAGCAACCTTCATGATACAACATGACCTATGGCCTAACAGATAATGTTACCCTCTTTAACTCTTTATCTAGATAATTGTCTTCCTGGTCTATCCTACTATTTCTAGAAGTTACTATAAAAATTGATGATTTATCAGCTTTCTAGCACAGCAAGAATATCTAGGTGGTCATTCTATAGACTTATAGGTAAAGGTTGGTCCCATGGTAGCAACCAGCAGTCAGGCTTGAAGATAACTCTTCATGCACATAGCTGCAGCAACTATTAGGTGGGATGGTAAGTTCCCTTCCTTGCTGTCTTTACCTCTCATAACTCATGCATCAAGTATCCATTTACATCTGGCTCGACTGAATGAGCAGTCAGTCAGGGGAGAAATCACGACCTGGGTTATGTTATTTGAGCAGACATGGTTTCAAACCTGGCCTGCTGTAATCTGGGAATAGTAAGCAAGCTCACTATCAATAGAGTTACTGGAGAGATAACTTTCATAGCGTATCTCACAAATTTGATGGGGAAATCGTCATGGGAAACGCTGGGAGGGAAATCGATAAATATATGACCAGCCCAAATCCTAAAGACAACATCAACCTCCTGGAAAGGAAAGACCAGAGTTTCATCTTCAGACTGTGTACACAACATGTACAGCTTAACAATCATCTGAACAGAATACAACCAAAACACAATACAGAGTGCAGGATGTGCACTCATCCCTATGAAACTGCTGACCACCACCTTTATGAATGCCCAGCGCTGGATGACATCAGGAAAATACTTCTCCCTCCAGGGCCAGATAAATGGAACAAAACAACAGCTCACAAACACATGCATACATCACACAATGACATTGGTTCAAAGGTGCATGAGCCCATGGATTGCTGGATCAGCAACCAACCAACCATCTCATAAATTTAAATAACACACCTTCATTTTGAGCTATTCTAGAACAGCAGGAGAGTCCACACTTGCTTGAAGATAGGATTTCCTGATCTTGCCTAAGCTGTGCCCTCATATCACCAAACTCCAGAACTTTTATATCAAACATGCAACTACACAAAAAAAAATCAATGTAATACGTTGATTATGTCATGATTAAGAAAATCACAGAAGATAAGCATAAGGAGGGACAAGTTCATCCATTTGCATCAGAGCAAAATGCATCTACAAATACACAAAAAACACTGGTGGAATTTACAAAACCCTACATTAAGAAGACAATCACCATTTCAAAGTTCCTTTCAGTAAGTTAAAAATGGCAGCAACTGAACATTTGCACATCATTTCTGACAATGTTCCACCAACTCAATGTACCACAATCAATTTTTGTTTATAGGAAGGCTAGGAATTCTACTGTACTGGGGAAATGACCACAGCATGCTGGCACATGAATTCAGGGTTATTGTAACTGAAATGCACTGCTTGTAGTCTATTGCCATGGAGATGAAGCAATTTACTAAAGCATTCCCATTGAGATTGTAGACTGCTATTTTCTTTGAGATGGAGAACTTTGTTGTTGTTTTTTTGTATGTGGCCTTTGCTATTGCCTTTGAGACAGTGGACTTCTCTATTTTCCTGGACACAATAGAGAAAATCAATATGAATAAGGTCTGCACAACACAAGCACTCAAAGACTACCTGCTTGATGGAACAGAAACAATAAAAGTGCTGAAATTATTGTGAAGCTGGAAGAGGTGAGTGAATAGAATTATAAGCATCTCCAACTGAGTTGGCAGTGAGTTTGTCTCATAATCTAGCTCATCAATATAGCTTGTAGTTCAAAAGCCTATCATTTACATAGTCATGGTAATACAATTGGATGCATTAGTGGCAATTAGAAAGTTAACAACAGTTGAGTAGCAATGTCTGCACATGATTCATTTAACTAGCAAGTAACATGAGCCATCAGCATGCATTGCCTTCAGTGATTGCTGAAAGATACTCTTAATTTAACATTTTGTCTAAAGTGTAGCAATGACAATGTCACTTTCAATAATTAAAACAATAACAATCTACAATAATTAAAATAGTAAAAATCTATAATAATTAAAGCAGTAACAATCTACAATAATTAAAACAGTAACAATCTACAATAAATAAATCAGTAACAATCAACAATAAATAAATCAGTAACAATCTACAATAATTAAAACAGTAACAATCTACAATAAATAAATCAGTAACAATCAACAATAAATAAATCAGTAACAATCTACATAATGAAAACAGTAACAATCTACAATAATGAACGGGAGAGAGTATGAATAAGTAATACAGCAGTAGAGAGGTGCATAGTTTGTAGTTAACATTCAAAGACTTCCGGGTCATCTTCTAGGGAAAATGGATGATTATAAAAGATTATTTAGAAAAATAATAACTTTGTTCATTATTAAGAGTATAATGATGACCATTTCCTAAAGTTTTTATTTTCCATTGTGTTTTTTTTTTACAGAATAATCAAGCAGAATTATCTTCCTGATTTGTGCTATATAAATTATAATGCTATTGTTTGCTGCACTATTTTGCACCGATCTATACAGAATATCTGTATATAAGGTATATTGTTACATCTAATTTAATCATGCAGTTCGTTTCCTTGGAGAGTAACATCTCATATGTGTCAGCAGAGCACTATATATACAGGAACTCAATACAGAGATGGTCCATAGTGTATCTTTTAAATACTAAATCTTTTGTATGGAAAGTCATCATCATCAGGTGCCACAGGCAGTCATGGCTCTCCACAGCTCTATCCACAGTATTATATATCAAAGTCGTTGTTATTTCCTTGCCGTGCCAGGTTGTCAAACTGTCTAATATTTTATCACGTTGTCGCCCTCTGTCTCTGGTGCCTTCAATCTTGCCTGTTGTGATTATGTTCTCTAAACCTGCCTGTCTCATGAAGTAGCCAAAAAAAAGATTGTTTTTTTCTTATATTGTTGATTAAGGTCCGTTTTGCATTTTAACTCTTTCAACACCTCTACATTAGTTTGTGTAGCAGTCCATGGTATTCTCAGCATTCTTCTGTAGAACCCCATCTCTGTTGCCTCCAATCTCCCATTTTCCAGTTTGTTTATTGTCCAAGTAGGAAAGTAGTTCTGGATAAAAAAGGCCCTACTCAAACATATGTGACATTGAATATGTGTGCCTGATTCAGAGGTGTGCGTAGTTTGACATGTCTACACAGCAAGTCTGGTTTACTTAATAAATATTGTTGTATTCGAAAGCTCTTCAGTGCTCCCATACATCTTTTTGTGGATATCTATATCTATGGATCCGTGTTCCTCCTTTAACTGGTTTAGTGTAATGCGGTCTTGCAGGATATGTTCCATTGTCTATGCTGCTTGTCCACATGGATACAGAGGTGATGGAACCAGTCTTAGTCTAATTAAGTGGTTGTTTAGTTTGTTGTAACCTGTCCTGATGCAGAAGATTATAAAATGCTCAGTTCTGTCAAGATAGTGATAGTTGTCTTTTGGGTGATCAACTTTTCTAATAGTTTTGATATGGGTCCTCTTTTCTTGGTAGGTGATTTTTTGGGGTCTTTTTGTTCCTGTGTTGCTCCATCTTTTGCCAGCATATCTGCCCTTTCATTTCCTGGTATGCCACAGTGTGATGGTAACCACTGTAGTACTACCCTTCTTTAGATGCTAACTTCTTGTATGGATTTCTTCAGGTCTGGCAGTTTATCGTTGTCAACGGCTTGTAGGACAGACATTGCATCAGTAAGAAACACCATCTGTTGACATAGGCTTGTTGTGTTTTTAATTATTTCTGCAGCAATGTTATGACCTGTACTTCTGCAGAGTAGTTGGAACAGAAGATTTATGTCGGTGATCATGTAGATAGAGTAGTGATTACAATGACTACTTAAAATGATGAATGAAGACAACGATTAATAATTAGTGTTGTGGCATCCCAAGACAAAAACGGAAACAGACCCTCTGTACGAAATCAGTGATGCGTAAAATATTGCTCGATCAGCTGTACTGCCATCTGTTGAGGTGTCTAGTTTGAACTTGTTTTGTGAGGAGACAACAAGTGGGTTGTTCTTACTCAATTTGCTCGAGAGATACAGTCTGAAGTTACGGTTCCTGGTATACACTCCTACAGGTGAAGATGAGAAATGGTTAAGAATTATTAGTTTCAGATTACACAATATATAGTTACTTACAGGGGGGAAGAGTAGCAGATTACTAGTTCTGGTGAGAAATAGTACTACTTGGATATGTGAGAAATAGTACTACTTGGATATGTGAGAGATATTACTACTTGGATATGTGAGAAATAGTACTACTTGGATATGTGAGAAATAGTACTACTTGGATATGTGAGAAATAGTACTACTTGGATATGTGAGAAATAGTACTACTTGGATATGTGAGAAATAGTACTACTTGGATATGTGAGAAATAGTACTACTTGGATATGTGAGAAATAGTCATGGATTGTTGGTGAAGATAAGAAATGATTTGCTGGTCAGATACACAGAAATAGAGAATAATTTATTCATATGAGAAAAAATAGGTAATTGCTGGTTCGAAATAGGAAACGTAAAGGATTAGTAGAACGAGTGAGAAACAGTAAAGGATTAGTAGAACGAGTGAGAAAAAGTAAAGGATTAGTAGAACGAGTGAGAAAAAGTAAAGGATTAGTAGGACGAGTGAGAAAAAGTAAAGGGGTCTCGGTTCAGGTGAAAAGTAATTTTTAAAAAGTTGATTGCATATTATAATCAGGATGTAGTGACCAACCAAGCATTTTTTAGATGTAGTGATTTTCTAGGCAATATAATATTCAATAGGTTGCCAGTGCTTTCTGAACAGTGCGGATGCAGTTGCCTGTGGTAAGGTTTGAACCTGGCACCTTGACAATTCAAGAAATGCTCTGTACAACTCCACCACAGAGACGAATAAAAGATAGCAAAAGATTGTTAAACAAAGTGTAAGAAATAGTAAGTGATTGTTAAATCAGGTGAGAAATAGTAAGGGATTGTTTCTTCAGGTGAGAAATAGTAAGTGATTGTTTCTTCAGGTGAGAAATAGTAAGTGATTGTTTCTTCAAGTGAGAAATAGTAAGTGATTGTTTCTTCAGGTGAGAAATAGTAAGTGATTGTTACCAGGTGAGAAATAGTAAGTGATTGTTTCTTCAGGTGAGAAATAGTAAGTGATTGTTAAATCAGGTGAGAAATAGTAAGGGATTGTTTCTTCAGGTGAGAAATAGTAAGTGATTGTTTCTTCAGGTGAGAAATAGTAAGTGATTGTTTCTTCAAGTGAGAAATAGTAAGTGATTGTTTCTTCAGGTGAGAAATAGTAAGTGATTGTTACCAGGTGAGAAATAGTAAGTGATTGTTTCTTCAGGTGAGAAATAGTAAGTGATTGTTAGTTCAGGTGAGAAATAGTAAGTGATTGTTTCTTCAGGTGAGAAATAGTAAGGGATTGTTAGTTCAGGTAAGAAATAGTAAGGAATTGTTTCTTCAGGTGAGAAATAGTAAGGGATTGTTTCTTCAGGTGAGAAATAGTAAGGGATTGTTTCTTCAGGTGAGAAATAGTAAGGGATTGTTAGTTCAGGTAAGAAATAGTAAGGGATTGTTTCTTCAGGTGAGACATAGTAAGGGATTGTTAGTTCAGGTAAGAAATAGTAAGGGATTGTTTCTTCAGGTGAGACATAGTAAGGGATTGTTAGTTCAGGTAAGAAATAGTAAGGGATTGTTAGTTCAGGTAAGAAATAGTAAGGGGTTGTTTCTTCATATAAGAAATAGCAAGAGATAGTTACTTCAGGTGAGAAATAGTAAGGAATTGTTAAGTCAGGTGAGAAATAGAGAGCGATTATTTCTTCACGTGAGAAATAGTAAGGGATTATTACTTCGGATGAGAACCTGCTTCATAAAGAGTTTATTTTTGTATTTGTCATTAGGGACTATCATCATCATCATCATGTGACATTCTCTCCAGAATGTGGTCTTCCTTATGGATTTTCTTCTTCTTCTTCTGCGTTCATTCTCAAACTCCTGCAGATTAGCAGGATGTAGTCCAGAGAACGGAATGTTTTGTGTCATGGTTTACAGCATTGCTGCTATATCTGTGCCTTTTGGCCTGACACATTTCAGCATTGCTTTGGGTCACTGACCCTATATGGGATGGGACAGCTAACTCCATCTCATAACCTCCTTAGTCGCCTTTTACGACATTCACGGAAGGTAAACAGTGTTGCTATTATTTGCTACCCTTTCGGGCCCGGCAACACATGGGCTTTCTGGATTTTCTAAGCACTCCATGATTTTGATAAGTTGACCTGCCACAGCTAGAGATATATTTAACCTGTTGCAGCCTAGCTAAAAATAACGCATACTTCCTCTGACACCTGACCATCGTTTATGACTTCTGGTTTTTTTTCTGAACGTTTGCTTTTTTGCCGCAACATTTTTATTTATTGAGTTATTGATTTCAAATTCTGAGACAATAGAGATAAATGGATGTTGGATATGATTTGGAGATGTTATTTGCTTGTGTGTGTCAGTGTTATGTTGTGTACAACTAAAATTGAGAATGTGGACAACCACACACAAAGAACTTACCACATCAAGGACACGCATATACCTAGTTGTAGAAAACATGGCTCCTCAAATTTCTTGTCATAAATGAATGTATTTACATCACTATTAAATATTATCAACATCTTCCTCAAACCACATACGTTTATCTACAGTATCTGCAATGCTAAATCTTTAAAATTCATCTTTTTCTGATTCATAATCTATAAAGAATTCAAGAAAAATGGCTGCACTGAATTTAGGCATACGCAGTTCAGCTTGCAAGCAAGAACGGTCGAATAAATTATGACCGTGTATTTATATTACTGCAGAAAACTAAGGAATAGCCCACACTTACTATAAGAGTATGATGGGAAATAAACATGGACGACTGTTGTCATGCCTATAAATGGCTTCATCAATGTAGACATTTTTCGAAATGGGTTTCTTTTGCTAGGTTACATTTGTTGACTTCAGATTGCTTGCTACAGGTTAAGCAAACTGATATATCACTGCACCATCATCGTCTTGGACTTTGTATTCCACTGTTAACTCTGTCTTTTCCATGCTGTTATGTCTATTTAAATGACCAAAAAAAATACAGCATTCTTGTTAAGATGTTGTTAAGGAGCCAGCCCTCTTCGATGTTTTAGGGACTATGCTACTATAAAAACAAGTGAAGTTTTAGCAGGTCACTGAAGATATAGAATTTGTAAAACAGAAATACCAACAACCTTGTTCTTCGATCTGCTGTGTTCTATTGTCATTATGAACATGTACATACATAAATCTTACCCAAATCACAGAAAAAAGTCGTTTGTCCATCTCTGTTGGAAACTAGAAGACTCTTCAGGTCTTCCGAAGAGAACTGGTTGCATATTCTCATAGCCACATCATGATCATCTCTTGTTATAGCACAGTTATCACTTATGTCCAAATGTTTCAAAGTTACTGTATATTTTTTACTATTATTGTCATCTGTCGTCATGGCACAACTGTCACTAATACTGTCATCTGTCGTCATGGCAGAACTGTCACTAATACTCCCATGTCTCATAGTTACATTACAACTGTCACTATTACTGCCACCTCTCGTTGCAGCATAACTGTCAGTTTCATCATAAGAATAACCTCCTTCACAAGCCCGCACTAAAGCAAGCAATACATCATCATCATCATCTGTTCCATCACCAACAAAATAATCATTTGATAACGACTGGTTCAATTTGTTGACTTGCAGGGAATTGGTTCCTCTATCACGGTTCTCGCTAGAAATGTTGTCACTGTTTGTCCAGGAAGAGTTTTCATCAGACTTCAGTTTAACGAACTTGAACATGAGAGCAAAGATATGGCGCACAAAGTTCCCTGAAAGTAACAAATATTCAGGACACAAATTAATAAAGTGTTTATTGTCACACCTAAAATGTAGAATTTATTACATCTAAAATGTAGAATGTGTCACATCTACAATGCAGAATTTGTTGTCACATATAAAATGTAGAATTTGTTGCCACATCCTAAATTAACAATTTATTACATCTAAAATGTAGGATTTATTGTCACGCCTAAAATGTAGAATTTATTGTCACAACTAAAATGCAGGATTTGTCATTCAAACTTTTTGATTGTATAATTTTTTTTTAAATTTTATCTGTAAAGTGTTGTTACATCTAATGCAGAATACAATATCAGTTGTAATACGCAGTTTCAAAATAAAGACGGAATGAAAATTTTGATTTGAAGTCTAGAATGTATAGGAAAATGTGCTGGCACAAATGACATAAATATTGCAGTATCTGTAAAATCATTAAGAAATGTCATAGTTGTAAATTCTCAAACATTGGACCTACAACCTATTAACATCATATATAAATAATTTATATAACTTGGAGATTAGTTTCCTGATGTAGTCATTTGCAATGTACTCAAGAGGTCCTGGGATCAATACCTGATCTTGACACTGTGTTTGTATGTGCAATTTGTCAAAGATCCCTGGTGATATTCCTTTGAGTTATATGGTGATTGTTACTCTTGGTATGTGGTATACCTCTTCATTGAGAAGGGCAGAGTGCATAAGGGGAAGCATGAGTACAATGAAATCAGTCCTCTATAACATTTATATTTATTTCATATCTTAACTTCTGAAAGCATCAGTCTATACTATATTTACACAATCTCTATAAGCTATCACACATCGGACCTACAACTAAATCTACACATAGGGCTATGACTATAAACAAAACCACACATCAGACTTATAACATAATCACACATCAGATCTAAAACATAACCACACATCAGACCTATAACATAATCACACATCAGACTGACAACAAAACCACACAGAGTTTATAACCTATAAAACAAAACACATATCTGCAAGCGCATATCCGACCTACAACTTGCCACATATTAAACATATGTCCTCAAACAATTTCTAAGTATCAATATCTTAAGCAAGAAGAAACAAATATCTTGACAAAAACTATTTACTGTACCTGCAGAAACACAGTTCTTAAACACTGCACCTGGCAGGTGGAAGATAAGGTGTCGACTGAATTTGTCTTTGGTACTAGAAGTAAAAGAAATGATAATTATCTATTTATTGTCTATCCCCAGGTGGATGATGGTAAGAATATTCACACTTGCTGTTAAGCATAATGGTGGTGACTTGGAGTTTTAGCTTTTAACATCAAAAGGCCAGATGTGTCGCCTTGGCATAATTATCTATGTTACATAATAAATGAGAAGATACACATTGCAAACAAAACAATACACCCAATGCTCTTGAGTACACAACTGAAATTTTGCTCTTGAAATAATTCTAGGGCTTTCAAATTCATTCAGAAAATGCAGAAATGTATCATGAAATACATTTTTTTTTAAATTAAAAAAAACGCATGTCAAAGTTTATGGCGTGAGTTTATTTTATAAAGATTTTTAAATATGAAGCTATTAATGTCTTAAAAATCTGCAAATATTTTTGGTATCAGAGATGCATACATTCTGGACGGTTGATCAGTAAAGTATGAATATATGAATATAGAGAAGAAATGTTCTTCTCCTCCTGATAAATCTTCTTCATTCACTATCAGTTTTATACATGGATGACTGACAACACCAGGTTTTCAACTGTCCTGCACATTGTTTGTGAAATTAGACTATCATAGTCTGGCTCTGTGGTGGCATGGTACAGAGACTCTTACAGTCAAGGAACTGAGTTCAAATCACGCCGCAGGAAATTAAGCACCTGGACTGTTCAGAAAGCAATGGAAAACTACTGAATGTATTTATGTTGACTAGAAAATCACTACAGCAAAAAATGTTGGGTTGATGGTTACATTTTGAATAGAAAATGCTACCAATTTTTGTTTAGACTATCATAATGTGTTGCACTGTGTTATTAGTCACATGATCAAGTGTATTCTTCCATATGTAAAGTTTCATATTTGCTCAAATCACGAAATGCAAACATGACAAATAAAAAAAAACAGCAAAAACTAAATTGCTAGAGGGCGTCCAAAAAAATTTAAATTAGGCATGGGCAACAGTAATATAAATTAAATTCTAAGTAAAGTTTAAATAGTAACAAATATAAATGAAACAAAAAACAACAGTTTTGATGTTATAGTAAAGGTCCTTTATCAAAAACAACAACAAAATGCATATCCTAAAATACAGTAATAATACACTACACACCCGAAACTTTGTGGACTTTTAATTTTCCCTGCATCCACATGAAATAGCCAATGTCCGAATGTGAATGCAGTACCCACAACACAAACATAGATTGAACATCAACATAGTAATGTTACCTGGCATCCAAATCAACAACATTTGATCTGCCACACTGGATGTTGAAGACTGCTTCTAGCCACAAACACACATACTGAAAAAATCAAAAACAAATCAAAAGTTGAAGTTTTCAATTACAATGGAATCCCTCTATAGTGCATTTTAAAAATATTTCCCGCCAGTGTGTTGCCGGGGCCTGAAAGAGGAGAAAACAATAGCAACACTGTTAACCTTCCATGCATGTCGTAAAAGGCAACTAAGGAGGTTATTGGATGGAGTTGGCTGTCCCGTCCCATATAGGGTCAGTGACACAAAGTCATGCTAAAGTCGGATGTGTCAGGCCAAAAGGCGCAGATATCGCAGCAATGCTGTAAACTATGACACAACGCATTCCGTTCTCTGGACTACATTCTGTTAATTTGCAGGAGTTTGAGAACGAACGCAGAAGAAGAAATATTTCCCTATATAACAACACTTTTCAAAATTCTCAATTATATTCTTCTTATATTTTTGCACTGTTTATGAGATCAAGCTTATAAAAACAAGCAATCAGAGCATACATGGATATAGAACATGGTGCAATGGTGATAGCCCTAACAGACGATAATGATGAAATAACCCCTTCAGCTGTGAGCAGGTTAGCCCTTGACAGCCCATAGCCTTTCTGACAAAAGATGAGGTCCTCATTTGAGTACCTGAATCGACATCTGACTAGTATACAGTTTGTTGTCTCAAAGGCAATGGTTATGTTTGGTATGTGTGTGCATGCATGTGTGTTATGGATACATGTTCAGTTCCCGAAGGGAGGTATTCCAGTGATGCCCAGATCATCACATCCTTCCAGGATATAAGCATACATTTGTAGACCAATTAACTCATTTTTCTGTCAAATTTATTGAACCATCTCCGCATCTAGCATTTCCCACCATATAGAAGTCTGCCACAAAATGACAAAAATACAGTATCCACTACATTTCTTCATCATCCATGAGGAGCCGCGTTAGCGCAGTGGTTAGCGCACTGGCTTCGCATATGAGTGGTCCAGGGTTCATTCCCCAGTTGAGGCGGAAATGTTTTCAGATCGCAACGGCTCCCAGGCGACCCAGCCTTAAATGGGTACCGGATTAATCCGGGAAGTAAAGACTGCGAGGGAGAGGAGATGGCTACCGCCCTCATTTGCAGAGCCTGTGAAATGTGAGATCGCTAACATCTCACACCCCTACGGCATTAATAAATGCTATGGGTTACTTTACTTTTTTTTTTTACTTTACTTCATCATCCATGGGAATCCTTTGATAGAAGATAAGGAAAAAGAAACTGAGACAAGACATGCAGTGATTAATTTTTCACAAGTGACAGGTTGCCAGCCTATCTCCCAACTTTTCGTAGTCGCCTCCTACAACATGCTAGGAACGAAGATAGTGGTCCTATTCTTTGCACCCTGAACTAGAAGTCAGGTTGCCACACGGACAAGCCCTAATACAAACAGTTAATGACATGCTTGTTGCTAGTTGACACACTTTTCTATTGTCTTTTTTCCTAAAATCCATGACATGTGGTATTGGCTATCATGTCTGTCCAGTTTTTCAGTATTACCTTTATGACTAGTTCCACCATCTTGTCACCGTCACATCCTTGGTTGAGCTGTTTTAAGAACTCCAGATCAAAATATAATCTACATGGACATCCTGAAATTATAAAATGTTAATTGCTAGTTTTAAGGAAATCATAAAAATAAAACAAGTGTATAAGAAATAAATGGTACCCATTTGTTAAAGGAAATGATAACAAATGATGGATAGTGTGAAAAAAATCTAGGCAGTGAAGAGTTAATAAAGTAATGGAATAAATACTGATATTTAAATATGATGATGTTCGGCTCTGTGGTGGAGTGCTACAGAGTGCCATCGGATAGCCAAGGCATCAGTTCAAACCCAGCAGCAGGCAACTGTGCACCCAGGACACTAACAGAAATGGAAACCGACTGAACAAGTGTATATTGCCTAGAAAATCACTACAGTCAAAACATGCTGGGCTGATACTATATTCTGAAAAGTTAATGCTACCAACATAATGACAGAACCCTGAGGGAGTATGAGTGTCTCACTCTTGTCTCCTATCTCTTGTATCACTCTTGTCTTCTATGTCAGGCAGTGGAGTTTGAATTACAGTTCCAGATTGGTGTTTATTTGCCATATTTTATGAGCACATTTTCCTGAGTTTCTGCAAGTCCCAGATGACTGCTGACTCAATGTGACTGTAAGGTGTAATGTCACAAGCAGGACAGTCTTCTCCAGAGGATACTTTGCCATGACTTTCTTACAATTTATAAGCATGCATAAAAGGGTTGATTCCCTCCCAGCAGTCCAAGCATGGTTCAGCAGGATTCAACATGGCACAGATCATGATGTAGGGTAGTCAAACCTTCCTCTTTCAAGTCAGATCTTACAATCTGCACGACAAGCGATATTCTTTGCTCACAATCAGGTTGAATATGTAAATATAAATTGAATAGACAAAAATGGATTAGGGCCTAGATGTTTGTTTTACTTTTATCTAGAGATTTAAAAATCAGCAGAGATAACAACAGACAAACAATGTGGAAAGCTCAAACCTAAGTAGTATCAAGCAAAGAGAAATGCTTACCCCTTTGAACCGTAACCAAATTTCCCTTAAAACCCCTTCCCCCGGACGCCTGAGCAAACAATACACAAAAGAACACCACCATAGATCTTAAGTTATTTTAAAACAAATAAAACATAGAATTATGTTCTGTTATATAATATTGACTGATCTTATGTTGTCCAGTGTTTTTGCTTTATGTGCCAGTCCTCCAAGCATGTTGTTCCTTTCTTTAGGCACAGATAAATGGTGCAATAACTGTACCAAAATTTGGTCTTTACATTTTTTCCCCTACTCATGAACCAACATTACTAACTACAACTGTCGTAATTTATAGACCTACTTAAGAATAATATTCACTCATGATCAAACTCTCGATCTGAGTGTATTTCCATATCATTTTTAGAATAATCATCATCTAAATCTAATTCATGGTCCTCTGAATCATCAAACACAAACTCAACAACTTGTTCAACTGTTTTTGAACGCACACAAAATCCTGATCTTCAACACATGGTTTTGGTTTAAAATACTAACGAAATTATGAATACATGTATGCATTTTTGTGAAGCAGCAATGCCACAATGCGTAATTTGTGACGATAAAATGCATAAATCAATTTATTAATAATAATTAATATGCGGTACTGTTTTGTGACGTCGAAATACCCAAAAAATTGCTATCTCAGGGCAGCAATATTTAGTGTAAACCCCAGAATTTCAGGATACAATTTTCTAAAAGTTAAAGCTGAAAAAAAAAGATGTCATGTGTTAGAAATAACATTCAAAAATGATGGCAAAAAAAAGGGTAGACAACAGACTAGAAAAGGCAGCAGATAAAATTTGAAATGGTAGAGTAAATAGTGTGTCCGATCTCTTACATTCTGGTTATAGTGGCACAGCCCATAGTAACCTTCTCATTCCAAAAAAAAAAAGTGTCAAATAGGAGATAGTGATATTTAAACAGAAAACAGATTTGTTATTAACCAACATCATTGTATTTCAAGGAAACCCATAGGTGCTCAGTCTTTTCCAGCTGATATTAAAGAGTTTGAATGTTGATGGTTCCAGTAGCTCATTGATTCAATGTGCTCCTCAATCCACCTTGCAGTCATCAAATTCATATTTTCCTTCAGCGTTGAATATAGTGTAGAGGGCAGAAGTTAGTGTTCTCTAGTGTCAGTAATGTGATGCTGCCTAGTTCCACTAGTATCACATCTAATACCAATTTCTGTTGATGTGCATCATCAACAAGTGCCATCTCTGCAACGAAGGTTGGCTGCAACAGACCTCCAACACTCTGTCCCTTGGTGGTGCACTCTTCTAGACTGTAACCTGTCCATATCACACTATCTCCCACTTGTATCTCTGCCTACCTCTTGCTGCCCTCGACTCTATTCTCAAGTAAGGATACTTTGATGTGCAAGAAGACAGATATTAGCAGACAAATAGCACAAAACAGAAAAGAATGGTACAGTTACTTAAATAATGACTGAAAGTATTAATATATATCTATTTATATAGTCATTCTGGTCAACAAACAGAATTACTGGACTAACACAGAATATATACAGTCATATTGTCAACAAACAGAATTACTGGACTAACACAGAATATATAGTCATTCTATTCAACAAACATAATTACTGGACTAACACAGAATATATAGTCATTCTAGTCAACAAACATAATTACTGGACTAACACAGAATATATAGTCACTCTAGTCAACAAACAGAATTGCTGGACTAACACAGAATATATAGTCATTCTAGTCAACAAACAGAATTACTGGACTAACACAGAATATATAGGCATTCTAGTCAACAAACAGAATTGCTGGACTAACACAGAATATATAGGCATTCTAGTCAACAAACAGAATTGCTGGACTAACACAGAATATATAGGCATTCTAGTCAACAAACAGAATTGCTGGACTAACACAGAATATATAGGCATTCTAGTCAACAAACAGAATTGCTGGACTAACACAGAATATATAGTCATTCTAGTCAACAAACAGAATTACTGGACTAACACAGAACATATACAGGTTCAGACCTTCTGGTATGATCTCATAGTGATGCCTTTTAGTGGGTTCTAGTTGTCTGCAAGAAGTTATGTAATATGATTTCAGTATGTACAATGACATAGTTTATATGTAAGTAATAGTTTATATGTAAGTAATAGTTTATATGTAAGTAATAGTTTATATGTAAGTAATAGTTTATATGTAAGTAAAATCACTATTCAAACCTTTGTGGTGTATGTGTTTAGTTGAGTTTAGTTTTCTGAATTGCCATTGATACATTCTGGACAAACCTGTAGGTGTTCAGTCTCCCCCAACACTTGGCGAAGAGTATGCACACTGATGGTCCCCGTAGCTTGCTGGTTACACACATACTTTAACCTTAGACACTACCTCAATCATCTCGTTCTGCTCACCTAGGGAGTAATTCCACATTCTTTAAGTCGCACTACCAAAACTCCTTTCAGTCTAGTGTACACGCTCAGAAAATGTTCATGTAAAGATCTTAATATGTCATTCTTGTCTATAACTCTCCTAGTATTGGTGCTTCTTATGCCAATGTATTGACTCTTTCATTGCTGTGGACTTTTCATATCCAGGAGAAATAAAATAAATCCACAGAATTCTCCACAGATCTAAATAA
This sequence comes from Meghimatium bilineatum, assembly GCA_034231615.1. Taxonomy (NCBI): domain Eukaryota; kingdom Metazoa; phylum Mollusca; class Gastropoda; order Stylommatophora; family Philomycidae; genus Meghimatium; species Meghimatium bilineatum. The sequence goes on from CM067322.1 coordinate 23,205,496, forward strand.
TAAATGTACTCCATCCACACATGTCTGAGCCACCCATTCTCCATCTTCCTAAGCATGGACTGAATGTACTCCATCCACACATGTCTGAGCCACCCATTCTCCATCTTCCTAAGCATGGACTATCTGTGACTATTACAACTCTCAAAGTTTTTGTGCTGGAAATCAATTTTAGTGCTGCCATAACTGCCTAAATTTCCACTCTCACTATGAATTATTAGAAACACTGTAAATCCTCAGCACAATCTTAGATTTAACAGTAGTTGTGAGCAGCTTGACAATCTAGGAATTGTTACGACCCAGGTATGGAGTTCAATTCAACAAAGGTAATGGTACAACGTGGAAATTATCACTGACACAATTGCTAAAATGATGACTACATATGAAACACTCTTAAACAATAACCTAAACTGTCAGAGGATATCCACAAAGTGGAGAGTATCACAGTAACACAACTAAGAAGTGATAACAAGTATGAACACAACTAAGAAGTGATAACAACTAGGAACACATCTAAGAAGTGATAACAACTATGAACACAACTAAGAAGTGATAACAAGTATGAACACAACTAAGAAGTGATAACAACTAGAACACAACTAAGAAGTGATAACAACTATGAACACAACTAAGAAGTAATAACAACTATGAACACAACTAAGAAGTGATAACAACTATGAACACAACTAAGAAGTGATAACAACTATGAACACAACTAAGAAGTAATAACAACTATGAACACAACTAAGAAGTGATAACAACTAGGAACACAACTAAGAAGTGATAACAACTATGAACACAACTAAGAAGTGATAACAACTATGAACACAACTAAGAAGTAATAACAACTATGAACACAACTAAGAAGTAATAACAACTAGGAACACAACTAAGAAGTTATAACAACTAGGAACACAGCTAAGAAGGGATAACAAATATGAACACAACTAAGAAGTGATAACAACTAGGAACACAGCTAAGAAGTGATAACAACTATGATAATGTATTATTGAACTGATATTAGTTATATTTACATATAACGAATAAATAGCAAAAATAATGCCAGTGAAAAATAAACAAGAAATAAAGGAACAAGGACTTTTTCCCCACATTATGGTCCAACAGGGACATTTCTCAAGAACTAACACAACCAACTAGAAACTAAAACACAAAACTGTCAAATACAATGAGATGTTCTTACAACCAAGAGATCACTTTTTAACTAAAGGATCTGACATGAAGAGGATGTTGCTGTATAAGCTCCATTCTGTTGCTCTACAGTTCTATATACCCAGTCTAGTGGTAAAGCTCAACTTGACTTTTTACCAGGAATCACAGAACTAACAGTGTATGGGAAAATGTATACGGTCCATAAAAAAAAAGTAAAGTAACCCATAGCATTTATTGATGCCGTAGGGGTGTGAAATGTTAGCGATCTCACATTTCACAGGCTCTGCAAATGAGGGCGGTAGCCATCTCCTCCATCTCGCAGTCTTTACTTCCCGGATTAATCCAGTACCCATTTATGGCTGGGTCGACCCGGGAGCCTTTGCAATCTTAAAAATATTTCCACTTCAACTGGGGAATGAACCCTGGACCACTCATATGCGAAGCCAGTGCGTTAACGCGGCTCCCCACACATAAAGTCCATACATTTTGGTGAAGACATACGAGTACATAATAAATGATACTGAACATATTTACCTGTAGTAACACCAGAATACTTCCAGGCTTGTGGCAAGGTACCGTCTTGTCCCTGTCAAACTTGCTGGGCTACCATCATCACTTTCAAATGCAAATACAACCACATCCTAGATAGAAACAGCAAGGTGTACTAACTTATACAAGGCACATTCAAATGAAACCTGTGAAAGTGGGTTTATTACAATATTAGGAAGAAAAAAAAATCTGTGAAAGTGGGTTTATTACAATATTAGGAAAAATATATGAAAGTGGGTTTATTTCAATATTAGGAAAAATCTGTGAAAGTGGGTTTATTACAATATTAGGAAAAAAACATGTGAAAGTTGGTTTATTACAATATTAGGAAAAATCTGTGAAAGTGGGTTTATTACAATATTAGGAAAAAAATTTGTGAAAGTGGGTTTATTACAATATTAGGAAAAAAACCAGTGAAAGTTGGTTTATTACAATATTAGGAAAAATCTGTGAAAGTGGGTTTATTACAATATTAGGAAAAAATTTGTGAAAGTGGGTTTATTACAATATTAGGAAAAATCTGTGACAGTGGGTTTATTACAATATTAGGAAAAATCTGTGAAAGTGGGTTTATTACAATATTAGGAAAAATCTATGAAAGTGGGTTTATTACAATATTAGGAAAAATCTGTGAAAGTGGGTTTATTACAATATTAGGAAAAATCTGTGAAAGTGGGTTTATTACAATATTAGGAAAAATCTGTGAAAGTGGGTTTATTACAATATTAGGAAAAATCTGTGAAAGTGGGTTTATTACAATATTAGGAAAAATCTGTGAAAGTGGGTTTATTACAATATTAGGAAAGGTATATCAACAACTGTGTTATAAAGCAATTATTAGGGAAAAAATGTATGTATTCACCTGGAGGTGACAGGTCACTAGTTATCCCTCAACTTTTCTTAACCACCTTCTAAGACATGCCAAGAAAGAAGACAGCGGGTGCATTCTTTGCACCATGAACTTGAAGTCCAGGCCTCGGTTACCAAATGGAAGAAACCCAGGGGTGAAACAAAGGTTGAGAACTACTGTTCTAGTATAAAAATCTGTTTAGTCAATCCTAAAAAAAGTCAAGTCTAAAAATTATAGTAGTCAATTCTTTAGTCTACTAATTCTAGTCAATTATCTAGGCTGAACATTATCTTGAACAAAACAATGAGACACCTCATGAATATAATTTATAGTGACTATATTCAAGGCAACTCCTATTGCAATTCTCTACAGTTGCAAAGAATACAACACATTAAAACTACTTCTGTTTTCCCAGATACAAACCTCTGCTGTTTGCCGTGCCCATTTGAAAGCTTCACTTTGTCTATAGAAAATCTTCCAACAGTTGGTAGGTCCTAATATTCTGTGGCAACAAGTAAGATATAAATTAGAACATTTAAACCTGTCTTCCCTTAAGACCAATGTTTATTAGTTTAGTTTATGTTTCGTTTCATTTAGGTTTTGTTTAGTTTAACATGGATAGACTGGGGCCCTTTGAAATTAATACTTTTCACGTGTTTCTCTAAACCCATCTCCTAACATCCCTGCCTGGTAATCTGCTGTTCAGACCCTATAACTTTCATCTTGTATTCTCTCAATTCCCTTCAGCTGTGTAACATCCTATCCTACTTGTTATAATATATGCTGTGTGTTATTAGCTATCGTCTGTCCTCAGCCTTCGATCTTCTGCACTGACTATCAGTTTTGATTTTGACGTTCCTCTACATTACAGTGCTAAATATGTCTTTCATCCACCTTTTTGGTCTTCCCTTAATTCTTCTTGCTCTTCCCTTAATTCTTCATGCTCTTCCCTTAATTCTTCATGCTCTACAACTTACCTGTTGTTATGATCTACTGCATTTTTCTTCTTTTCAGATGTATTTAAAGTATGAAGCAAATGGCAGTTTATTAGTTTACGTACCTTTCTAAATATTTTCATTACGCTTTATATATGTCCGTGGTGTTCTATCTATCGTCTTTTCTCTGCTTTTTTTTTGTACGGTATAAGAGGATTGAATGATAATTGGTTTTCAGATTATGGCACATTTGTAAGGAAGTTGGTTACTCTTTCAATGCACCATCTTCATGGTCTTCCTCTGCCTTTTGGTTTTTCAATTCTTGTGTTGTATGCTCTTGCTGTTGGCCAATATGGGTTCATTGTAAGTGGTTGAACCATTTTAGTCTGTTTTTCAATATGTTTGACCACTGGTGTTGTTCCAATAGTTCTTGTAATCTCTTAATTTCTCACATGATCTCTTTTTGTTCTGTTTGCTGCTATTCTTAGACATCTCATTTCACATGTAATAAGCCTTCTCTCTTGTTCTTTAGTTAGTGTCCATATCTGACATTGATAACACAATGTTGGTATGAAGATTAAATGTATAGCATGCCTTTTGGTTTCCATCTGCAAAAGATTTGATAAATGTAGTTCATCATTTACCTTACCTTTATGTTGATTGTATTGGGCTCTCTGCCTATAAACATTACTTCTGGTTTGTTTGTTTTATTTAAAACAATGGAGTAGATACTAAGGGGAATTAAGTGTAGACATTTGCCTGGTAAGAATCTGGTGATGTTTTGATATTATCTAAATAACAACAATAATAGTGTTAACCTTCACCAAGCCTATATCAATCCCGCGGAGAAACAAAATGGCGGCGCGCGCTTTTGGCGGCCCGACCCACCCAGCGAGAATATCGTGAGATTTACACGTACCACAGTCTGTGCACATAGCTGGGGACATGCGCAATCGAAGCCGGTACATCCCCCACTTCCGAAATGATCGTTTTTGAGAATGGCTAGCTATTCGTAAAAGTTTAAGAGCAATTAATCTGACCACATCTGCACACCGGTACGATGCAATGATGGTGGATCGGTTTTATAGACCTTTATTTCATCGTATTTCGAATAAAATAACATTTAATCGTGGCTTGAATCATGAATTATTAGGTTATTTAGTGTCACAGCAGTGAATATACAGAATGCTGTGTTGGTTTGGGGACTTGTACGTTTGATATCGAATATTTTGAAGTGGCAGAAAAAATAACTCTAGGCCTAAGCTCAAAAAACGATTTTACAGTAAATCTACAAGTGTTATACAGTTCCCCCGGCTATATTTTGATAATTTCGCAGTGAAAGTACATAAATACAACAGATTTGCGTGATTTAGTTTACAGTGTTGCCAAGGAATTCGATATGTAAGGTAAGTTATTTATTTACTTATTTTTTTCCTCTTTATTTGTTATAAAATATATGTTTTTTGTGAAAAACGTCTTTACCACTTTCTCATACGTCTGGTATCACACACACACGTACATAAATTACACCAATATATGCATAATTCAATTCTTTATTTATATGTGCAAATATTATTTAAATATCTCTAACAACCAAACAATTATCACATTTTCAAAACAGTCACCATCAATAACGCAAATTTTCAAAAAAAAATCCGGTGGCAGGGAGATGTTTTGTATTTTTTAATCTGGCTTGCTAAAGGTTAAGACACACCCTCTCTCTAACTCCTGATGTTACTGAAAAGCACACTTACGGTAAGTCTTGCACTGAAAAGCACCCTGTAAGTCCTGCACATGTTCTAACTGTGCCTTCACTTTCTTTGTATACAGCTCTTACACAGTCTAGTAATGTTCCTCTTATTTCATGGTTTGCAAGAATATGCCAAAGTAGTTCTCTATTTATTATTTGGTTAACAGCTTTCTCTTGATATCATCATCATGTGACATATTCTCACCAGAAATGGTCTTCATTATGGACTCTCTGAACACTCTGTGATTCTAGGCGAGTATTATGTCTCATTATATAACCCAAAAAACACAGCTTTTTTGTTAGGATGATGTAAAGGAGCCAGTCCTCCTCGATGTATATTGATCTTAACGCTTCTTGATTTCGTATACATATACCCCATCAAGGCCAGCACCGTGCCGTGGTGATGGGGCTTATTTCAGCCATCAGGGGCTGGAAACTAAGACTGGTCGGGCAGTCCCATTCGAGCAGGACCATAGTCCTGCCCACGTAAGCAGAGTGCTGAAGACGGAGGCATCCAGCCAAAAGGCGCACAGATAATCAGGATGCCACGCACAAAACACAATGGAAACATGTCTGTATCTATAAAAAGTTATGGTGCCTGCCCTGTGGCGGACGTTCAGGCAGGGACGGTGCCGGGCCCTATACCTCGAAAGGGCCCAACCTCAGTTACTGAAAGTCCTTCTCAATTGCCTCGAGGAGCCAGGAGGCAAGGGAATAGAGCTACTGGCCAAACAAACTTTATACGACCAATACAAAAGACAGTGAGTTTTATTAAGGAGACAGAATTACAGATATAGACATGTTTCAAGTGAACGAAAGAAGAAGAAGTATACATATAATTCGTCTGTTCTCTTGATCTATACAAGCAATATTCATTTGGTTTTTGTATTCTATTTAGTATTTATGTTCTAATAGTGTTCTTAACATTATTACATAAAACAAGATCTCTACTGTCTCTTACATAATTTCTTAGCATTTTATTTATTGTCTGTGATTCACTTCCATACATCAGAATTGGCTCTATCGCACTTCCTAGAACTCTCTATCCCACTGCTAATACATTTTTTAAAATTTTTGTTGTTTATGTTATTTTTGTCTGGTGTTACATTTCCTCACCATCAGTTGCTATAAGCCTAAAATTAATTACTTCCAAATCGCAGAATAATTCCATGCTGAAAGAGTTAATAGTTATATTTTGTGTTTAACTTCCCATTAACCTTGCATTTTCTTATTGAGTAATTTCACATAATTTTACGGGTTTCCTCTTTTTGCTACCGGTACTCAATTTTCATTTCTGACACTTTCATGCAGACTGCATAATTTCATGCAGTCCTAAGCTTATTATTCCTTCGAGTCTGTACGTTACTATTTTGATACGCATACATACAATATTGATGAAGGCAAAAACATACTGGGCAGGACACATGATCTACATTAAAAAGATAATCGTTGTCAAAAAAGCTGCTATATTGAGAACTTCAGACTGGCTCCCTCAAGGCAGGAGAACAGTTTTAAAGACACTCTTACTGCATGACTGACTCGCTTCAACATAAACACAAATTCATTGGAGAGTCTTGTAAAAGAGATCTGACTAGCATCACAGAATCAAGACTGGTGTAGCAGCTGAATAGAACCTTGGACTCAATGCTGCGCAACTAAAATGTGCTAGAAGAAAGGCAAGAGCGGTTAAATGTCCTGCACATGCTCAGAGTTCAGTAGAAAATTTGATAGTTGGTGGGTTTGTCTGTCTGGAGTCAGACATGCCTCTTTCAACCGTGGAATGGTTTTCCTTTGGTTATATCGGGTCATATATCGTGGCCCAATGGCCTGGGTTGTCCTGTTAGGGACTGGTGATTTGACCTGGGGTCTGGTCTTCGTGTCCTAAAACGGACAAAAAAATATTGTGGGATTGGGATGGAGTCCTAAGAAGAACTGTTTGTTTGTTGTACGTGGTGCTTTTGGTCTTAGGCCTGTGCGTCTTCATTCTCCTCCTGGAAAACAATCCAATTTCAGTAGAAAATTCCAGGCATTAATAGGATTTAATAGTCACAGCCAGACACTGAAGACATCATCATCGTCCCAGTGTAAAGGATGATTTATGGATGAACAATAAGCATCATCTTGATAAAGAACTTTTGGTCAAAAATTGGATTTGTTCTTTGTAAGCTCTCCATAAATCTTACTTAACCTATTCTACAAATTGTGTAAATTTATCTACTATTATAGGTCACTTGGCTTCAAAAGGCGACTAAGGAGGTTATGGGATGGAGTTAGCTGTCCCATACCATATAGGGTCAGTGACCCAAAGCCATGCTGAAGTCGGATGTGCCAGGCTGAAAATATTGCAGCAATGCTGTAAACCATGACACAATGCATTCCGTTCTCCGGACTACATCCTGCTAATCTGCAGGTGTTTGAGAACGAACGCAGAAGAAGAAAAGTGAGTTAATTACCAGATATCCTGAACAAGATCACAACTCTCGTGTGTTTTCTACTTTCACATTATTAACTACAATTATGGGGTGCAAAGGGAACGCATTGCTCTAGGCGGACCCAGGGTTAGCAGATAACCAAGATCCCAAATGTACCTCCACGCGGTGCACCCTGGAAACAGAAATACAGCAGCTCGAGCTGATTCTGGCCAAATCATTTGGGGATCGTGTCCGAAAATGTGGAGGTAGCAGATGGAAAGAGATTTGCCTGCACACGGACAGACATATCTCCGACACCACCAGCATCACCACATATAACGACACTGTCGACATACAGTGAAGCTAGTCAGTCCAGTCCGAACATTGGAGGGGCGGCCAATGTAAAATGCACGTAAAGGTAGATACATGGCGAGAGACATAGATTTCATACCGAGTACAATGAAACAATGAAAGGGCAGAACAGCGCTAGAGGGCAGCGCGAACTGCAAATAGAAAGTGAAAAGTCCCTAGGAAAGGGGGAGCTACAAGCTCCATCAGCTCGAGACGGGCTTCTAGTTACCTGAGTTCCTTACAGGCAGAGACCCAGACCCATCCACTGGCGTTTGGTAAAGCAAGAAGACCTAACCCAACTCTAATGTCGAGCCTTCCTAAACCGGAAATATGCTCGCGAAGAGAAAGGGTTCTGTACCCAATGGGCTTAGGCAAGACAGGGACAACGATGGTAGTCCTAGCCCAACTCTACTGTCAAGGTTTCCTATACCGGAAGTACACTTGCAGAGAGAAAGGGTTCCGTACTCGATTCGCTCAGGCACAAAAGGGACAACGATTTAGCCCTGGCCCAGCTCTACTGTCAGGTTTTCCTACACCGGAAATACACTTGAAGAGAGAAAGGGTTCAGTACCTGATGGGCTCAGGCGCTATTGGGACAAGGACGCTCAGCTCGAGAACGCCTTGCTCTCAAACGCGTGGTGTGAGACTCGAACGTGGACAAGGGGTACACGATGTCTGTGAATGACACCTCGGCTAAGAGGGCGAAAGAGCCAGGGTCCAACTCCTCTGTTGAGTTCTTCCCCTTAAGGAACCAGGCTCACGGATGAGAAACGGTTCAGTACCCAATGGGCACAGGCACAGCACATCCAATTACACGAGGCAAGTTCATAGACAGTGGAACACCTCGTTTGAGTCAGACTAAGAGCAAGAAAATCGTCTGGGCGAAGAGTCTCCACTACGCGTGCCTGGAGACAGATATAGAGGCTGTCACAGGCTAAGGGTAGCCCACCCGAATTGTCAAGGCATGCCGAAATCGGATGTGCTAAGCCTACAAGGCGCATAACGGTGGCACAACGTAATCACGCTCCCGGCGGAAATCGCACAGATATCCGTGATGGTTACAATGGAGCGAACGAAAAACAAACAAACAAACAACTACGATTATAATACAAATGTCTTTTCTGTTTCTAAAATACCTGCTTGGAAAGGCTAATGGAAGTTTAATCAACTTTTGCTGCAGCCTGTCTGTAACAGCTACGTTTTTTCGATTCTTTACCTTCCTGTTTAAACACACATAAAATTAAATTTTTAGAAATGCACATACACAGACAAATGTATATATAGGCAACCAAACACATACAAAAATAGACAAATATGCTGTTTGCTCATCAGTCAAAGATCATTTTAGCTCAGAGTTGGTGTAGAATAAATTAGCTCAACTGTGTTAGACTTGATGATGACTTTTGTGTGTCTGAATGTGGCCAATGAGTCATATATAATCTAATCCTGAAAATGTATCCTTGAGACAGAGCAGTTTTTGCCTTTCTTTGAGTATCCTTTTGTTAGTCAGCAGTTGGTCTGAAGGTCTCTACAGCAGCGGCACCAACCTGAGCCTGCACACCAATCAGGCTTGTCCTGTACTAGACTTTTCCATAAATTTATGTCTACATTGAAATGCATCAGTAATGTCTTCAGTGTATTTTTAAATTCTTTTTCTCATATCTGGTCCTGTGGAATCCAGTTTAAAGTCCTCCATGCTCGTTCTGACATCTGGTCCCATCATTCTGAAGCTTTCCATACAGCAGTTTGTTTTTGCAGGTAATTTTTCATGCGGACCAAAATAGTAGAGCTATGACTAGTTTCCAACTTTTTTTAAAGGGGTGAAAAATTGCATCATTTGTAAACCACACAATTTCTTCTAATTGAACTGTGTTCCACTGGCAAATAACTTGAGACAACTGGTACTAAAGTATATATTTTATACAAAAATGCAAGGATGGTCAAAGTGTTCCACAGATCTCACAAAACACTTTGCTTTCCAAAACACTCTACTGGCACATGCCTTCCAACCCAATGAACATCAGGTGGTTCATGTACAATGTCTGTATATCCAGTTTTGTCACAGGAAGTATGGACTGACAGTCTGTCACAATATGGCCAAGTCATAATGGTGACACATATTAGACCATAGTATATGATCTTAACCAGATCAAATATCACTGCAGTTACTTGTGGAGTCAGAATATTAATTGGCACATTACCATGATAACAGCTGTGTCAGCACTGTGGTTAGTACACTGGATTCAAGGTTCAATTTCGAGTTGAATTGAAACCTTTTCAAGTACAAATGTACTCAAGTTGATGTTGTCTCAAATATGCACCATAAAATATCTAGGAAAGTCACAGTACTTAGTGTACCTTAAGTGCTAAATGGGCCAGTGTTTTCCAAAATAGAACATTACCAAACATGGCAGCAACTTAACCATTTTGAGGATTGACAACAAAAGGCACAGAGGATTGGCCTCACTGTACTAGTGTCCCCATATGTCCTCTATCCCACCTGCCAAGATGACCACATATAGTGTGCAACTCTGTAGTTTCATGTGATAAGGATATCAATGTTCCCAAGGATATCACAAAAATAAACTTTGCAAGCAAAATGTCACAAGCCGGATTTGAACTCATGACATCTTGGGCACAAAGCCAATGGCTTAACCACTATATCAGAAAGATCATGTAACTATTCTGAGAGGTAATTAGAAAATTATGTTGTATGCAAGACCTCATCACAGATACAGTACTTGTGTGACTATTATATTGGTGGGAATACACCTCCAGGTTTACCAGGCCTGTGTCCTCAGCACCCTCTTCTATGGCAGTGAAACATGGGCAACCTATATGTATCATGAGAGATCGCTAAACATGTTTCACATTAGGTGTTTATGTAAAATTCTTGATGGCTGGACAAATTCACTAACATTGGCTTATTAGAAAGAACAAGCAATATCACAGTATTTTCTATGTTCTGTCTGTGCATACTCAGATGGCTGAGACATACTAGAAGGATGAAAGGTGGCAGAATACCAAACAATCTACATTATGGAGAATTGAAGTCTGAAAAAAGATCTCAGGACCAACTTCTATTTCGGTAAAGATGTACGCAAGAAAGATATGCATAATACTTGATTTGATACTCTTCTTCTTTTTCAGCATTCATTCTCAAACTCCCACTGGATCTCTCTTGTAGCAGGACAAGGCTCCTACTAGAAATACAGCAGTCTAGAGAATGTAAGTGCATTGTCGCCATTTTATTTGCGCAAATGGCCCGACATATCTGTCTTTGGCAGTGATTTGATACATAATCATGATTAGAAGCTCTCATGGATCTAGTTGCATGGAGGGGAAAGATCAGGAATAGTAGAAAGACAAAGGAGAAAGTGATAGCAGTAAGTTCAAGGACAGAATTTGTAAGAAGACACACAACAGCACATGATGGTACAGTACAAGAGGACTTGTGAATCCTTGTACTAATAAAAGCTGATAATATTACTAATAAAAGCTGATAATATACTAATAAAAGCTGATAATATTACTAATAAGCTTGTACTAATTCTTTGTGATTCCTTGTGAAAGACTATTTGGGACAGATTGGCCTTGTGAGTCACATCCATTATCGCCATGTATCATACATGATATTTCTTATAGCACAACAATAATACTATCGTCTGAAAGGTGCCTATATTGGGGAATGATTAAAAAATGTTGAAAAAATGTCTTTGTGCCCAGAACAAATAATTCCACCTAACATAGAATCCTCCATGTCATAAATATGTGGAAAAAAACCATCGGCATTTCATTTACTTTTACTGATATTACTTTAAAGTAATACATGCGTAAAATAACATAGCCATACAGCCGGATGCCGAAAAAAACATACAGACAGGAGACAAACATAAAGTATTAAGAAAAATATTTATACCTTCTGGTCCCATAGAACTGTGAGACAGTAAATATTGTATGACTGTCCATAAAACTTTGTTCACCACATCAGGATCAGTGATCTTACAATAATCAACGAAACCTAAAGTTTATAGTGTAAATAAGTAAATACATTTTATAAAAACCTACTTATAGTGATAAAAAGATGATAGAACAATAATAATGAAAAGAATGAGGATGAAAATATTTGAATTTTCTATCAAAGATCTTCATTGGAAGAAACATATAATAATAAGAAAACACAGAATACATAATTAATTTTAAAATGTTTAAAATTTAAGTGGTCCATGAAACGGCAAGGTAAAGAAAATTTAGAAATTAAACTAAGAAAACTCAGTTTATTTTGTACAAAATACAGAAATTCTTTACAAGTTGACAGGTAACGATTGCTGTGGCTAATTATTTCGGTAGTGAAACAATTGGTGATATAATGATCGAAAACCAGCACCATTCTTGATGCGCATGTCATCTTGGGCTTTCATTCCACCCCAAAGTTTAGGGTGATTCAGTACACACAAATGTATGTTAACTAGAATCACCACATTTCTATTTTATTTCTTTGTTATCGCTACAAATCACATGTAAATTGTTGTTTTCTCTTTTTGTTTGATACTCAAAAGTCTTCTTCTTCAGCATTCTAAAATTACTGGAGATCAGTAGGATATAGTTTGAATAATGGAATGCATTGTATCATGGTTTACAGCTTAGCTGTGATGCCTGCACACTTTAGCCCGATATGTAATTTAGCATGGATTCTGGGTCACCTTGACCCTGTGTGGGATGGAACAGCGAATAAGGTTAGTGGGTTTCATTTTACCTATTTCACACTGTTTACATTTCTTATTAGGAGACTACGGATTTCCAATAGTTAAACTAATCGGTACAATACAAGAATCAGTGGACAGGATTCTACGGAAAAAATATCAAACATAATTAAACGGAACGAAATTCCGATAAAGTCGCATATACCAACGCATCCAATATTCGACACCTTGCCCGATGAGAGCCCCTGACCACTCGACATGCGCACTGCACACTGAGTGGGAGGTGAATGGCCAGTTCATTGTGCGCAAATCGCTAGTTCAGTATTTTAAGTTACGACTTTTTAAGTTTCCAAGATAGTGCAATAGCATATGAAATTAAAAAGCTGGTATGTTATCACATGATTTGTTCACTGATTCTTGTATTGCACCAACTAATCAAATGTCTAGCTCGCGCAAATCCGTGTGCCGGTCGGCTGGTATGTGACGTCACTGATTGCCTGATTAAAAAATAAAAACAGTGGCTATAATTTACCATAAATGCTAATGCCAAATTAGTATTCTGTTTCAAATAAAATACTTTAATTTGAATTACAACTTCTGCAATCACACTGCAAAGGTTAGGTAATACCTCGAAACTAGAACAAAGGTCACAGTGAATAGTTGATCCGTAGTTGCGCCAATTATTTTGATGTCAAACTATTTTTTTTTTAAATTCATAACTTTTTTTGTGGCTTGATCAACAGACTTGGTTGAGGTATCGTTGAATTGATAACTATACTTACTATTATATCTATAGTTGACGCAACGCTATTTTGAAAAACTTGTCCATGTACTCCATGTACCTTTAACTTTACCACTATTATGATATATCAGTATATACTATGATATACTATATCATCACTATCCAGTCAGTCCAGTACTCACACAACACTTGAACACAGTCTTCTAATACTTCTATCTATCCTAATCTAATAACTAGGTATTAGCACTAAATTTTCAAATTGGGTTTATAGCATTATAAACACCACAGCTAGATAGCCCTTGAAATTTGTATTTCAACGACACCTCAACCAAGTCTGTAGGTCAATTCTGTGAAAAGTTATGAATTTTTTGGTCAAAATTTAACGAAAAGATAATTACATGAGAACATATAATAAAATATGAACGGACTGATGAAGAAAGTTGTGACCAAGAATTGAAGCCGAATTAACAATTTATTTAATATTTCACTTATTTATGATAAAATACCCTACAAACTATACATTTTTGTGTTCGGAAATGCCAGACACATCTTTTGAATATACTGCACACATTTTCAGACTTAATTGGGGCTAATTACTATTCAAAATGGTGGCTAATTTATTTTCAATAAAAGTATAATTATTAAATATTTTAGTTATTTATGATAAAATACTCATAACTTCCTCCAAGTTATATCGTAAATAATTAAGATATTGCATAAATTGTTAACTCGGCTGTAATTCTTCGTCACAACTTTCTTCACAAGTATGTTTATATTTTCTTATGCGTTCTCGTGTAATTATTTTTGTTATATTTTGGCAAAAATAATTCATAGCTTTTCACAGAATTGACCTACAGACTTGGTTGAGGTATCATTGAAATACAAATTTCAAGGGCTATCTAGCTGTGGTGTTTATAATGCTGTAATAATGCTGGCTCTCTCACAACCACAGAGAGTTCAAATAAAAAGAAAAACAGATGTTAAACATGGAACACATTGCAACAACAAAATAAAATTATGAGAAGCATAACTGTATAGATGACATGCCAAGTAGGTAAAACTATGGATCAACTCTTCACAGTGCTATAAATAGCAGACCGTTTTACATTTTTAACTCATTGACATCACGGATTTCTGTGTAAAACCAATGAAATTAATGGCTGCCGTGACATCACATCCTGACAATCCCTTGAGTTCAAATCTAGACACAGACGAACTTATGCATAATTTGTTTCTTTTTAAATGTACATAATTTTTAAAATTTTCCACTGATTTGTACTGAGAGCTATACATGGAGTGAAGTGCGCGCACACATTAGAAATATTATTTCTATTCCTAACCTTACTCTAAGTACTTAACCTTAAGCTTGCCAAATCACACAACAAAGGTCAGGTAATACCTTAAAACTAGAGCAACGGTCAGTGAAGAGTTGATCCGTAGTTGCGCCAAGAAATAAAAGCTGTATCTACTTAGGCATCATCTGAGCAACATATTTAAGTAATTAAACATTTTGATTAATTACTACATATAAAACACAGTCACCACGAAGACAGTGACAAAATTACAACTGTCTCCCTTGCAGAGGCTACTTTTTGTTCATGCACTTTGCTGGGACCTTTCCTTTTATACAGAAACCCATCGGGGCACAACAAATGTATTTTAGCCGTAAGTGTAATAATAACATGCAAAGTATTTACTTTTACTCAGCGAGATAACATCAATATAATATGTCACATGTTGGGAGTGTTATCTCAATTATTTAATGGCCTAATAATAATTATGGTTAGACTTCATTTAAATTTAATTTATTGTCATTAATGATTAATAATAGCCACAACAGGCAAAATTGAAGGCAACAGAGACAGAGGGCGACAGCGTGAGAAAATATTAGACAGTTTTGACAACCTGGCACGGCAAGGAAAAAACAACGACTTTGATACATAACACTGTGGACAGAGAGCTGTGGAGAGCCATGACCGCCTACGCCAGCCGGCATGGTACCTGATGATGATGAATGATTAATAGTAATAGTGTAACACAGATCAATCATTAAACAAATTATTTGTAAACCAAATCTATTCTCCTTACTGTTATGTCATGCATTCTAAATTAGGTGAAATAATAAGTTTCATAATCATAATGGTAGCCTGATACGAATGATAATTCTTCCTTGTATTTTTGACTGCTTGCACGACTAAATGTTTACATGACCTTTGACACTGCCTGACACAAATTCAAATTTAACAGACTAAATATGATTTTACCTGTGTTTTGTGACCAAAGATACAATAGGACCATATCTCAATGTCTAGATTATTTTTTTTAGCATGAAATTTAGAAATTTTTTATAATATACAAGAGAATAGCGAATAGGACTACTTCAAAGTTTCATGGAAGTAAAAACTTTGATAAAATAGCATGTGACTACAGTGCCGTTGCAGCCAACCTTCGTTGCGGAGACGGTACTTGATGATAATGACAGTGTAGAAAACTACGGGAAACTACAGGAAGACAACAGCAACAAATTAAGCAGCAATAAACAAGTCGAGATTTTTCGACTGAACGGGACATTGCCGTCTAAATGCGCATTTACACCAAATCGATTCTCATCAACACTCTGCGACTTGCATCTGCCCAGGAATAACATAGGGGTCCTATGTACTAACTACAAAAGACAGTGAGTTTTATTACACAGAATTACAGATATAGACATGTTTCAAGTGAACGAAAGAAGAAGAATAGGGGTCCTATAAGGGCATACACCATAACCAGGGTCATAGATACGTCTTCGATAAGGGGGAGGGGAAAATGACCCAAATTAAAATGGTTATATCTTCGATCTCATGAGTCATTCCTTCATTTTCCTTGGGTTTTCTTTATATTTTTATTTTTAGACAACCAATTTTATTTTATTTCGGGAGGGGGGGGGTCTACCCTTTTTGGCATTTTTTTCCTAGTACTAAGTGTCATGATCTGACTTCTTAAGCGAAAGAAACACCCACCGCCCCCTTATCAACGGACTTACCCCAAACAAAACACTCTACGGTAGAAGACCTCTGTACGTAATTAATTAGGACTTCATTCGTTACGTTTTTTAAAATTATTGTCGTGATTTTCATTGACCATTATTTGTATACTTGGCTTCGCATGCCAAAAATAGCCAGGCGACTCAAAGTATATAAATGGTAGCCAGCGAACAGTACGGTAATATGACGCCTTGATATAACCGACATGGACACCAGTCCTAAGTTGAAAGTGGCGGGCCTCGACCAAATGAGGCCCTACTTAACAAACAAACAAAGCACGGTAATAATAAAACACGTAACGAATTACGTCCTAATTAGTTATGTAAAGAGGTCTTCTGTACCATATAAGGTCATTTCCCAGAGCACATACTAAAGAACTGTTTCGGCGCAAACTATTCACGAATTTCTGTATTTAATTAACATAGCTACAACTTTTTTCCCATCACAAGCACCAAAAATATGGAAACGATTGCGAAATATGGAAAATATGGAAACGATTGCGCGGAACCAATAATGAAAACGTTGAAATCGCTTGTAGTTGCAGCATCTTTATGTTCTACTAAGACGAATGAACAAGTGAAATATAGTTGGCCGTCTTGTTGGACAATGGAGCAAACGAATGATTTCTGGGAAAGAAATGTGTGGTTATAACAAAGGATGGGAAAATATGTTGCAGTGCTTGCAGCATAATTCAAACACTCGGAACGGAGGCTAAAATGGGATCTAAGATTTCAAAAGAATGAGCAAACATTTTGTTTGTTTGTTTGTTTTGCGTTCGCTCCATTGCAACCAGCACGGATATCCGTGCGATTTCCGCCGGGAGCGTGATTACGTTGTGCCACAGTTATGCGCCGTGTAGGCCTAGCATATCCGATTTTGGCATGCCTTGACAATTCGGGTGGGCTACCCTAGCCTGTGACAGCCTCCATATCTGTCTCCAGGCACGCGTGTATGTGGTGACTCTTCGCCAAGACGATTTTTGCTCTCGTCTGACTTGTACGAGGTGTTCCACTGTCTATGAACTTGCCTCGTGTAATTGGACGTATTGTGCCTGTGCCCATCGGGTACTGAACCGTTTCTCATCCGTGAGCCTGGCTCCTTAAGGGGAAGAACTCAACAGAAGAGTTGGACCCTGGCTCTTTCGCCTTCTTAGCCGAGGTGTCATTCACCGACATCGTGTACCCCTTGTCCAAGTTCGAGTCTCACACCACGCGTTTGAGAGCAAGGCGTTCTCGAGCTGAGCGACCTTGTCCCAATATCGCCTGAGCCTATCAGGTACTGAACCCTTTCTCTCTGCCAGTGTAGTTTTGGTGTAGGAAAACCTGACAGTAGATTTGGGCCAGGGCTAAATCGTTGCCTCTTTTGTGCCTGAGCCCATCGGGTACGGAACAATTTCTTTCTGCAAGTGTACTTCCGGTATAGGAAAACTTGAGTGTAGAGTTGGGCCAGGACATCTATCGGTGTCCCTTTCTTGCCTAAGCCCATCGGGTACGGAACCCTTTCTCTTCGCGAGCATATTTCTTGTTTAGGAAGGCTCGACATTAAAGTTGGGTTAGGTCTTCTTGCTTTTCTGAACGCCAATGAATGGGTCTGGGTCTCCGCCTGTAAGAAGCTCGACTCGAGCTGACGGAGCTTGTAGTTCCCCTTTCCTAGAAACTTTTCACTTTCTATTTGCAGTTCATGCAGTTCTTTTCACTTTCTATTTGCAGTTTGGACTGGACTGACTAGCTACACTGTATGTCCACTGTGTCACTGTATGTGGTGATGCTGGTGGTGTCGGAGATATTGTCTGTCTCTTATGCAGTCAAATCTCTTTCCATCTGCTGCCTCCACATTCTCGGACACGATCCCCAAATGATTTGGCCAGAATCAGCTCGAGCTGCTGTATTTCTGTTTCCAGGGTGCACCGCGAGGAGGTACATTTGGGGTCTTGGTTATCTGCTAACCCTGGGTCCGCCTAGTGCAATGCGTTCCCTTTGCACCCCAAATGTCTAGTGAATCCAAGGTGGAGAAAGTGAACAATGTATAACCCAAGTATGTAATTATTGAGCACTCTGAACATTCTGCAGTTATGTTGAATGGTGTACAGGATTTTTGATGTATTTAAGATCAAAACTTGCAAAATGAAATGTCTGAAGAAGGTTATTGGAATCACCAGACTCAACAAAATGCGCAATGAGAACATCAGAAAGATAATAGATATAACACCATGCATAGAATATATATAGAAACAACAGATAAAATAGTTTGGATAATGGAGGGAGGGGGTTTAAATTTCAGTAATTATTACTAATGCGGACGTTTTTATAAGAATTGTCTATTGTCGTAACCAGTGGCGTAGCGGGGGGGGGGGGCGGAGGTGCGGACCGCCCCGGGCGGCATCATCGGGAGGGCGGCAAATTTATTTTCGTCCAGTCTTTCACAATCACTTACATATTTCTTTATTAATTATGATTTCGCCCCGGGCGCCATTGACCCACGCTACGCCACTGGTCGTAACGTCCACACTTGCCGCTGAGGGTAGAGGTTTGTATAGAAGATGTAGTCTGTGTTCCAGAGCCAGGTATGTTGCTATGGTTGTAGTGTAGTCATGTTTATTCAGGATGGTCTTGATGTTGTCTATCTTTTCCTTGGTCTGCCCTTGGCTTTTTATCATTAGTTAAATCTTGTTATACGCTCTAATGGGACCGTTCATCCTCATAAGACGTCCAAACAATTTTATCGGTTGTTTCTCTATATACTTGATGCACTATGTTATACTTAGTATCCGTCTGATGTTCTAATTGCGAACCTTGTCGAATCTGGTGACTCAAATAGTCTTACTTAGACATTTCGCATGTTTCGATCTTTCTCTTATGTGTAGGTGTTAGTTGCCAAATCTGACATTGGTAGAATAGTGTTGGAACAAAGATGCTCTTATTTATGTGTAGGTGTAGGTTGCCAAGTCTGACATTGGTAGCATAGTGTTGGCAGAACGATGCTCTTACTTATGTGTTTCTTAACTTCCGTGTTGTTTTTTGGGTGTTATAGCAAAAGTGACATATGGTATATCACATATTTGCCCTTTTTCTATCTTGTTTCTATCTCTCAATTGACTCATCCGTCTTCTGTAAAGATACTTCGTAGGTACTTGAACTCTTTGACTTGTATTATTTTTGTGTTCTCTATTTGAATGTTTAAATGCTCTGTTGATCTCGTTATTTGCATAGTTTCTGCTTTTTATCTATTAATGTCGTTATTTGCATAGTTTCTGCTTTTTATCTATTAATGTCGTTATTTGCATAGTTTCTGCTTTTTATCTATTAATGTCGTTATTTGCATAGTTTCTGCTTTTTATCTGTTGATCCGCATGTTGTATTTATTGCATATTCTTGATTGTGAGTTGATGTGAGGTTGCAGTTTTTCTTCGTCATCATACATGATGTTTTTATCGTCAGCGAAAAGCAGTTTATTGAGTTTGTTTTTACGTTGTTAATTCTCTGTTGTTTCATAAATCAGAAGTTGTATAAGAATACGCATATAAATTCTACTACATATGACTGTATATAAAAATAAGATGACAGCTATGTTGATGGAAAAGATCTAAAGATAGTAAGAAACATGTATTGGAAACAAACAGCTGTGTCGAGTGTTGACGCAATGTAGGAGAATTTCAAAAGATAGAGATGGGCATCAGACAAGGATGTGTAATGTAACCAGACCTTTTCTTCCTGTATACAGAGGATATTATATGAAACTTAGAAAGCATGCTAGGAATAGCAGCTAGAGGTTACAAAATCTGAATAATCTAACATATGCTGACGATACAGGTCTGATTGCAGGGGGGAGAAAAAGAAATTTAAAGTTTGTTAGACATGGTAGTACAAAAAAGTGAAAACAAAGCTCTCAGTCTAAACAAGAAGAAACTAGAAGTAATGGCTGTTTCAAGAAATACACACCGCCAGAATACAGCATTACTATCTATGTTATGTTATGTTCCTCCAGGGCCATAGGCGGCGCATAGGGCAGAAACCATAGCTTTCCATTTCTGTCTGTGTTGCCAGGTCTTTCAATTGTTGCGTGTTGTTTAGGTTCATTGACATGCCTTCTCTATTAATGGTTCTTCGTAGAGTTTCTCTAGGTCTCCCTCTTCTTACTCTAGGTGGCACCCAATATAGTGATTGCTGGGGAATTCTTAGGCTGTTCATTCTGAGAACATGGCCGATGTAAGTCCAACGCCTTTGTCTAATGAAGGAAGATATTTACTATCTATGATTCAACATTAAATCATGGGGATAAAGTCAAGTATCTTGGCACCATTTTAACATCAGATGCTCCAATGAGTAACAGTAATTACAGTAAGAGTAACTGTAACAATGAAACAGTAACCCTATGATTTTTTAAAAATTGATAGAACAAGGGGATCTAATCCAAATTTCTCGTTTTTGTATATAGGAAACATTTAATGTGTCAGCCTAAGTGTGAGAGTTTCATAATAATTTTTAAAAATATTTTAGACAGATGCATTCAATTTAAAAAAAAGAACACACTAATTGGTAAATGCAAGTTTAAAGTGAAAGTACATCAGGAATAGATTTCTCAACTTTGTTTTGACAACTGTACATATTATCTCCCCTTCATTGCAAACGTAAAACCACTTTCTATAAAGTGAAAACCACTTTCTATAAAGTGGGAAGTTCTCTGTTTACTGTGACTAAATTATATTTTATTAATGAGTCATTATGTTTAGTCAGTGTGACTATCTAAGACACAATAGTCAAGTTTTCTTCCAGTAAACAGAGCCCTATTTCTATCTCGTGAGCACAGTTCACGAAAGTAAGATTGCTCTTAAGATGTCAACATTAGGACTAGTAAGAAAAACCAAAACACAAACAATGCGTGGTGTGTACTGTGATATGTGATTTAGATCAGTGAAGGTGGTTTAGATCAGTGATGCCAATGTGGTGTGGAAAAAGAAGCAAAGTTAGTGGTACTGTTATTGTTGTCTACCATGCACATCGTAAAATGTGACTTTGAAGGTGTTTTTTTGGGGGGAGGGGGTTGATTTGGCTCTCCTATTCAATAGAGGATCATGCTATCCAGAAATCATGCTGAATAGGGTGTGTCAGATCGAAAGGCGCAGATATCGCAACCACGATATGACATACCACATTCCATTCTCCGGATTACATACTGATAACATACAGGAGTTTGAGGACGAACACATAAAAAGATAAAGCAGATAAAGATCAGTGGTTCTCAAAATGTAATTAGGTCCAAGTTTGGGACTATATATTTGAAGGGAGGGGGATAATTTCACCCAAAAATGAAACTTTGGCGCAGATTCTTCCAGATCTGCGACATAAAAATAAGTTTTTGAATGCTTCTATTCTTTTTACAAAACTGCCCACTATATCACAGCACAAGGGAGAAACGATGGCTATCTGAAACAATTCTGGCGGAAAGCTCTACTGCACTAACTACTGCACTGGAGCTTCTAACTACAGAACAGTTCTTTGATGGAATACCATACCTGCTGGAAAACAAGGAAGAAGGAGAAAAGAATTATGCGACGCATAAGATATACGATAGTAATAATCCTTGAGGAAAGATGACAAGCTTTTTTCTCTGGTCTATTGGAATTAATCTCTAGTGCCGGGAACAACACATCAGCTGGAAATACGAGGGCTGGGGCAACACAGTGTAATATAAGGAAAAACGGATTTAGATACAAATGTTGTCAATATGTATACACACGACATACTAGCGAATAGACGCAAAGAAATACGAAGTTTTGAAAAAGAAACCATCATCAGGACAAACTATAGCTGACTAACAATGAATAGAAACACACGTATGACGAAATGGGAGGCAAGGGATGATGAAAGTGGGAGAGAAAGAAGCACAAGCACAAGTGATTATTAAGGGAGTGATATTACGGATTATGTGATCAACCCTGGTAACAGGAGATAAAAAGAAAATTGAGATCTTGTCAACAAGACATAGATGCTTTCCATCTTAGTTCTCACTCTGGATAATTGAGTCTGCGTTTGTTCTCAAACTCCTGCAAATTAGCGTTTTGTCATTGTTCACAACATTGATGCGAGATCTTCGCTTTTGACCTAACACATTCGACTTTATAATGGCACTGTATCATTGTGACCTTATATAGGAGGGCGCAGCCAACTCCACCATATAACCTCCTTAGTCATTTCTTAAAATATACATGGAAAGCAAACAGTATTGCTATTATTTGTTCCCCTCTCGAGATTAAAAAAACCCACTAATGGTGTGTGACTTTTTAAAAACAATTTGTGTTGTCTAGTGCTTTTGACGGAACGAGTTGGTGGCACTTGCCTAAACACAATACGTGTTAAATGGTGGTTATTTTGTGCATCTATCATTCAGGGCAATATACCGCTAATTTTCCCAAACAACTTGCATATCATATATTAATAAAAGAAAAGTGTGAAAACCAGAATACTGGTTTCATTAGTTATTATATAGATAAAGAATGCAACAGATCGCATGTAACCCATGTCTGCTGAAAGACACCAGTACAAATAGAAATGACCGGAGTATACCGATGTGGTATCAAAAATTCCCCATTACACATTGTTTACTACACTGTATAATCTTGTCTCTCAATTAGTTGTGTGGACTATTTGAAAATAATCCATCTGAAGTCACATTATTTACCCATTACAGTGATTTTAATTGGTCACTTTTGTATACATTGTGTCGACAGCCAATGACAAATCAACGTCAAGTAAAGTCATTTAGAAGAATGAGTTCACGTGACTGTATTTGACGAGAGACACGGTACAGTAAGTCGATATGACCTAGCAAAAGACACCTTACAAACAAAAATGTAATAGTCATGATTGAATGATTGTCCAAACAAATGTCATGTGTTTTGTTTTTGAGAAAACTAATTGTACTTGAATTAAACTCACAACATAAAAACATGACTCTTTTTGCAACTTGACGTTTTAAAAAGATAAAAACGTGATTGCAATGCAAAAATAGGATAAAAACTGAGGCTCTGTATGGAAAAATAATTTTGTGAAATATATTTTGAGGCTCTGTCTAGGATAGCAGGGCTATAGAGAGTGGACATTTCCATTATTCATTAAGAGTCATAACCCCGCAGATACTATCAGATAAGGGGATGTAATACATGTGAAATGTATTAATATGTGAAAATGTATTAATAAATCATAAGAACACAAATATTTTGATCTGATCATGTGGTAATATAATTTAAATAAACAACTCTCATTTATCTTGAGTGATTTTGTGTAACTCTTCCCCGTTCTACTATTTATAAAAACGTTTTTTTGAAAGCAATATGCACGACATTCTTCCTTAACTGTTGACATGGTGAACAAAAGTGTGGCACATAAGCTTTTGGATGTTAAGGGATAATGTCCGTATAAGGTTCAAGTTCCCCGCGGAACTTTCCTACAAAAGTTGGCTCTTGACTTTGTATGGGAACTAGTGTCAGTAGTCCGTTCACATGTCTTAGACTCCACCGCGGGGTCAAGGTTCAGCCAGTGTCGAGTCAGCTCGCTCGTCACAGTACCGCTTGGGATCTAGGCTGGTTCCTCCCCATATGACATGTTAAGACAGGACGAAGTCACCGGGGTGAAGTTTTCGGTCGTACGGAATGTTAACAGCATAAACGTGCTCAGCTAAGTGGTGAGCTATACTTAGCGTCCGAGTGGCTTTCGAATGTCGGCGCCTGCTATGTCATACCGCCTCGAAAGAGGATTACGGGGGTATAGGAGAGCTGCTTAGAAAGTGCTTCACTCGACTTTTTTGTCATGAAATTATCTAAATTTTAGTATTATTTGTATTTACACGGTTTATTTACCCTTGCACTTAAACGTATTTTTGATACTGTTATTTATTGGAAAGAATAAACAATTTTGATACAAAGTAATAATATAGTCTTACAGTTTTTATGGCCATAATTCGTAATTTAAAAGATCTAATTATAATTTCGTTAACACAAGAATATAAATTTAGTATTCACGAGAAAAAAAATGGGATTGCAATTTGTGAGTTTTAAAACTCTTAATTTTTGAGAGAAAATTTACTTTAAACAATAACGCAATTCCACAATATAACGACACCAACCTGTGTCAGCTGAGTTTTTAAAAAATGTATACTCAAAATATTTTGACTTGATACATTGCTTACTAAAATTGTGGAAATATACATTTGTTTATGTTAATGGCACGTATGTATTGTAATTGTATGTATTGAGTGCAAAGATGTGTCCAGGTCTCACCAAGATTGTCTTGGTTTTATAACACTGACTTATATCTAGCCCTGTTTTGTCTATGTCCCAGTTTCTATAACAGTTTACAAATACAACAAATGTGTTACGTGTTCAAATCAACACACTTGGTCTCGCTTTGTTCAAGCGAATAAACACGCTTGGTAATCATAAATGCGGTAGAGCGTGAAGACTTTGATTTATTTATACATAGATCAGTGGTCATAAGGTATTTTCTGTAGAAGTATTAATTAATTCACAGTATTATGTGATTGCCATGTGTCTTCTGTCATGGAATTTATCCAATAAATAAATTAAATTTCCATCACAGCTGACCTATGTTCTTTGATATAATTAAAAAGAAAGAATCTCTTCAAGAATCTGTTTCTAGTAAACAAAAATCTGAACGTAGTGATAGTTAGATAAACTTAATTTCCAATAGAAATCGTCCTTGGTTAGCAGGTCTGAAAGGGGAGCATGGGGAGCTAAACTGTTACCTGTCAAGCATATCGTAAGCAGCAACTAAGAGGAATTTAAGGTGGAGTTTGTTTTCCCATAAAGGCCCGTAGATAAGGAGGTTGTAGGGTTGAGATATTCAATTTCCCGTCCTTTAGCAAATCAGAATAGGTCAATGCCTTTTAGCATTAGAAATCTGGCCAAAATGCGGGTAAAAAGTCCCCCCCCCCCCCGTAGAGATTTTCACAAAAGGAACATCACATGAAGAAGATCTGATACACGAAAACACACGAATGACTTTTTAAAGGGAATTACTCCTCCCCCTCCCCCTACTTATATGACCTATAACATATTTATAACACTGGTCTCAACCCACAGTGTCAAATTGACCTAGAGGCTATGCTGAAGTTCAATTTGTCAGTTAAGCTGTCAATTATGGCACGTTTATCTGGACTATATCCTGCTGATCTGCAGGAGCTTGAGAATGGATACAGAAGATGAAACAAGAAGTTGAAAAGATGTTTACACCAGAAGGCATCGATCTTGAACAGATGTGTGCACCAGAAGGCATCGATCTTGGTGAAGAATGGATTATCTTTTCAAGACTATCTTTGCAATCACTAGAGAGTTCATTGATAAACATATGAATGTGAATGAATGCTGTGTTCACGGAGTTCATCTCCGAACATTTTCATGACACAGATGTTGTGTGACACAGACGATCAAAATAATCCACAATCTGTGGTTCGAATGGACTTTTACCACCAGATCACGTGGAATAACAGTTCACGAAGCCAGTAGAGCCTTCACCAAACAGCATAACGACGTGTGTGTTTGCTGTAACGCAAGTACACTTGCTAGAAATTGAAGCCTATTTACGCTAAGACGATATCAACATTATCATCAGGTGCCATGCCGGCTGACGTAGGCGACCATGGCTCTCCATATCTCTCTGTCTAAAGTATTATGTATCAAGCTCGTTGTTGTTTCCCTGCCGTGCCATGTTGTCAAACTGTCTAATATATTTTCACGTTGTAGCCATCTGTCTCTGTTGCCTTCAATCTTGCCTGTTGTGACTATATTCTCCAAACCTCCCTATCTCATGAAGTGGTCAAAAATATGAAGATTGTCTTTTTCTTATATTATTTATTAGGGTTCGTTTCGCATTTGACTCTTTCAACACTTCCACATTAGTTTTTCTGACAGGCCATGATATTCTAAGTCCATAATGTCAACATACCTTAACCAAAAGGTTGTAATCCCTTATTAACCAATCATCAACTAAGGAGGCATTTATTCATACACTGTAAA
Organism: Meghimatium bilineatum; assembly: GCA_034231615.1. Classification (NCBI taxonomy): domain Eukaryota; kingdom Metazoa; phylum Mollusca; class Gastropoda; order Stylommatophora; family Philomycidae; genus Meghimatium; species Meghimatium bilineatum. The sequence continues at coordinate 23,232,010 of CM067322.1, forward strand.
TGTCACGTGATTTTGTCTCCTGTGTACATCGTTATTAGTTTACAGTGTATACGTTTTTGAGTATTCCTGTATTTCTCGTTTGTTGGGTATTTGTGGTTGGGGGGGGGGGGGGGGGTACCGTGAGGATAAAATAAGACGATTGATTGAACAGGCCTAAGTCTGACCTATTTATTCGAGGTTCTTAATCAGAGTTGGCACGTTCCTTTTTTTTTTTAAAGTGACATTTCCCCGTAAACATGACAGAAGATTAACATTACAATACTGCCAATAGCCTATTCATTACAGATGAGGTATGGTCTTCGCACGAAAGGTCAGCAACAGTTCCCAGTTACCTCATGTTCGTCTCCCTGCTATCACACCATACTATAAGCCTATAACCGGGTGTTGTGGCACACGCCCCAAAGGTGGAAAGGGGGGGGGGGGGATTTCCTTGTTTAGGGGAACACTTGAAAAAAATAATTTTGTACTTGAGATTTAGTTGTCCATTATATGTTTTGAAAATTTAGCCTATTTAACTATTTTTTTTCTTCTAATAATTTTCTAGTGTTTTCTTCCTTAAACGCAAGTCTTGTGTCCTGAACAAGTTATAATTAGGTTTCATTTATGGAATAAGTCATTTTTTGAATAGACCTATACAAAATGTAGGACTGGGGAGGTGGGGTGGCATCAGAATTTTTGAAAGATTGACGGTGGGGTTTAAAGAAAAGGTTGGGTAAAACTGCTATACCCTGCCAGGTTCACAGTAGTACCACATTGGATGAAACAACACCCAGAGTTCTCCAGCGAATTTTTTCAGCGACGCAGATGAGTGAAAATACCTTGATGCTGCCTGTCCATGATTTTCTTAGTCTTCGTCTGCTTCTTCTAACCTCGACTGTTCCCTGTAGTATAGTTTATAACGAATAATCATATCATCACACATCCAAAAAAACCATCAGAGCCGCAGACAAGTTTTCATTGAGGAAGGGGATTTACCTATAAAATAATGTGAAATAAGGCATTCATCCATATTTTAATGTAATTCCTTCCTTTTGATGAGAAAACTGATGACTTTTTTGGATGAGAAAGCTGATGACTTTTGATGAGAAAACTGATGAATTTTCTAAATGAGAAAGCTGATGACCTTTTGGTGAGAAAGCTGATGACTTTTTGGTGAGAAAGTTGATGGCTTTTTGATGAGAAAACTGATGACTTTTTTTGATAAGAAAGCTGATGACTTATTTGATGCGAAAGGTGATGACTTTTTGTATGCGAAAACTAATGACTTTTTTAGATGAGAAAGCTGATGACGTATTTGATGCGAAAGGTGATGACTTTTTGTATGCGAAAACTGATGATTTTTTAATGAGAAAACTGCTGACTTTTTTATGCATAAGCTGATGACATTTTTAATGAGAAAGGTGATGACTTTTTTTATAAGAAAGCTGATGACATTTTTGATGAGAAGTGATGACTATTTTGATGAGAAAGGTGATAACATTTTTTATGCGAAAGCTGATGACTTTCTGGATGTGAAAACGGATGACTTTTTAAATGTGAAAACTGATGACTTTTTTGATGCTAAAACTGATGACTTTTTTGATGAAAAAGCTGATGACTTTTTGATGAGAAAACGAATGACTTTTTTAATAAGAAAGCTGATGACCTTTTTTAATGAGAAAGCTGATGACTTTTTTGATGAGAAAGCTGATGGCTTTTTTGATGAGAAAGCTGATGACTCTTTTGATGAGAAAGCTGATGGCTTTTTTAATGAGAAAACTGATGGCGTTTTTGATGAGAAAGCTGATGACTTTTTTGATGAGAAAGCTGATGGCTTTTTTGATGAGAAAGCTGATGACTTTTTTGATGAGAAAGCTGATGGCTTTTTTGATGAGAAAACTGATTTTTTTAATGAGAAAACATGACTATTTTGATGAGAAAGGTGATATTTTTGATGCAAAAGTTGATGAGAAAACTGATCTTTTTTGATGAGAAAGGTGATTAATTTTTTGCTGTGAAAACAGATGACTTTTTAAATGTGAAAACTGATGACTTTTTTGATGCTAAAACTGATGACTATTTCAATGAAAAAGGTGATACCATTTTTTATGAGAAAACTGATGACTTTTTTGATGAGAAAGGGTATGACTATTTCGATGAGAAAGGTGATGGCTTTTTTGATGAGAAAGCTGATGACTTTTTTTATGAGAAAGTGAGGACTTTTTTGATGAGAAAGATGACCATTTTGTGAAAAATTGTTAATGTAGGGTTTCACCCACCATTTGACTAAATTCCTAGCAATAAAAAACAAGTTATGATTATCTAAGGGTGGGAGGAGGGAGTTGAACACCTACCTCCCTTAACAACAGACCTATAAACAAGTAGATATACTTGTCGCTTTACTATTGGCAGTAATGATTCTTATAGACCTGTATGAATCTAGTTTATTTCTAACATACACATTTGTCTCTAGATGGACTAGTATTGTGGCTTGGTAAAAGCTCACCAACCGAGCTTATTGACAACATGAGAGGCAGAGTCGTGGAGAAACATCATCGCCTATGCCAATCGGCATGGCACTTGATTGATTGACAAATTTGTCTTATGCTCTCTATAGGAGATGCGCAGAATTCATCTGTAACATTTGTATTCGAAGGTCTGTATCTTCTCTCCATGACTGCAGTGAGTGTTCAGCTTTCACACCAACACAACACAATAGACAACATAAGTGAGTTACAAAGTTAGTTTTTCACACTAACACTGACTTTGCTTTTCCACATTAAAGTTAACCTTGACATATCCGCTACACCTATCTCCAGCCTTAGGGACCTATCTCTGTCTGTTTTGCATTTTCCATCGATGCATAGGCCTATGCAGGATCCCAGGTATTTGAAAATATTCACATCCTCAAATTTATATGCCCATTTATCATGTTGTTGGTTTGTGCTTCTGTACCTTCACTGTTAACCAAGATTGTATTTTATTCAGCATTTACTTTGGTCTCCTTGCTAGCACAATGTGAAAACTATAAATGTTTCATGTTTCACAATATGGTACATTATTACTTGATGCTACCTGACCATTTTGTTTAAATGTAACTGTAGGGAGAAAGTCCAAGATGACTGGTTAAATGTAACTGTAGGGATCCAGTCCAAGATGACTGGTTAAATGTAACTATAGGGAGCAAGTCCAAGATGACTGGTTAAATGTAACTGTAGGAATCAAGTCCAAGATGACTGGTTAAATGTAACTGTAGGGAGAAAGTCCAAGATGACTGGTTAAATGTAACTGTAGGAATCAAGTCCAAGATGACTGGTTAAATGTAACTGTAGGAATCAAGTCCAAGATGACTGGTTAAATGTAACTGTAGGGAGAAAGTCCAAGATGACTGGTTAAATGTAACTGTAGGAATCAAGTCCAAGATGACTGGTTAAATGTAACTGTAGGAATCAAGTCCAAGATGACTGGTTAAATGTAACTGTAGGGATCCAGTCCAAGATGACTGGTTAAATGTAACTATAGGGAGCAAGTCCAAGATGACTGGTTAAATGTAACTGTAGGAATCAAGTCCAAGATGACTGGTTAAATGTAACTGTAGGGAGAAAGTCCAAGATGACTGGTTAAATGTAACTGTAGGAATCAAGTCCAAGATGACTGGTTAAATGTAACTGTAGGAATCAAGTCCAAGATGACTGGTTAAATGTAACTGTAGGGAGAAAGTCCAAGATGACTGACTGGTTAAATGTAACTGTAGGGATCCAGTCCAAGATGACTGGTTAAATGTAACTATAGGGAGCAATGCTAGGATCTGGGAAGTCTTTTACTTTAGAGAGGTCTTTGCTGTGACCATCCTGCATTTTTGAGACAAACTGTTAGGTAAAAAGGGTTGATTCCCTACCAGAAGTCATTGCAGAAAAAAATCATGAGGATTGGTAAAGTGGAATTCCTCTATAGAGAATCCTCTTATAACAAATTTCCCTATATAGCAACACATTTAAAAATCCCCAATTATATTTATTCTTTATTGTCTGTACTGTACATGGTAAATTTCTGTTATTACATACATATTTTGTTGGTCTGGACAAAGTTGTTATAAGGGGATTCCACTATAATAAACCCTACACTTTCTTAATTGCCTCTGATACATGGCAGATTGTAGTATTATTAGTTTTTGCTCTACCATTGAATCACTGTAACACGAGCAGCTAATTTTCCATATAAAAATATAGCATAATTTTCTGTAATATTTTGAATGGACTGAATGACTTTTTGCATCTTGCAGACAATCATTAAGAAAACAAACAAAAACTAGTCAATGAGCCTTTTTCTCAGGAATGGAAGACTTTATAAGTGATAATGTTGTCAAAGCAATAGAAGATGTTTGTTTTCATCTTTCCATTTTATCGTTCATATCTTTTATTACATTGTTCCTAAACAATCTTCCCAGCATGCAGATAGTGCCTCCAGACAGCTCAAGTTTTGGCCATGTTTACCAGATTTTGGAGAAATTTTTCATTGAGGACTTAACAAATGTCTTTGTACCTCAGCATTGGACTACCACAGGCCATCAGAAGCTTCTCTGAATAGTACTTATTGTGGAATGCGACAGTTTGGCATTCTGTGGACATGGTGCAGCCCTTGCAATCTATTTTTATTAAGTGTTTCCATGGTAGATGGTAACTGAGTGTGGCGTACAAGTTCTATATAGGTAATTTTATCGTGCCATTTAATGTAAGATTTTGCTGAGACATCTTAGCTGAAAGGTGTTTAGTCTCCTCTCATGTCTTGTGTAGGTTTCCATGTTTCAGATCCATAATATAGTATGATTACCCTGTTGTGAAGCAGACATCAGTCATTTCAGAAATTCTCTCTTGTATGGCTGGTCGATTATACTATCGATATAATCACAGACGTACACTGTTCAGCAGATGTGGTAAAAACATTGAATGTATTAGTTACCAAAGCCAAAGGTGTCAGGCCATTGGTGCAAATAAACGGCAACACAACACATTTCCGCTGTGTGAACTACATTCTGTTGGAAATCTTGTAGGATCACTGTGCGCTACTATAAGCGAGATACATGGGAGTTTGAGAACAAACAGAATAAAAAAAGACCTACATAGTGTATAAACAGATAAACAGAAAACAAACATTGCATTTTTTGGTTCAAAATGTATTTAGATTTGACACTAACTTTTCTATCCTCACATATTAACATTTCTTTCCTCACACACTAACATTCATTTCCTCATGCACTATAGCATTGTGAATGTTTATGTAGTTGATGCATCTATTATTCTTATGGTGAAACCAATTCCATTCTTGATTATTCTTTACATAAAACATTCAAGTAATAACTGTTTCTCATTGACGGTACTAAGACTTGTCTAGTTTCTCATTGATGGTACTAAGACTTGTCTAGTTCTTCATTGATGGTACCAAGACTTGTCTAGTTTCTCATTGATGGTACTAAGACTTGTCTAGTTTCTCATTGATGGTACTAAGACTTGTCTAGTTTCTCATTGATGGTACTAAGACTTGTCTAGTTCCTCATTGATGGTACCAAGACTTGTCTAGTTTCTCCTTGATGGTACCAAGACTCTTGTCTAGTTTATCCTCAATGGTACCAAGACTCTTGTCTAGTTTCTCCTTGATGGTACCAAGACTCTTGTCTAGTTTATCCTTGATGGTACAAAGACTCTTGTCTAGTTTATCCTTGATGGTACCAAGACTCTTGTCTAGTTTATCTTTGATGGTACCAAGACCCTTGTCTAGTTTATCCTTGATGGTACCAAGACTCTTGTCTAGTTTATCTTTGATGGTACCAAGAAACTCAAAATCTAGTTTCTCAGGGTGCTTCTTCATCAATATTTTTGTTTGGTAGTGTATTCTATTCAGGACATAGCATCAACCCAGCATTTTTTGGTTTTATTTATTTTCTATGCAATATAAATACATTCAGTAGTTTGCCATCTCTCTGAACAATATGTATATACGATTGTCTGCGGTGAGATTTGAACCCAGTACTTTGGCCATCACAGACCTAAGAGTTTGTGAGCTGGAGGAAGTGGGAAGAGGCTGTGAATGGGTGGCATTTAGCAAAGATAGAAAGTTATTGACAACAGCTGTGATTCAGCTGGGAAAAGAGTACAGTGTCTGGGCTGTCAACAGAGGGATGATCCAAGAACTCATACTTCAGCACTTGAAGCCACATATAATTTACACAGATGGCTCAGTAACACAAGAAACACACATGGGGTTTCGTGGCCTACCAAAATGGCAGGAAATTAGCCAAGAAGTGAGCTGCATACCCCACTATAACATCAAGTATGAGAATGGAGATAGAGGTAGTGACAGCAGATCTCACTTGGCTGGCGACACAATCACCAACAGACTCAGTGATTTTATTGAACTCTCAAAGTATGCTGTGCAAGATAGAAAAATGTTATGGCCAATTATACTGTACGCCTAAAGAAATACTACAAAGGAGGTGCATCTAATGTAGTACCGCAATGACCCTGACAGATTATGGGTTTATGAATAGATGGTTCATTTGTCATGTCAGAGGTGTTAAGTCTAAAGCATATGGTTCTTGCATTCCATATACCCAGTCTGAGTATTACTGATTGCTTGTTTTGTCTAGGTACTATTAAATTATTAAAATCAGTTTCCCCATGTTTCATCTATTTACATGTGTCCAATGAGGCAGGCATAAATAATGGGCAACACCTAATAGCAGTGCAGATTATGCCAGGTGTTAGCTGACCAGTACAACCAAATTGCTGCTCTCACTGAAATGAGTGACTCATAGTGAACTCCCACAAATTTAAGAGAAATTGAAACTTGTAAACTGTCCCTTTCCGTGTTGTGTCCATTGACAAGAGGCGTTCTTCAGGGTATGGTGGAGGTTGAAAGAAGGCTAGGAGGCCAGAAGAAGACATGGCTGGATAATATCAATGACTGCACAGGGTGTGAAATTTCAACTTCAACTCTCATCAGGATGGTAGAGGATAGAGATGTATGGAGATCTTTCTGTACCAAATTTATCAATGTGACACTCCTACGACCCTGACGGACTATGGGTGTTATTATTATATCAGTATCTTTTGCCCACCTTATCTTCTCCTACCATTGCCATTTAACTATGATCAAATGTTATGATGCAACTAATGCATGCAATGACATCACCAGTACAATATGAATGATTGGCTTTCATCCAATCATATCGCTAGTACAATGTGAACGATTGGCTTTCAAACCACAAGCTAATTCAACCAAGTTGTGTCTGTAAAGTGTACCAAATAACCCCTCTACCACTGAGCCAACATATGGAGAAAATGTGTGTTTTCAAACAGTGTTCAGAACAGAATAGACTTCTGGTGATAGTGCCCACTGCAAACGTTTGATGTTCAACAATGAAACAACAAATTTGACTTCCAAGGCAGGAAGTCTCCTGATTTTTTTGGCAGTTGGTGAAAACTGTGACTTTATTGGCACTTCATATAACTAAAAGGTTGAGCTTGATGTGCAATTTTAAATTTAGCTAGCTGACAACATTAGGTGTGCCTCTTCTGCTCTAGAAGTAAAATTGGTTACCAAATAATGTAGCAAATGTTTGTAGTGCTTAGGTGGCAAGAGTAAGTTCAGCCTACAACTTACAGCTGTATATTTCCATGTGACAAGACTAAAAAACCTTGGCGGAGACATCCACAGAACTGTAAGTCAATAAATCTTACATTCTTACAGTGAGTTCTAAATATGACAGGCCTGAAAAAATCTTGATGGAGACACTCACAGAACTGTAAGTCAATAAATCTTCCATTCTTACAGTGAGTTCTAGATATAACAAGACTTTTTCTAAAAAAACTTTGGCGGAGACACTCATAAAACTGTACGTCAATAAATCTTACAGTCAGTTATAAATATATCAATACTATTTCTAAAAATAAACTTGGCGGAGATACACAATTAAAACTATCTGCTACAATGAAGATTCAACTCCTCTTTTACTGGATCCCTTGTTAAAAATCTGTCAAAATGAAACTTCTCCAAATCAATTGTTACATAATTTCCATCAAAAATAAACTCTGTGATTGCACGACCGATGCCAATAGCATGTTGCAACCCATGTCCACCCAATCCATTGACAAAAATGAGGTCGAACAACCGGGTTCTGGTCAAAGAAATTGTAGCCAGCCCAAGCAGTTTTTATCTGAAAAGAGGGATACAAGGTAAGAGAAATTATGAAACAAAAACCAAAAAATTGGTTTGTAAATTCAGTATGCAGACAGATCAGGTCATAGCAAGACAACTATATACACTAAAATGAAAAATACTATATCATTAATTTAACAAAGATAGGCAGGGAAGTGTCACCTTTACAAACAAAATAAATATCTAATAATAATAATTCAAATATATTCTGTAAATAATTCAAATATTACGTGTGTTGTCAATCATTTCTTCTTATGGTCCATGCTATGTGGCATTGTTTAGTATGTCTCTCTATGGCTTTCTGTTTCATGTGCAGTCAATAATTTTCAATATGGATGTTCTCCCATGCCACAATGCTAGGTTGTCCGGCATCTTCTCTCTTTGTCTTCCCCTACCCTTCTAATTTATGAATGTATTAAAATGAACAGGCATAAATGCACAAGACCTCCAATTCCTAGCAACTGGCCGGCAGGCATGGAGAACTATGACATCTGTCCTCTGTGCCAAACTTGGCAAAAGAGGAACTGACTGACTGACCCTTCCTGCTTCTCAACTTGTCTGTTTTCATTGTGTTTTCCCTCTTTCCTGTTCTCATGACATGTCCAAAAAATGTGGACTGTCTCTTTCTGATGCGGGTGAGCAGCTTTTAAAAAAAAATTAATTTCTTTCAAGTCATCTTCATTACGCTCTTCTATATGTCTATGGTGTTCTTAATATTCTTCTATAAAACCACATCTCTGTTGCCTCAATATAATTTTTCACTATTCTGAAATATTTAGGTACCACCAATACATCCAATTATACCACCACTACATCCAATTGTACCACCAATGCATTCAATTATACCAACAATGCATTCAATTGTACCACAATTGCATTCAATTATATCAAAAATACATCCAATTGTACCACCAATGCATTCAATTATACCATCAATACATCCAATTGTACACCAGTGCATCCAATTATACCACCAATACATCCAATTGTACCACCAATACATCCAATTGTACCACCAATACATCCAATTGTACCACCAACACATTCAATTTTACCACCAATACATCCAACTGTACCACCAATACATCCAACTGTACCACCAATGTATCCAATTGTACCACAATACATCCAATTGTATCAACAGCACAATGTTCATGATCAGGTTTTGAACTCCGAGCGAGTTTGACAGATTTGTATTTGTTAGATGGGTTCAATAATGATTCAGCTAACAAGTTGATGAATTACATTATAGTATAGATAAGAATTAATTCTCTGTTTTGACTTTTAACCCATTGGCTATCGCAGCCAAAAAGATATTTGAAACAGAAGTTAAAAGGAGAATCATCATCATCATCATCAAGTGCCATGTTGAATGGCGTTGGAGATCATATCTCTCCATGTACATCGATTCCCCATATATGTCATCGTCTCTGTTGGTGTCGTCAATCGAAGCCATTTAGTCAAACTGTTCAATATCTTTTCTCTAGGTCTTCCCCTTGATCTTTTCCCTTCTATCTTTCCTGTTGTCACTATATTCTCAATGCCTCCTCATCTCATTATGTGCCCAATAAATGTTGACTGTCTTTTTATTATATTATCAATAATACATATTTTCACATCCATCCTTCTAAGACATTCTTCATTAGTAATCCTTGCTGTCCAAGGAATGTGTAACGTTCTTCGAATAAATCACATTTCCGCTGCCTCCAATGATTTTTGTGATGTCTTATTTATAGTCCATGCTTCACTTCCATAGTGTAGCACTGGTTCAATGTAGCATTTGAGAACACATTTTCTAATATCCATCTATATGGACTTGTTGCATAGGATTTGTTGCAAAAGGAGAATAGGAATGGCTAAAAATACTTTTAATATATGAGGAAAATATTAGCATCTAAACAAATTACAAACAAGCTAAAAATGAGAATTATAAAAAGTTACATGTAATCTATATTAATGTATGGTCCAGTAACATGGACACTGGACAAACAATAAGACAAAATTTATTCTTTTGAGAAGTGGTTATACAGAAGAATAGGGAGAACATCATGGAAAGAGAAGAAAACAAAGAGGTTCTAACAACACTTAGAACAAAGGAGGAATTATTAAAGGAAACAATGATCAGGCAAATAAAATATTTTTGACACATTAAAAGACATGACACCTTCTTGAAGACCTTGAGGGTAAATTTGAAAGGAGGCGAGCACGAGGTAGAAAGAGATATAAGTGGGAGAGTAACATCTCAAGATGGACAGGTTAGTCTAGAAGAGTGCACCACCAAAACAAGAGACATGGGATGTTGGAGGTCTGTTGCAGCCAACCTTCGTTGTGGAGACGACACTTGATGATGGTGCAGTAGACTAGTTTCATAGTCCTTGGTGAAGTAGAATAGTTAGTAGCCCTTGGTACAGTAGAATAGTTTAGCAGCCCTTGGTACAGTAGAATAGTTTAGTAGCCCTTGGTACAGTAGAATAGTTTAGAAGCCCTTGTTTATATGTCGCATTTTTACATACAAAGTACATTTCATAAAAATGTTTACTTCGAATTTTGCACTACAGGAACTAAGTAGAAAAAATAATGTGTTAATATGTTGCATATTTATATACAAAGTATATAATATAAAAATGTTTCCTTCTGAATTTTTACTATAGGAACTAAGTAGAAAAAGAATGTGTTTATATGTAATATATTTATATACAAGGAAAATTTAAAAAAATATTTACTTCTGATTTTTGCACTATAGGAACTAAGTAGAAAAAGAATGTGTTTATATGTCATATATTTATAAACAAGATAAATTTTATAAAGATATTTACTTTTGATTTTTGCACTATAGGGATTAAGTAGAAAAATAATGTGTTTATATGTCGCATAAAAAGAAAAAAAGGAAATTTAATAAAAATGATTATTTTTGAATTTTGCACTATAGGATCTAAGTAGAAAAAGAATGTTCTTATATGTCGCATAAAAAGAAAAGAGTAAATTTTTGTTAATGTTTATTTTTGAATTTTGCACTATAGGAATTAAGTAGAAGAAAAATGTGTTAATATGTAGCATATTTACATACAAAGTATATATTATAAAAATGTTTATTTCTGATCTGTGCACTATAGGAACTAAGTAGAAAAAGAATGTGTTTATATGTCGCAAAAAAAGAAAAGAGTAAATTTTTTTTTAAATTTTTATTTTTGAATTTTGCACTATAGGAACTAAGTAGAAAAAGAATGTGTTTATATGTCATATATTTATATACAAGGTAAATTTTATAAAAATATTTACTTCTAATTTTTGCACTAAAGGAACTAAGTAGAAAAAGAATGTCTTTATATGTCGCATAAAAAGAAAAGAGTAAATTTTTGTTAAATGTGTATTTTTGAATATTACACTATAGGAACTAAGTTGAAAAAAGAATTTGTTAATATGTCGCATATTTACATACAAAGTATATTTCATAAAAATGTTTACTTCTGAATTTTGCACTATATGAACTAAGCAGAAAAAGAATGTCATATATGTCATATATTTCTATACAAGGTAAATTTTATAAAAATGTTTACTTCTGATTTTTGCACTATAGGAATTAAGTAGAAATAGAATGTGTTTATATGTATCATAAAAAGAAAATAGTAAATTTTTTTAAATGTTTATTTTTGAATTTTGCAATATAGGAACTAAGTAGAAAAAAATAATGTGTTAATATGTCGCATATTTACATACAAAGTATATTTCATAAAAATGTTTACTTTTGAATTTTGCACAATAGGAACTAAGTAGAAAAAGAATGTGTTTATATGTCGCATAAAAAGAAAAAAGTACATTTGAAAAAAAATGTTTATTTTTGAATGTTGCACTATAGGAACTAAGTAGAAAAAAATAATTTGTTAATATACGCATATTTACATACAAAGTATATTTTATTAAAATATTTACTTCTGATCTGCGCACTATAGGAACTAAGAAGAAATAGAATGTGTTTATATGTCGCATAAAAAAGGAAATTTAAAAAATAATTTATTTTTTATTTTGCAATATAGGATCTAAGTAGAACAAGAATGTGTTTATGTGCATAAAAAGGAAAAAGTACATTTTTAAAAATGTTTTGAATTTTTGAATTTTGCAATATAGGAACTAAGTAGAAAAGAATAATGTGTTAATATGTCGCATATTAACATACAAAGTATATATTATAAAAGTTTTTACTTCTGAATTTTGCACTATAGGAACTAAGTAGAAAAAGAATGTGTTTATATGTCATATATTTATATACAAGGTAAATTTTACAAAAATATTTACTTTTGATTTTTGCACTATAGGAATTAAGTAGAAATAGAATGTGTTTATATGTAGCATAAAAATAAAAAAGTACTTTTTAAAAAATGTTTATTTTTGAATGAGGCACTATAGGAACTAAGTAGAAAAATGTGTTTATATGTCGCATAAAAAGAAAAAACGAAATTTAATAAAAATGATTATTTTTGAATTTTGCACTATATGATCTAAGTAGAAAAAAATAATTTGTTAATATACGCATATTTACATACAAAGTATATTTTATTAAAATATTTACTTCTGATCTGCACACTATAGGAACTAAGTAGAAATAGAATGTGTTTATATGTCGCATAAAAAAGGAAATTTAAAAAATAATTTATTTTTTATTTTGCAATATAGGATATAAGTAGAACAAGAATGTGTTTATGTGCATAAAAAGGAAAAAGTACATTTTTAAAAATGTTTTGAATTTTTGAATTTTGCAATATAGGAACTAAGTAGAAAAGAATAATGTGTTAATATGTCGCATATTAACATACAAAGTATATATTATAAAAATTTTTACTTCTGAATTTTGCACTATAGGAACTAAGTAGAAAAAGAATGTGTTTATATGTCATATATTTATATACAAGGAAAATTTTACAAAAATATTTACTTTTGATTTTTGCACTATAGGAATTAAGTAGAAATAGAATGTGTTTATATGTAGCATAAAAATAAAAAAGTACTTTTTTAAAAATGTTTATTTTTTAATGCGGCACTATAGGAACTAAGTAGAAAAATGTGTTTATATGTCGCATAAAAAGAAAAAACGAAATTGAATAAAAATGATTATTTTTGAATTTTGCACTATATGATCTAAGTAGAAAAAGAATGTGTTTATATGTCATATAATTTATATACAAGGTAAATTTTTATAAATAATTTTTATAAATAATTTTTATTGATAATCTATATACACTTATGAAATGTGTTGAAAAGTTTGAAAATCAAAAAAAAATATTTATAATGATAAACTATATACATTTATTAAAATGTTTTTCATTAATTATAAAAATATTTACTTCTGATTTTTGCACTATAGGAACTAAGTAGAAATAGAACGTGTTTATATGTCCCATAAAAAAAGAAAATTAAAAAAAAAATTTATTTATGCATTTTGCATTATAGGATCTAAGTAGAAAAAGAATGTGTTTATATGTCGCATAAAACGAAAAGAGTAAATTTTTCTTTAATGTGTATTTTTGAATTTTACACTATAGGAACTAAGTTGAAAAAAGAATGTGTTAATATGTCGCATATTTACATACAAAGTATATTTTATAAAAATGTTTATTTTTGAATTTTACACTATACGAACTAAGTAGAAATAGAATTTGTTCATATGTCGCATAAATAGGAAAATGTACATTTTTAAAAATGTTTTTAATTTTGCACTATACGAACTAAGTAGAAAAATAATGGGTTTTGTCAAAGAATAGGAACAGTAAACTTTAAAAAATAAATTTATTTTTGAATTTTACACTATTGGAACTAAGTTGAAAATTGAATGTGTTAATATGTCGCATATTTACATACAAAGTATATTTTATAAAAATGTTTATTTCTGATTTTTGCACTATAGGAACTAAGTAGAAAATAGAATGTGTTTATATGTCGCATAAAAATAAAAAATTTTTAAATTTTTATAAGAATATGTTAATATGACTCAAATTTACATACAAAGTATATTTTATAAAAATGTTTACTTCTGAATTTTTCACTATTGGAACTAAGTAGAAAAAGAATGTTTTTATATGTCGCATAAAAAGAAAAAAGTAAATTTTTTTAAATGTTTATTTTTGAATTTTGCACTATAGGAACTAAGTAGAAAAAGAATGTGTTTATATGTCATATATTTATATACAAGGTAAATTTTATAAAAATATTTACTTCTGATTTTTGCACTATAGGAACTAAACAGAAAAAGAATGTGTTTACATGTCGCATAAAATGAAAAATATTTAAATGTTTATAAGAATATGTTAATATGGTGCAAATTTACATACAAAGTATATTTCATAAAAATGTTTACTTCTGAATTTTGCATTATTGGAACTAAGCAGAAAAAGAATGTCATATATGTCATATATTTATATACAAGGTAAATTTTATAAAAATATTTACTACTGATGTTTGCACTATAGGTACTAAGTAGAAGAAGAATGTTTCTATATGTCACATATTTACATACAAAGTATATTTTATAAAAATGTTTACTTCTGAATTTTGCACTATTGGAACTAAGTAGAAAAAGAATGTCTTTATATGTCGCATAAAAAGAAAAAAGTAAATTTTTTAAAATGTTTATTTTTGAATTTTGCACTATAGGAACTAAGTAGAAAAAGAATGTGTTTATGTCATATATTTATATACAAGGTAAATTTTATAAAAATATTTACTTCTGATTTTTTCACTATAGGAACTAAGTAGAAATAGAACGTGTTTATATGTCCCATAAAAAAAGAAAATTTAAAAAAAATTTATTTTTGCATTTTTTAAATATATTTTTTTAAATTTTCTTATTAAAACTTTTCAACACATTTTATAAATGTATCTAGGGTAATTTATCATTTGAAAAATATTTCTTTGATTTTGAAACTTTTCAACACTATTCAGCAATATATCTAGTTTATCATTGGAAATATATTTTTTTAGTTTCTTTTTCAATCTTTTCAACACATCTCATAAATGTATCTACCGGTAGTTTATCATTAGAAATATATTTTTTTTTTCTTTTTCAGTCTTTTCATCACATCTCATAAATTTATCTACCGGTAGATTATCACTAGAAATATATCTTTTCATTTTCTTTTTCAAACTTTTCAACACATTTCATAAATGTATATAGTTAATCATTAGAAATTTATTTTTTAAATTTTCTTGTTAAAACTTTTCAACACATTTCATAAATGTATCTAATTTATTATTAGAAAAATATTTCTTTGATTTTGAAACTTTTCAATACATTTCAGCAATGTATCTAGTTTATCATTAGAAATATATTTTTTATTTTCTTTTTCAAACTTTTCAACACATCTCAGAATTGTATCTACCGGTAGTTTATCATTAGAAACATATTTTTTGATTTTCTTTTTCAAACCTTTCAACATATTTCATAAATGTATCTAGTTTATCACTAGAAATATTTTTTTTTCATTTTCTTTTCCAAATTTTTCAACACATTTCATAAATGTATCTAGTTTATCATTATAAATATATTTTCTGATTTTGAAACTTTTCAACACATTTCATAAATGTATCTACCAGTAGTTTATCATTAGAAATATATCTTTTCATTTTCTTTTTCAAACTTTTCAACACATTTCATAAATGTATATAGTTTATCATTAGAAATATTTTTTTTTATTTTCTTTTCCAAACTTTTCAACACATTTCATAAATGTATATAGTTTATCATTATAAATATTTTTTTTTGATTTTCAAACTTTTCAACACATTTAATAAGTGTATATAGTTTATAAATAGAAATTTATTTTTTGATTTCCTTTTTGAAATATTTCAACACATTTCATACATGTATATAGTTTTTATCATTAGAAATATATTTTTTTGATTTTGAAACTTTTCAATACATTTCATAAATGTATCTAGTTTATCATTAGAAATATATATTTTTGATGTTCAAACATTTCAACACATCTCATAAATGTATCTACCGGTAGTTTATCATTGGAATATATTTTTTTATTTTCTTTTTCAATCTTTTCAACACATCTCATAAATGTATCTAACGGTAGATTATCACTAGAAATATATCTTTTCATTTTCTTTTTCAAGCTTTTCAACACTTTTCATAAATGTATATAGTTTATCATTATAAATATTTAAAAAAAATCTTATTGTTAAAACTTTTCAACACATTTTATAAATGTATCTAATTTATCATTAGAAAAATATTTCTTTGATTTTGAAACTTTTCAACATATTTCAGCAATATATCTAGTTTATCATAAGAAATATATTTTTTATTTTATTTTTCAATCTTTTCAACACATCTCATAAATGTATTTACCGGTAGATTATCACTAGAAATATATCTTTTCATTTTCTTTTTCAAACTTTTCAACACATTTTATAAATGTATATAGTTTATCATTAGAAATATATTTTTTTTATTTTCTTGTTCAAACTTTTCAACATATTTCAAACATGTATCTAGTTTATCATTAGAAATAAGTTTTTTTTAAATTTCAAACTTTTCAACACATTTCATAAATGTATCTAGTTTATCATTAGAAATATATCTTTTATTTTCTTTTTCAAACTTTTCAACACATTTCATAAATGTATATAGTTTATCATTATAAATATTTTTTTATGATTTTCAAACTTTTCAACACATTTCATAAGTGTATATAGATTATCAATAGAAATTTATTTTTTGATTTCCTTTTTGAAATTTTTCAACACATTTCATACACGTATCTAGTTTTTATCATTAGAAAAATATTTCTTTGATTTTGAAACTTTTCAATACATTTCAGCAATGTATCTAGTTTATCATTAGAAATATATATTTTTGATGTTCAAACTTTTCAACACATCTCATAAATGTATCTAATGGTAGATTATCACTAGAAATATATCTTTTCATTTTCTTTTTCAAACTTTTCAACACATTTCATAAATGTATTTAGTTTATCATTAGAAATATTTTTTTTTCATTTTCTTTTCCAAATTTTTCAACACATTTCATAAATGTATCTAGTTTATCATTAGAAATAAGTTTTTTTTAAATTTCAAACTTTTCAACACATTTCATAAATGTATCTAGTTTATCATTAGAAATATATCTTTTATTTTCTTTTTCAAACTTTTCAACACATTTCATAAATGTATATAGATTATCAATAGAAATTTATTTTTTGATTTCCTTTTTGAAATTTTTCAACATGTCATACATGTATCTAGTTTTTATCATTAGAAATATATTTTTTTGATTTTGAAACTTTTCAACACATTTCATAAATGTATCTAGTTTATTATTAGAAATATATATTTTTGATTTTCAAACATTTCAACAGATCTCATAAATGTATCTAACGGTAGATTATCAC
This sequence comes from Meghimatium bilineatum, assembly GCA_034231615.1. Classification (NCBI taxonomy): domain Eukaryota; kingdom Metazoa; phylum Mollusca; class Gastropoda; order Stylommatophora; family Philomycidae; genus Meghimatium; species Meghimatium bilineatum. Next base: position 23,249,598 of record CM067322.1, read on the forward strand.
TAGAAATATATCTTTTCATTTTCTTTTTCAAACTTTTCCACACATTTCATAAATGTATATACTTTATCATTAGAAATATATTTTTTTTATTTTCTTGTTCAAATCTTTCTACATAGTTCATAAATGTATCTAATTTATCATTAGAAAAATATTTCTTTGATTTTGAAACTTTTCATAAATGTATCTAGTTTATCATTAGAAATTTATTTTTTTATTTTCTTTTTCAAATTTTTTAACACATCTCATAAATGTATCTACCAGTAGATTATCACTAAAAATATATCTTTTCATTTTCTTTTTCAAACTTTTCAACAGATTTCATAAATGTATATAGTTTATCATTACAAATATTTAATTTTAATCTTCTTGTTAAAACTTTTCAACACATTTTATAAATGTATCTAGTTTATCATTAGAAATATATTTTTATTTTCTTTTTCAAACTTTTCAAAACATCTCATAAATGTATCTACCGGTAGTTTATCATTAGAAATATATTTTTTCATTTTCTTTTTCAATCTTTTCAACACATCTCATAAATGTATCTAACGGTAGATTATCACTAGAAATATATCATTTCATTTTCTTTTTCAAACTTTTCAACACATTTCATAAATGTATATAGTTTATCCTTAGAAATATATTTTTTTTATTTTCTTGTTCAAATCTTTCTACATAGTTCATAAATGTATCTAGTTTATCATTAGAAAAATATTTCTTTGATTTTGAAACTTTTCAACACATTTCAGCAACATATCTAGTTTATCATTAGAAATATATTTTTTATTTTCTTTTTCAACCTTTCCAACACATCTCATAAATGTATCTACCGGTAGTTTATCATTAGAACTAAATTTTTTTATTTTCTTTTTAAACACATCTCATAAATGTATCTACCGGTAGATTATCACTAAAAATATATCTTTTCATTTTCTTTTTCAAACTTTTTAACAGATTTCATAAATGTATATAGTTTATCATTAGAAATAAATTTTTTTATTTTCTTGTTCAAACTTTTCAACATATTTCATAAATGTATCTAGTTTATCACTAGAAATATATTTTTTGATTTTCTTTTACAAACTTTTCAACACATTTCATAAATGTATCTAGTTTATCATTAGAAATAAGTTTTTTTTTTAATTTCAAACTTTTCAACACATTTCATAATTGTATCTAGTTTATCATTAGAAATATATCTTTTATTTTCTTTTTCAAACTTTTCAACACATTTCATAAATGTATATAGTTTATCATTAGAAATATATTTTTTTTTATTTTTGTGGTCAAATCTTTCTACATAGTTCATAAATGTTTCTAATTTATCATTAGAAAAATATTTCTTTGATTTTGATACTTTTCAACACATTTCAGCACTGTATCTAGTTTATCATTAGAAATAAATTTTTTTCATTTTCTTTTTCAATCTTTTCAACACATCTCATAAATGTATCTACCGGTAGATTATCACTATAAATATATATTTTCATTTTCTTTTTCAAACTTTTCAACACATTTCATAAATGTATATAGTTTATCATTAAAAATATTTAATTTTAATCTTCTTGTTAAAACTTTTCAACACATTTTATAAATGTATCTAGTTTATCATTAGAAATATATTTTTTATTTTCTTTTTCAATCTTTTCAACACATCTCATAAATGTATCTAACGGTAGATTATCACTAGAAATATATCTTTTCATTTTCTTTTTCAAACTTTTCAACACATTTCATAAATGTATATACTTTATCATTAGAAATATATTTTTTTTATTTTCTTGTTCAAATCTTTCTACATAGTTCATAAATGTATCTAATTTATCATTAGAAAAATATTTCTTTGATTTTGAAACTTTTCATAAATGTATCTAGTTTATAATTAGAAATTTATTTTTTTATTTTCTTTTTTCAAATTTTTTAACACATCTCATAAATGTATCTACCAGTAGATTATCACTAAAAATATATCTTTTCATTTTCTTTTTCAAACTTTTCAACACATTTCATAAATGTATCTAGTTTATCATTAGAAATAAGTTTTTTTTTTAATTTCAAACTTTTCAACACATTTCATAATTGTATCTAGTTTATCATTAGAAATATATCTTTTATTTTCTTTTTCAAACTTTTCAACACATTTCATAAATGTATATAGTTTATCATTAGAAATATATTTTTTTTATTTTTTTGGTCAAATCTTTCTACATAGTTCATAAATGTTTCTAATTTATCATTAGAAAAATATTTCTTTGATTTTGATACTTTTCAACACATTTCAGCACTGTATCTAGTTTATCATTAGAAATATATTTTTTATTTTCTTTTTAAAACTTTTCAACACATCTCATAAATGTATCTACCTGTAGATTATCACTATAAATATATATTTTCATTTTCTTTTTCAAACTTTTCAACACATTTCATAAATGTATATAGTTTATCATTAAAAATATTTAATTTTAATCTTCTTGTTAAAACTTTTCAACACATTTTATAAATGTATCTAGTTTATCATTAGAAATATATTTTTTATTTTCCTTTTTTTTAATCTTTTCAACACATCTCATAAATGTATCTAACGGTAGATTATCACTAGAAATATATCTTTTCATTTTCTTTTTCAAACTTTTCAACACATTTCATAAATGTATATAGTTTATCATTAGAAATATATATTTTTTATTTTCTTGTTCAAATCTTTCTACATAGTTCATAAATGTATCTAGTTTATCATTAGAAAAATATTTCTTTGATTTTGAAACTTTTCAACACATTTCAGCAATATATCTAGTTTATCATTAGAAATATATCTTTTATTTTCTTTTTCAAACTTTCCAACACATCTCATAAATGTATCTACCGGTAGTTTATCATTAGAAATATATTTTTTTATTTTCTTTTTCAAACTTTTCAACACATCTCATAAATGTATCTACCGGTAGTTTATCATTAGAAATAAATTTTTTTATTTTCTTTTTCAATCTTTTCAACACATCTCATAAATGTATCTACCGGTAGATTATCACTAAAAATATATTTTTTTATTTTCTTGTTCAAACTTTTCAACAGATTTCATAAATGTATATAGTTTATCATTAGAAATATATTTTTCTATTTTCTTTTTCAAACTTTTCAACACATCTCATAAATGTATCTACCAGTAGTTTATCATTAGAAATATATTTTTTATTTTCTTTTTCAAACTTTTCAACACATCTCATAAATGTATCTTCCGGTAGTTTATCATTAGAAATAAATTTTTTAATTTTCTTTTTCAACAAATCTCATAAATGTATCTACCGGTAGATTATCACTAAAAATATATCTTTTCATTTTCTTTTTCAAACTTTTCAACACATTTCATAAATGTATATAGTTTATCATTAGAAATATATTTTTTTTATTTTCTTGTTTAAACTTTTCAAGATATTTCATAAATGTATCTAGTTTATCATTAGAAATATATTTTTTTATTTTCTTTTCCAAACTTTTCAACACATTTCATAAATGTATCTAGTTTATCATTAGAAATAAGTTTTTTTTAAATTTCAAACTTTTCAACACATTTCATAAATGTATCTAGTTTATCATTAGAAATATATCTTTTATTTTCTTTTTCAAACTTTTCAACACATTTCATAAATGTATATAGATTATCAATAGAAATTTATTTTTTGATTTCCTTTTTGAAATTTTTCAACACATGTCATTCATGTATCTAGTTTTTATCATTAGAAATATATTTTTTTGATTTTGAAACTTTTCAACACATTTCATAAGTGTATCTAGTTTATCATTAGAAATATATATTTTTGATTTTCAAACATTTCAACACATCTCATAAATGTATCTAACGGTAGATTATCACTAGAAATATATCTTTTCATTTTCTTTTTCAAACTTTTCAACACATTTCATAAATGTATATAGTTTATCATTAGAAATATATTTTTTTTATTTTCTTGTTCAAATCTTTCTACATACCGGTAGTTCATAAATGTATCTAATTTATCATTAGAAAAATATTTCTTTGATTTTGAAACTTTTCAACACATTTCATAAATGTATCTAGTTTATCATTAGAAATATATTTTTTTATTTCCTTTTTCAATCTTTTCAACACATCTCATAAATGTATCTACCGGTAGATTATCACTATAAATATATCTTTTCATTTTCTTTTTCAAACTTTTCAACAGATTTCATAAATGTATATAGTTTATCATTAGAAATAATTTTTTTTTAAATTTCAAACTTTTCAACACATTTCATAAATGTATCTAGTTTATAATTAGAAATATATCTTTTATTTTCTTTTTCAAACTTTTCAACACATTTCATAAATGTATGTACCTGTAGTTTATCATTAGAAATAAATTTTTTTCATTTTCTTTTTCAATCTTTTCAACACATCTCATAAATGTATCTACCGGTAGATTATCACTATAAATATATATTTTCATTTTCTTTTTCAAACTTTTCAACACATTTCATAAATGTATATAGTTTATCATTAAAAATATTTAATTTTAATCTTCTTGTTAAAACTTTTCAACACATTTTATAAATGTATCTAGTTTATCATTAGAAATATATTTTTTATTTTCTTTTTCAATCTTTTCAACACATCTCATAAATGTATCTAACAGTAGATTATCACTATAAATATATCTTTTCATTTTCTTTTTCAAACTTTTCAACACATTTCATAAATGTATATAGTTTATCATTAGAAATACATTTTTTTTATTTTCTTGTTCAAATCTTTCTACATAGTTCATAAATGTATCTAGTTTATCATTAGAAAAATATTTCTTTGATTTTGAAACTTTTCAACACATTTCAGCAATATATCTAGTTTATCATTAGAAATATATTTTTTATTTTCTTTTTCAAACTTTCCAACACATCTCATAAATGTATCTACCGGTAGTTTATCATTAGAAATATATTTTTTTATTTTCTTTTTCAAACTTTTCAACACATCTCATAAATGTATCTACCTGTAGTTTATCATTAGAAATAAATTTTTTTCATTTTCTTTTTCAATCTTTTCAACACATCTCATAAATGTATCTACCGGTAGATTATCACTATAAATATATATTTTCATTTTCTTCTTCAAACTTTTCAACACATTTCATAAATGTATATAGTTTATCATTAAAAATATTTAATTTTAATCTTCTTGTTAAAACTTTTCAACACATTTTATAAATGTATCTAGTTTATCATTAGAAATATATTTTTTATTTTCTTTTTCAATCTTTTCAACACATCTCATAAATGTATCTAACGGTAGATTATCACTAGAAATATATCTTTTCATTTTCTTTTTCAAACTTTTCAACACATTTCATAAATGTATATAGTTTATCATTAGAAATATATTTTTTTTATTTTCTTGTTCAAATCTTTCTACATAGTTCATAAATGTATCTAGTTTATCATTAGAAAAATATTTCTTTGATTTTGAAACTTTTCAACACATTTCAGCAATATATCTAGTTTATCATTAGAAATATATTTTTTATTTTCTTTTTCAAACTTTCCAACACATCTCATAAATGTATCTACCGGTAGTTTATCATTAGAAATATATTTTTTTATTTTCTTTTTCAAACTTTTCAACACATCTCGAAAATGTATCTACCGGTAGTTTATCATTAGAAATAAATTTTTTTATTTTCTTTTTCAATCTTTTCAACACATCTCATAAATGTATCTACCGGTAGATTATCACTAAAAATATATTTGTTTATTTTCTTGTTCAAACTTTTCAACAGATTTCATAAATGTATATAGTTTATCATTAGAAATATATTTTTCTATTTTCTTTTTCAAACTTTTCAACACATCTCATAAATGTATCTACCAGTAGTTTATCATTAGAAATATATTTTTTTATTTTCTTTTTCAAACTTTTCAACACATCTCATAAATGTATCTTCCGGTAGTTTATCATTAGAAATAAATTTTTAAATTTTCTTTTTCAACACATCTCATAAATGTATCTACCGGTAGATTATCACTAAAAATATATCTTTTCATTTTCTTTTTCAAACTTTTCAACACATTTCATAAATGTATATAGTTTATCATTAGAAATATATTTTTTTTATTTTCTTGTTTAAACTTTTCAAGATATTTCATAAATGTATCTAGTTTATCACTAGAAATATATTTTTTTATTTTCTTTTCCAAACTTTTCAACACATTTCATAAATGTATCTAGTTTATCATTAGAAATATATCTTTTATTTTCTTTTTCAAACTTTTCAACACATTTCATAAATGTATATAGATTATCAATAGAAATTTATTTTTTGATTTCCTTTTTGAAATTTTTCAACACGTCATACATGTATCTAGTTTTTATCATTAGAAATATATTTTTTTGATTTTGAAACTTTTCAACACATTTCATAAATGTATCTAGTTTATTATTAGAAATATATATTTTTGATTTTCAAACATTTCAACACATCTCATAAATGTATCTAACGGTAGATTATCACTAGAAATATATCTTTTCATTTTCTTTTTCAAACTTTTCAACACATTTCATAAATGTATATACTTTATCATTAGAAATATATTTTTTTTATTTTCTTGTTCAAATCTTTCTACATAGTTCATAAATGTATCTAATTTATCATTAGAAAAATATTTCTTTGATTTTGAAACTTTTCATAAATGTATCTAGTTTATCATTAGAAATTTATTTTTTTATTTTCTTTTTCAAACTTTTCAACACATCTCATAAATGTATCTACCAGTAGATTATCACTAAAAATATATCTTTTCATTTTCTTTTTCAAACTTTTCAACAGATTTCATAAATGTATATAGTTTATCATTACAAATATTTAATTTTAATCTTCTTGTTAAAACTTTTCAACACATTTTATAAATGTATCTAGTTTATCATTAGAAATATATTTTTATTTTCTTTTTCAAACTTTTCAAAACATCTCATAAATGTATCTACCGGTAGTTTATCATTAGAAATATATTTTTTCATTTTCTTTTTCAATCTTTTCAACACATCTCGAAAATGTATCTACCGGTAGTTTATCATTAGAAATAAATTTTTTTATTTTCTTTTTCAAACTTTTCAACAGATCTCGAAAATGTATCTACCGGTAGTTTATCATTAGAAATAAATTTTTTTATTTTCTTTTTCAATCTTTTCAACACATCTCATAAATGTATCTACCGGTAGATTATCACTAAAAATATATTTGTTTATTTTCTTGTTCAAACTTTTCAACAGATTTCATAAATGTATATAGTTTATCATTAGAAATATATTTTTCTATTTTCTTTTTCAAACTTTTCAACACATCTCATAAATGTATCTACCAGTAATTTATCATTAGAAATATATTTTTTTATTTTCTTTTTCAAACTTTTCAACACATCTCATAAATGTATCTTCCGGTAGTTTATCATTAGAAATAAATTTTTTAATTTTCTTTTTCAACACATCTCATAAATGTATCTACCGGTAGATTATCACTAAAAATATATCTTTTCATTTTCTTTTTCAAACTTTTCAACACATTTCATAAATGTATATAGTTTATCATTAGAAATATATTTTTTTTATTTTCTTGTTTAAACTTTTCAAGATATTTCATAAATGTATCTAGTTTATCACTAGAAATATATTTTTTTATTTTCTTTTCCAAACTTTTCAACACATTTCATAAATGTATCTAGTTTATCATTAGAAATATATCTTTTATTTTCTTTTTCAAACTTTTCAACACATTTCATAAATGTATATAGATTATCAATAGAAATTTATTTTTTGATTTCCTTTTTGAAATTTTTCAACACGTCATACATGTATCTAGTTTTTATCATTAGAAATATATTTTTTTGATTTTGAAACTTTTCAACACATTTCATAAATGTATCTAGTTTATTATTAGAAATATATATTTTTGATTTTCAAACATTTCAACACATCTCATAAATGTATCTAACGGTAGATTATCACTAGAAATATATCTTTTCATTTTCTTTTTCAAACTTTTCAACACATTTCATAAATGTATATACTTTATCATTAGAAATATATTTTTTTTATTTTCTTGTTCAAATCTTTCTACATAGTTCATAAATGTATCTAATTTATCATTAGAAAAATATTTCTTTGATTTTGAAACTTTTCATAAATGTATCTAGTTTATCATTAGAAATTTATTTTTTTATTTTCTTTTTCAAACTTTTCAACACATCTCATAAATGTATCTACCAGTAGATTATCACTAAAAATATATCTTTTCATTTTCTTTTTCAAACTTTTCAACAGATTTCATAAATGTATATAGTTTATCATTACAAATATTTAATTTTAATCTTCTTGTTAAAACTTTTCAACACATTTTATAAATGTATCTAGTTTATCATTAGAAATATATTTTTATTTTCTTTTTCAAACTTTTCAAAACATCTCATAAATGTATCTACCGGTAGTTTATCATTAGAAATATATTTTTTCATTTTCTTTTTCAATCTTTTCAACACATCTCATAAATGTATCTAACGGTAGATTATCACTAGAAATATATCATTTCATTTTCTTTTTCAAACTTTTCAACACATTTCATAAATGTATATAGTTTATCATTAGAAATATATTTTTTTTATTTTCTTGTTCAAATCTTTCTACATAGTTCATAAATGTATCTAGTTTATCATTAGAAAAATATTTCTTTGATTTTGAAACTTTTCAACACATTTCAGCAACATATCTAGTTTATCATAAGAAATATATTTTTTATTTTCTTTTTCAAACTTTCCAACACATCTCATAAATGTATCTACCGGTAGTTTATCATTAGAACTAAATTTTTTTATTTTCTTTTTCAACACATCTCATAAATGTATCTACCGGTAGATTATCACTAAAAATATATCTTTTCATTTTCTTTTTCAAACTTTTTAACAGATTTCATAAATGTATATAGTTTATCATTAGAAATAAATTTTTTTATTTTCTTGTTCAAACTTTTCAACATATTTCATAAATGTATCTAGTTTATCACTAGAAATATATTTTTTGATTTTCTTTTACAAACTTTTCAACACATTTCATAAATGTATCTAGTTTATCATTAGAAATAAGTTTTTTTTTTAATTTCAAACTTTTCAACACATTTCAGCACTGTATCTAGTTTATCATTAGAAATATATTTTTTATTTTCTTTTTCAAACTTTTCAACACATCTCATAAATGTATCTACCTGTAGTTTATCATTAGAAATAAATTTTTTTCATTTTCTTTTTCAATCTTTTCAACACATCTCATAAATGTATCTACCGGTAGATTATCACTATAAATATATATTTTCATTTTCTTTTTCAAACTTTTCAACACATTTCATAAATGTATATAGTTTATCATTAAAAATATTTAATTTTAATCTTCTTGTTAAAACTTTTCAACACATTTTATAAATGTATCTAGTTTATCATTAGAAATATATTTTTTATTTTCTTTTTCAATCTTTTCAACACATCTCATAAATGTATCTAAAGGTAGATTATCACTAGAAATATATCTTTTCATTTTCTTTTTCAAACTTTTCAACACATTTCATAAATGTATATAGTTTATCATTAGAAATATATTTTTTTTATTTTCTTGTTCAAATCTTTCTACATAGTTCATAAATGTATCTAGTTTATCATTAGAAAAATATTTCTTTGATTTTGAAACTTTTCAACACATTTCAGCAATATATCTAGTTTATCATTAGAAATATATTTTTTATTTTCTTTTTCAAACTTTCCAACACATCTCATAAATGTATCTACCGGTAGTTTATCATTAGAAATATATTTTTTTATTTTCTTTTTCAAACTTTTCAACACATCTCATAAATGTATCTACCGGTAGTTTATCATTAGAAATAAATTTTTTTATTTTCTTTTTCAATCTTTTCAACACATCTCATAAATGTATCTACCGGTAGATTATCACTAAAAATATATCTTTTCATTTTCTTTTTCAAACTTTTCAACACATTTCATAAATGTATATAGTTTATCATTAGAAATATATTTTTTTTATTTTCTTGTTTAAACTTTTCAAGATATTTCATAAATGTATCTAGTTTATCATTAGAAATAAGTTTTTTTTAAATTTCAAACTTTTCAACACATTTCATAAATGTATCTAGTTTATCATTAGAAATATATCTTTTATTTTCTTTTTCAAACTTTTCAACACATTTCATAAATGTATATAGATTATCAATAGAAATTTATTTTTTGATTTCCTTTTTGAAATTTTTCAACACGTCACACATGTATCTAGTTTTTATCATTAGAAATATATTTTTTTGATTTTGAAACTTTTCAACACATTTCATAAATGTATCTAGTTTATTATTAGAAATATATATTTTTGATTTTCAAACATTTCAACACATCTCATAAATGTATCTAACGGTAGATTATCACTAGAAATATATCTTTTCATTTTCTTTTTCAAACTTTTTAACAGATTTCATAAATGTATATAGTTTATCATTAGAAATAAATTTTTTTATTTTCTTGTTCAAACTTTTCAACATATTTCATAAATGTATCTAGTTTATCACTAGAAATATATTTTTTGATTTTCTTTTACAAACTTTTCAACACATTTCATAAATGTATCTAGTTTATCATTAGAAATAAGTTTTTTTTTAAATTTCAAACTTTTCAACACATTTCATAATTGTATCTAGTTTATCATTAGAAATATATCTTTTATTTTCTTTTTCAAACTTTTCAACACATTTCATAAATGTATATAGTTTATCATTAGAAATATATTTTTTTTATTTTTTTGGTCAAATCTTTCTACATAGTTCAAAAATGTATCTAATTTATCATTAGAAAAATATTTCTTTGATTTTGATACTTTTCAACACATTTCAGCACTGTATCTAGTTTATCATTAGAAATATATTTTTTATTTTCTTTTTAAAACTTTTCAACACATCTCATAAATGTATCTACCTGTAGTTTATCATTAGAAATAAATTTTTTTCATTTTCTTTTTCAATCTTTTCAACACATCTCATAAATGTATCTACCGGTAGATTATCACTATAAATATATATTTTCATTTTCTTTTTCAAACTTTTCAACACATTTCATAAATGTATATAGTTTATCATTAAAAATATTTAATTTTAATCTTCTTGTTAAAACTTTTCAACACATTTTATAAATGTATCTAGTTTATCATTAGAAATATATTTTTATTTTCTTTTTCAAACTTTTCAAAACATCTCATAAATGTATCTACCGGTAGTTTATCATTAGAAATATATTTTTTCATTTTCTTTTTCAATCTTTTCAACACATCTCATAAATGTATCTAACGGTAGATTATCACTAGAAATATATCATTTCATTTTCTTTTTCAAACTTTTCAACACATTTCATAAATGTATATAGTTTATCATTAGAAATATATTTTTTTTATTTTCTTGTTCAAATCTTTCTACATAGTTCATAAATGTATCTAGTTTATCATTAGAAAAATATTTCTTTGATTTTGAAACTTTTCAACACATTTCAGCAACATATCTAGTTTATCATTAGAAATATATTTTTTATTTTCTTTTTCAAACTTTCCAACACATCTCATAAATGTATCTACCGGTAGTTTATCATTAGAACTAAATTTTTTTATTTTCTTTTTCAACACATCTCATAAATGTATCTACCGGTAGATTATCACTATAAATATATATTTTCATTTTCTTTTTCAAACTTTTCAACACATTTCATAAATGTATATAGTTTATCATTAAAAATATTTAATTTTAATCTTCTTGTTAAAACTTTTCAACACATTTTATAAATGTATCTAGTTTATCATTAGAAATATATTTTTTATTTTCTTTTTCAATCTTTTCAACACATCTCATAAATGTATCTAACGGTAGATTATCACTATAAATATATCTTTTCATTTTCTTTTTCAAACTTTTCAACACATTTCATAAATGTATATAGTTTATCATTAGAAATACATTTTTTTTATTTTCTTGTTCAAATCTTTCTACATAGTTCATAAATGTATCTAGTTTATCATTAGAAAAATATTTCTTTGATTTTGAAACTTTTCAACACATTTCAGCAATATATCTAGTTTATCATTAGAAATATATTTTTTATTTTCTTTTTCAAACTTTCCAACACATCTCATAAATGTATCTACCGGTAGTTTATCATTAGAAATATATTTTTTTATTTTCTTTTTCAAACTTTTCAACACATCTCATAAATGTATCTACCTGTAGTTTATCATTAGAAATAAATTTTTTTCATTTTCTTTTTCAATCTTTTCAACACATCTCATAAATGTATCTACCGGTAGATTATCACTATAAATATATATTTTCATTTTCTTCTTCAAACTTTTCAACACATTTCATAAATGTATATAGTTTATCATTAAAAATATTTAATTTTAATCTTCTTGTTAAAACTTTTCAACACATTTTATAAATGTATCTAGTTTATCATTAGAAATATATTTTTTATTTTCCTTTTTTTTAATCTTTTCAACACATCTCATAAATGTATCTAACGGTAGATTATCACTAGAAATATATCTTTTCATTTTCTTTTTCAAACTTTTCAACACATTTCATAAATGTATATAGTTTATCATTAGAAATATATATTTTTTATTTTCTTGTTCAAATCTTTCTACATAGTTCATAAATGTATCTAGTTTATCATTAGAAAAATATTTCTTTGATTTTGAAACTTTTCAACACATTTCAGCAATATATCTAGTTTATCATTAGAAATATATCTTTTATTTTCTTTTTCAAACTTTCCAACACATCTCATAAATGTATCTACCGGTAGTTTATCATTAGAAATATATTTTTTTATTTTCTTTTTCAAACTTTTCAACACATCTCATAAATGTATCTACCGGTAGTTTATCATTAGAAATAAATTTTTTTATTTTCTTTTTCAATCTTTTCAACACATCTCATAAATGTATCTACCGGTAGATTATCACTAAAAATATATTTTTTTATTTTCTTGTTCAAACTTTTCAACAGATTTCATAAATGTATATAGTTTATCATTAGAAATATATTTTTCTATTTTCTTTTTCAAACTTTTCAACACATCTCATAAATGTATCTACCAGTAGTTTATCATTAGAAATATATTTTTTATTTTCTTTTTCAAACTTTTCAACACATCTCATAAATGTATCTTCCGGTAGTTTATCATTAGAAATAAATTTTTTAATTTTCTTTTTCAACAAATCTCATAAATGTATCTACCGGTAGATTATCACTAAAAATATATCTTTTCATTTTCTTTTTCAAACTTTTCAACACATTTCATAAATGTATATAGTTTATCATTAGAAATATATTTTTTTATTTTCTTTTCCAAACTTTTCAACACATTTCATAAATGTATCTAGTTTATCATTAGAAATAAGTTTTTTTTAAATTTCAAACTTTTCAACACATTTCATAAATGTATCTAGTTTATCATTAGAAATATATCTTTTATTTTCTTTTTCAAACTTTTCAACACATTTCATAAATGTATATAGATTATCAATAGAAATTTATTTTTTGATTTCCTTTTTGAAATTTTTCAACACATGTCATTCATGTATCTAGTTTTTATCATTAGAAATATATTTTTTTGATTTTGAAACTTTTCAACACATTTCATAAGTGTATCTAGTTTATCATTAGAAATATATATTTTTGATTTTCAAACATTTCAACACATCTCATAAATGTATCTAACGGTAGATTATCACTAGAAATATATCTTTTCATTTTCTTTTTCAAACTTTTCAACACATTTCATAAATGTATATAGTTTATCATTAGAAATATATTTTTTTTATTTTCTTGTTCAAATCTTTCTACATACCGGTAGTTCATAAATGTATCTAATTTATCATTAGAAAAATATTTCTTTGATTTTGAAACTTTTCAACACATTTCATAAATGTATCTAGTTTATCATTAGAAATATATTTTTTTATTTCCTTTTTCAATCTTTTCAACACATCTCATAAATGTATCTACCGGTAGATTATCACTATAAATATATCTTTTCATTTTCTTTTTCAAACTTTTCAACAGATTTCATAAATGTATATAGTTTATCATTAGAAATAATTTTTTTTTAAATTTCAAACTTTTCAACACATTTCATAAATGTATCTAGTTTATAATTAGAAATATATCTTTTATTTTCTTTTTCAAACTTTTCAACACATTTCATAAATGTATCTACCTGTAGTTTATCATTAGAAATAAATTTTTTTCATTTTCTTTTTCAATCTTTTCAACACATCTCATAAATGTATCTACCGGTAGATTATCACTATAAATATATATTTTCATTTTCTTTTTCAAACTTTTCAACACATTTCATAAATGTATATAGTTTATCATTAAAAATATTTAATTTTAATCTTCTTGTTAAAACTTTTCAACACATTTTATAAATGTATCTAGTTTATCATTAGAAATATATTTTTTATTTTCTTTTTCAATCTTTTCAACACATCTCATAAATGTATCTAACAGTAGATTATCACTATAAATATATCTTTTCATTTTCTTTTTCAAACTTTTCAACACATTTCATAAATGTATATAGTTTATCATTAGAAATACATTTTTTTTATTTTCTTGTTCAAATCTTTCTACATAGTTCATAAATGTATCTAGTTTATCATTAGAAAAATATTTCTTTGATTTTGAAACTTTTCAACACATTTCAGCAATATATCTAGTTTATCATTAGAAATATATTTTTTATTTTCTTTTTCAAACTTTCCAACACATCTCATAAATGTATCTACCGGTAGTTTATCATTAGAAATATATTTTTTTATTTTCTTTTTCAAACTTTTCAACACATCTCATAAATGTATCTACCTGTAGTTTATCATTAGAAATAAATTTTTTTCATTTTCTTTTTCAATCTTTTCAACACATCTCATAAATGTATCTACCGGTAGATTATCACTATAAATATATATTTTCATTTTCTTCTTCAAACTTTTCAACACATTTCATAAATGTATATAGTTTATCATTAAAAATATTTAATTTTAATCTTCTTGTTAAAACTTTTCAACACATTTTATAAATGTATCTAGTTTATCATTAGAAATATATTTTTTATTTTCTTTTTCAATCTTTTCAACACATCTCATAAATGTATCTAACGGTAGATTATCACTAGAAATATATCTTTTCATTTTCTTTTTCAAACTTTTCAACACATTTCATAAATGTATATAGTTTATCATTAGAAATATATTTTTTTTATTTTCTTGTTCAAATCTTTCTACATAGTTCATAAATGTATCTAGTTTATCATTAGAAAAATATTTCTTTGATTTTGAAACTTTTCAACACATTTCAGCAATATATCTAGTTTATCATTAGAAATATATTTTTTATTTTCTTTTTCAAACTTTCCAACACATCTCATAAATGTATCTACCGGTAGTTTATCATTAGAAATATATTTTTTTATTTTCTTTTTCAAACTTTTCAACACATCTCATAAATGTATCTACCTGTAGTTTATCATTAGAAATAAATTTTTTTCATTTTCTTTTTCAATCTTTTCAACACATCTCATAAATGTATCTACCGGTAGATTATCACTAAAAATATATTTGTTTATTTTCTTGTTCAAACTTTTCAACAGATTTCATAAATGTATATAGTTTATCATTAGAAATATATTTTTCTATTTTCTTTTTCAAACTTTTCAACACATCTCATAAATGTATCTACCAGTAGTTTATCATTAGAAATATATTTTTTTATTTTCTTTTTCAAACTTTTCAACACATCTCATAAATGTATCTTCCGGTAGTTTATCATTAGAAATAAATTTTTAAATTTTCATTTTCAACACATCTCATAAATGTATCTACCGGTAGATTATCACTAAAAATATATCTTTTCATTTTCTTTTTCAAACTTTTCAACACATTTCATAAATGTATATAGTTTATCATTAGAAATATATTTTTTTTATTTTCTTGTTTAAACTTTTCAAGATATTTCATAAATGTATCTAGTTTATCACTAGAAATATATTTTTTTATTTTCTTTTCCAAACTTTTCAACACATTTCATAAATGTATCTAGTTTATCATTAGAAATATATCTTTTATTTTCTTTTTCAAACTTTTCAACACATTTCATAAATGTATATAGATTATCAATAGAAATTTATTTTTTGATTTCCTTTTTGAAATTTTTCAACACGTCATACATGTATCTAGTTTTTATCATTAGAAATATATTTTTTTGATTTTGAAACTTTTCAACACATTTCATAAATGTATCTAGTTTATTATTAGAAATATATATTTTTGATTTTCAAACATTTCAACACATCTCATAAATGTATCTAACGGTAGATTATCACTAGAAATATATCTTTTCATTTTCTTTTTCAAACTTTTCAACAGATTTCATAAATGTATATACTTTATCATTAGAAATATATTTTTTTTATTTTCTTGTTCAAATCTTTCTACATAGTTCATAAATGTATCTAATTTATCATTAGAAAAATATTTCTTTGATTTTGAAACTTTTCATAAATGTATCTAGTTTATCATTAGAAATTTATTTTTTTATTTTCTTTTTCAAACTTTTCAACACATCTCATAAATGTATCTACCAGTAGATTATCACTAAAAATATATCTTTTCATTTTCTTTTTCAAACTTTTCAACAGATTTCATAAATGTATATAGTTTATCATTACAAATATTTAATTTTAATCTTCTTGTTAAAACTTTTCAACACATTTTATAAATGTATCTAGTTTATCATTAGAAATATATTTTTATTTTCTTTTTCAAACTTTTCAAAACATCTCATAAATGTATCTACCGGTAGTTTATCATTAGAAATATATTTTTTCATTTTCTTTTTCAATCTTTTCAACACATCTCGAAAATGTATCTACCGGTAGTTTATCATTAGAAATAAATTTTTTTATTTTCTTTTTCAAACTTTTCAACAGATCTCGAAAATGTATCTACCGGTAGTTTATCATTAGAAATAAATTTTTTTATTTTCTTTTTCAATCTTTTCAACACATCTCATAAATGTATCTACCGGTAGATTATCACTAAAAATATATTTGTTTATTTTCTTGTTCAAACTTTTCAACAGATTTCATAAATGTATATAGTTTATCATTAGAAATATATTTTTCTATTTTCTTTTTCAAACTTTTCAACACATCTCATAAATGTATCTACCAGTAGTTTATCATTAGAAATATATTTTTTTATTTTCTTTTTCAAACTTTTCAACACATCTCATAAATGTATCTTCCGATAGTTTATCATTAGAAATAAATTTTTTAATTTTCTTTTTCAACACATCTCATAAATGTATCTACCGGTAGATTATCACTAAAAATATATCTTTTCATTTTCTTTTTCAAACTTTTCAACACATTTCATAAATGTATATAGTTTATCATTAGAAATATATTTTTTTTATTTTCTTGTTTAAACTTTTCAAGATATTTCATAAATGTATCTAGTTTATCACTAGAAATATATTTTTTTATTTTCTTTTCCAAACTTTTCAACACATTTCATAAATGTATCTAGTTTATCATTAGAAATATATCTTTTATTTTCTTTTTCAAACTTTTCAACACATTTCATAAATGTATATAGATTATCAATAGAAATTTATTTTTTGATTTCCTTTTTGAAATTTTTCAACACGTCATACATGTATCTAGTTTTTATCATTAGAAATATATTTTTTTGATTTTGAAACTTTTCAACACATTTCATAAATGTATCTAGTTTATTATTAGAAATATATATTTTTGATTTTCAAACATTTCAACACATCTCATAAATGTATCTAACGGTAGATTATCACTAGAAATATATCTTTTCATTTTCTTTTTCAAACTTTTCAACACATTTCATAAATGTATATACTTTATCATTAGAAATATATTTTTTTTATTTTCTTGTTCAAATCTTTCTACATAGTTCATAAATGTATCTAATTTATCATTAGAAAAATATTTCTTTGATTTTGAAACTTTTCATAAATGTATCTAGTTTATCATTAGAAATTTATTTTTTTATTTTCTTTTTCAAACTTTTCAACACATCTCATAAATGTATCTACCAGTAGATTATCACTAAAAATATATCTTTTCATTTTCTTTTTCAAACTTTTCAACAGATTTCATAAATGTATATAGTTTATCATTACAAATATTTAATTTTAATCTTCTTGTTAAAACTTTTCAACACATTTTATAAATGTATCTAGTTTATCATTAGAAATATATTTTTATTTTCTTTTTCAAACTTTTCAAAACATCTCATAAATGTATCTACCGGTAGTTTATCATTAGAAATATATTTTTTCATTTTCTTTTTCAATCTTTTCAACACATCTCATAAATGTATCTAACGGTAGATTATCACTAGAAATATATCATTTCATTTTCTTTTTCAAACTTTTCAACACATTTCATAAATGTATATAGTTTATCATTAGAAATATATTTTTTTTATTTTCTTGTTCAAATCTTTCTACATAGTTCATAAATGTATCTAGTTTATCATTAGAAAAATATTTCTTTGATTTTGAAACTTTTCAACACATTTCAGCAACATATCTAGTTTATCATTAGAAATATATTTTTTATTTTCTTTTTCAAACTTTCCAACACATCTCATAAATGTATCTACCGGTAGTTTATCATTAGAACTAAATTTTTTTATTTTCTTTTTCAACACATCTCATAAATGTATCTACCGGTAGATTATCACTATAAATATATATTTTCATTTTCTTTTTCAAACTTTTCAACAGATTTCATAAATGTATATAGTTTATCATTACAAATATTTAATTTTAATCTTCTTGTTAAAACTTTTCAACACATTTTATAAATGTATCTAGTTTATCATTAGAAATATATTTTTATTTTCTTTTTCAAACTTTTCAAAACATCTCATAAATGTATCTACCGGTAGTTTATCATTAGAAATATATTTTTTCATTTTCTTTTTCAATCTTTTCAACACATCTCGAAAATGTATCTACCGGTAGTTTATCATTAGAAATAAATTTTTTTATTTTCTTTTTCAAACTTTTCAACAGATCTCGAAAATGTATCTACCGGTAGTTTATCATTAGAAATAAATTTTTTTATTTTCTTTTTCAATCTTTTCAACACATCTCATAAATGTATCTACCGGTAGATTATCACTAAAAATATATTTGTTTATTTTCTTGTTCAAACTTTTCAACAGATTTCATAAATGTATATAGTTTATCATTAGAAATATATTTTTCTATTTTCTTTTTCAAACTTTTCAACACATCTCATAAATGTATCTACCAGTAGTTTATCATTAGAAATATATTTTTTTATTTTCTTTTTCAAACTTTTCAACACATCTCATAAATGTATCTTCCGATAGTTTATCATTAGAAATAAATTTTTTAATTTTCTTTTTCAACACATCTCATAAATGTATCTACCGGTAGATTATCACTAAAAATATATCTTTTCATTTTCTTTTTCAAACTTTTCAACACATTTCATAAATGTATATAGTTTATCATTAGAAATATATTTTTTTTATTTTCTTGTTTAAACTTTTCAAGATATTTCATAAATGTATCTAGTTTATCACTAGAAATATATTTTTTTATTTTCTTTTCCAAACTTTTCAACACATTTCATAAATGTATCTAGTTTATCATTAGAAATATATCTTTTATTTTCTTTTTCAAACTTTTCAACACATTTCATAAATGTATATAGATTATCAATAGAAATTTATTTTTTGATTTCCTTTTTGAAATTTTTCAACACGTCATACATGTATCTAGTTTTTATCATTAGAAATATATTTTTTTGATTTTGAAACTTTTCAACACATTTCATAAATGTATCTAGTTTATTATTAGAAATATATATTTTTGATTTTCAAACATTTCAACACATCTCATAAATGTATCTAACGGTAGATTATCACTAGAAATATATCTTTTCATTTTCTTTTTCAAACTTTTCAACACATTTCATAAATGTATATACTTTATCATTAGAAATATATTTTTTTTATTTTCTTGTTCAAATCTTTCTACATAGTTCATAAATGTATCTAATTTATCATTAGAAAAATATTTCTTTGATTTTGAAACTTTTCATAAATGTATCTAGTTTATCATTAGAAATTTATTTTTTTATTTTCTTTTTCAAACTTTTCAACACATCTCATAAATGTATCTACCAGTAGATTATCACTAAAAATATATCTTTTCATTTTCTTTTTCAAACTTTTCAACAGATTTCATAAATGTATATAGTTTATCATTACAAATATTTAATTTTAATCTTCTTGTTAAAACTTTTCAACACATTTTATAAATGTATCTAGTTTATCATTAGAAATATATTTTTATTTTCTTTTTCAAACTTTTCAAAACATCTCATAAATGTATCTACCGGTAGTTTATCATTAGAAATATATTTTTTCATTTTCTTTTTCAATCTTTTCAACACATCTCATAAATGTATCTAACGGTAGATTATCACTAGAAATATATCATTTCATTTTCTTTTTCAAACTTTTCAACACATTTCATAAATGTATATAGTTTATCATTAGAAATATATTTTTTTTATTTTCTTGTTCAAATCTTTCTACATAGTTCATAAATGTATCTAGTTTATCATTAGAAAAATATTTCTTTGATTTTGAAACTTTTCAACACATTTCAGCAACATATCTAGTTTATCATTAGAAATATATTTTTTATTTTCTTTTTCAAACTTTCCAATACATCTCATAAATGTATCTACCGGTAGTTTATCATTAGAACTAAATTTTTTTATTTTCTTTTTCAACACATCTCATAAATGTATCTACCGGTAGATTATCACTAAAAATATATCTTTTCATTTTCTTTTTCAAACTTTTTAACAGATTTCATAAATGTATATAGTTTATCATTAGAAATAAATTTTTTTATTTTCTTGTTCAAACTTTTCAACATATTTCATAAATGTATCTAGTTTATCACTAGAAATATATTTTTTGATTTTCTTTTACAAACATTTCAACACATTTCATAAATGTATCTAGTTTATCATTAGAAATAAGTTTTTTTTTTAATTTCAAACTTTTCAACACATTTCAGCACTGTATCTAGTTTATCATTAGAAATATATTTTTTATTTTCTTTTTCAAACTTTTCAACACATCTCATAAATGTATCTACCTGTAGTTTATCATTAGAAATAAATTTTTTTCATTTTCTTTTTCAATCTTTTCAACACATCTCATAAATGTATCTACCGGTAGATTATCACTATAAATATATATTTTCATTTTCTTTTTCAAACTTTTCAACACATTTCATAAATGTATATAGTTTATCATTAAAAATATTTAATTTTAATCTTCTTGTTAAAACTTTTCAACACATTTTATAAATGTATCTAGTTTATCATTAGAAATATATTTTTTATTTTCTTTTTCAATCTTTTCAACACATCTCATAAATGTATCTAAAGGTAGATTATCACTAGAAATATATCTTTTCATTTTCTTTTTCAAACTTTTCAACACATTTCATAAATGTATATAGTTTATCATTAGAAATATATTTTTTTTATTTTCTTGTTCAAATCTTTCTACATAGTTCATAAATGTATCTAGTTTATCATTAGAAAAATATTTCTTTGATTTTGAAACTTTTCAACACATTTCAGCAATATATCTAGTTTATCATTAGAAATATATTTTTTATTTTCTTTTTCAAACTTTCCAACACATCTCATAAATGTATCTACCGGTAGTTTATCATTAGAAATATATTTTTTTATTTTCTTTTTCAAACTTTTCAACACATCTCATAAATGTATCTACCGGTAGTTTATCATTAGAAATAAATTTTTTTATTTTCTTTTTCAATCTTTTCAACACATCTCATAAATGTATCTACCGGTAGATTATCACTAAAAATATATCTTTTCATTTTCTTTTTCAAACTTTTCAACACATTTCATAAATGTATATAGTTTATCATTAGAAATATATTTTTTTTATTTTCTTGTTTAAACTTTTCAAGATATTTCATAAATGTATCTAGTTTATCATTAGAAATAAGTTTTTTTTAAATTTCAAACTTTTCAACACATTTCATAAATGTATCTAGTTTATCATTAGAAATATATCTTTTATTTTCTTTTTCAAACTTTTCAACACATTTCATAAATGTATATAGATTATCAATAGAAATTTATTTTTTGATTTCCTTTTTGAAATTTTTCAACACGTCACACATGTATCTAGTTTTTATCCTTAGAAATATATTTTTTTGATTTTGAAACTTTTCAACACATTTCATAAATGTATCTAGTTTATTATTAGAAATATATATTTTTGATTTTCAAACATTTCAACACATCTCATAAATGTATCTAACGGTAGATTATCACTAGAAATATATCTTTTCATTTTCTTTTTCAAACTTTTTAACAGATTTCATAAATGTATATAGTTTATCATTAGAAATAAATTTTTTTATTTTCTTGTTCAAACTTTTCAACATATTTCATAAATGTATCTAGTTTATCACTAGAAATATATTTTTTGATTTTCTTTTACAAACTTTTCAACACATTTCATAAATGTATCTAGTTTATCATTAGAAATAAGTTTTTTTTAAAATTTCAAACTTTTCAACACATTTCATAATTGTATCTAGTTTATCATTAGAAATATATCTTTTATTTTCTTTTTCAAACTTTTCAACACATTTCATAAATGTATATAGTTTATCATTAGAAATATATTTTTTTTATTTTTTTGGTCAAATCTTTCTACATAGTTCAAAAATGTATCTAATTTATCATTAGAAAAATATTTCTTTGATTTTGATACTTTTCAACACATTTCAGCACTGTATCTAGTTTATCATTAGAAATATATTTTTTATTTTCTTTTTAAAACTTTTCAACACATCTCATAAATGTATCTACCTGTAGTTTATCATTAGAAATAAATTTTTTTCATTTTCTTTTTCAATCTTTTCAACACATCTCATAAATGTATCTACCGGTAGATTATCACTATAAATATATATTTTCATTTTCTTTTTCAAACTTTTCAACACATTTCATAAATGTATATAGTTTAT
The DNA here is from genome assembly GCA_034231615.1 of Meghimatium bilineatum. NCBI lineage: Eukaryota > Metazoa > Mollusca > Gastropoda > Stylommatophora > Philomycidae > Meghimatium > Meghimatium bilineatum. The sequence goes on from CM067322.1 coordinate 23,272,868, forward strand.
CATTAAAAATATTTAATTTTAATCTTCTTGTTAAAACTTTTCAACACATTTTATAAATGTATCTAGTTTATCATTAGAAATATATTTTTATTTTCTTTTTCAAACTTTTCAAAACATCTCATAAATGTATCTACCGGTAGTTTATCATTAGAAATATATTTTTTCATTTTCTTTTTCAATCTTTTCAACACATCTCATAAATGTATCTAACGGTAGATTATCACTAGAAATATATCATTTCATTTTCTTTTTCAAACTTTTCAACACATTTCATAAATGTATATAGTTTATCATTAGAAATATATTTTTTTTATTTTCTTGTTCAAATCTTTCTACATAGTTCATAAATGTATCTAGTTTATCATTAGAAAAATATTTCTTTGATTTTGAAACTTTTCAACACATTTCAGCAACATATCTAGTTTATCATTAGAAATATATTTTTTATTTTCTTTTTCAAACTTTCCAACACATCTCATAAATGTATCTACCGGTAGTTTATCATTAGAACTAAATTTTTTTATTTTCTTTTTCAACACATCTCATAAATGTATCTACCGGTAGATTATCACTATAAATATATATTTTCATTTTCTTTTTCAAACTTTTCAACACATTTCATAAATGTATATAGTTTATCATTAAAAATATTTAATTTTAATCTTCTTGTTAAAACTTTTCAACACATTTTATAAATGTATCTAGTTTATCATTAGAAATATATTTTTATTTTCTTTTTCAATCTTTTCAACACATCTCATAAATGTATCTAACGGTAGATTATCACTATAAATATATCTTTTCATTTTCTTTTTCAAACTTTTCAACACATTTCATAAATGTATATAGTTTATCATTAGAAATACATTTTTTTTATTTTCTTGTTCAAATCTTTCTACATAGTTCATAAATGTATCTAGTTTATCATTAGAAAAATATTTCTTTGATTTTGAAACTTTTCAACACATTTCAGCAATATATCTAGTTTATCATTAGAAATATATTTTTTATTTTCTTTTTCAAACTTTCCAACACATCTCATAAATGTATCTACCGGTAGTTTATCATTAGAAATATATTTTTTTATTTTCTTTTTCAAACTTTTCAACACATCTCATAAATGTATCTACCTGTAGTTTATCATTAGAAATAAATTTTTTTCATTTTCTTTTTCAATCTTTTCAACACATCTCATAAATGTATCTACCGGTAGATTATCACTATAAATATATATTTTCATTTTCTTCTTCAAACTTTTCAACACATTTCATAAATGTATATAGTTTATCATTAAAAATATTTAATTTTAATCTTCTTGTTAAAACTTTTCAACACATTTTATAAATGTATCTAGTTTATCATTAGAAATAAATTTTTTCATTTTCTTTTTCAATCTTTTCAACACATCTCATAAATGTATCTACCGGTAGATTATCACTAAAAATATATTTGTTTATTTTCTTGTTCAAACTTTTCAACAGATTTCATAAATGTATATAGTTTATCATTAGAAATATATTTTTCTATTTTCTTTTTCAAACTTTTCAACACATCTCATAAATGTATCTACCAGTAGTTTATCATTAGAAATATATTTTTTTATTTTCTTTTTCAAACTTTTCAACACATCTCATAAATGTATCTTCCGGTAGTTTATCATTAGAAATAAATTTTTTAATTTTCTTTTTCAACACATCTCATAAATGTATCTACCGGTAGATTATCACTAAAAATATATCTTTTCATTTTCTTTTTCAAACTTTTCAACACATTTCATAAATGTATATAGTTTATCATTAGAAATATATTTTTTTTATTTTCTTGTTTAAACTTTTCAAGATATTTCATAAATGTATCTAGTTTATCACTAGAAATATATTTTTTTATTTTCTTTTCCAAACTTTTCAACACATTTCATAAATGTATCTAGGTTATCATTAGAAATATATCTTTTATTTTCTTTTTCAAACTTTTCAACACATTTCATAAATGTATATAGATTATCAATAGAAATTTATTTTTTGATTTCCTTTTTGAAATTTTTCAACACGTCATACATGTATCTAGTTTTTATCATTAGAAATATATTTTTTTGATTTTGAAACTTTTCAACACATTTCATAAATGTATCTAGTTTATTATTAGAAATATATATTTTTGATTTTCAAACATTTCAACACATCTCATAAATGTATCTAACGGTAGATTATCACTAGAAATATATCTTTTCATTTTCTTTTTCAAACTTTTCAACACATTTCATAAATGTATATACTTTATCATTAGAAATATATTTTTTTTATTTTCTTGTTCAAATCTTTCTACATAGTTCATAAATGTATCTAATTTATCATTAGAAAAATATTTCTTTGATTTTGAAACTTTTCATAAATGTATCTAGTTTATCATTAGAAATTTATTTTTTTATTTTCTTTTTCAAACTTTTCAACACATCTCATAAATGTATCTACCAGTAGATTATCACTAAAAATATATCTTTTCATTTTCTTTTTCAAACTTTTCAACAGATTTCATAAATGTATATAGTTTATCATTACAAATATTTAATTTTAATCTTCTTGTTAAAACTTTTCAACACATTTTATAAATGTATCTAGTTTATCATTAGAAATATATTTTTATTTTCTTTTTCAAACTTTTCAAAACATCTCATAAATGTATCTACCGGTAGTTTATCATTAGAAATATATTTTTTCATTTTCTTTTTCAATCTTTTCAACACATCTCATAAATGTATCTAACGGTAGATTATCACTAGAAATATATCATTTCATTTTCTTTTTCAAACTTTTCAACACATTTCATAAATGTATATAGTTTATCATTAGAAATATATTTTTTTTATTTTCTTGTTCAAATCTTTCTACATAGTTCATAAATGTATCTAGTTTATCATTAGAAAAATATTTCTTTGATTTTGAAACTTTTCAACACATTTCAGCAACATATCTAGTTTATCATTAGAAATATATTTTTTATTTTCTTTTTCAAACTTTCCAACACATCTCATAAATGTATCTACCGGTAGTTTATCATTAGAACTAAATTTTTTTATTTTCTTTTTCAACACATCTCATAAATGTATCTACCGGTAGATTATCACTAAAAATATATCTTTTCATTTTCTTTTTCAAACTTTTTAACAGATTTCATAAATGTATATAGTTTATCATTAGAAATAAATTTTTTTATTTTCTTGTTCAAACTTTTCAACATATTTCATAAATGTATCTAGTTTATCACTAGAAATATATTTTTTGATTTTCTTTTACAAACTTTTCAACACATTTCATAAATGTATCTAGTTTATCATTAGAAATAAGTTTTTTTTTTAATTTCAAACTTTTCAACACATTTCAGCACTGTATCTAGTTTATCATTAGAAATATATTTTTTATTTTCTTTTTCAAACTTTTCAACACATCTCATAAATGTATCTACCGGTAGATTATCACTATAAATATATATTTTCATTTTCTTTTTCAAACTTTTCAACACATTTCATAAATGTATATAGTTTATCATTAAAAATATTTAATTTTAATCTTCTTGTTAAAACTTTTCAACACATTTTATAAATGTATCTAGTTTATCATTAGAAATATATTTTTTATTTTCTTTTTCAATCTTTTCAACACATCTCATAAATGTATCTAAAGGTAGATTATCACTAGAAATATATCTTTTCATTTTCTTTTTCAAACTTTTCAACACATTTCATAAATGTATATAGTTTATCATTAGAAATATATTTTTTTTATTTTCTTGTTCAAATCTTTCTACATAGTTCATAAATGTATCTAGTTTATCATTAGAAAAATATTTCTTTGATTTTGAAACTTTTCAACACATTTCAGCAATATATCTAGTTTATCATTAGAAATATATTTTTTATTTTCTTTTTCAAACTTTCCAACACATCTCATAAATGTATCTACCGGTAGTTTATCATTAGAAATATATTTTTTTATTTTCTTTTTCAAACTTTTCAACACATCTCATAAATGTATCTACCGGTAGTTTATCATTAGAAATAAATTTTTTTATTTTCTTTTTCAATCTTTTCAACACATCTCATAAATGTATCTACCGGTAGATTATCACTAAAAATATATCTTTTCATTTTCTTTTTCAAACTTTTCAACACATTTCATAAATGTATATAGTTTATCATTAGAAATATATTTTTTTTATTTTCTTGTTTAAACTTTTCAAGATATTTCATAAATGTATCTAGTTTATCATTAGAAATAAGTTTTTTTTAAATTTCAAACTTTTCAACACATTTCATAAATGTATCTAGTTTATCATTAGAAATATATCTTTTATTTTCTTTTTCAAACTTTTCAACACATTTCATAAATGTATATAGATTATCAATAGAAATTTATTTTTTGATTTCCTTTTTGAAATTTTTCAACACGTCACACATGTATCTAGTTTTTATCATTAGAAATATATTTTTTTGATTTTGAAACTTTTCAACACATTTCATAAATGTATCTAGTTTATTATTAGAAATATATATTTTTGATTTTCAAACATTTCAACACATCTCATAAATGTATCTAACGGTAGATTATCACTAGAAATATATCTTTTCATTTTCTTTTTCAAACTTTTTAACAGATTTCATAAATGTATATAGTTTATCATTAGAAATAAATTTTTTTATTTTCTTGTTCAAACTTTTCAACATATTTCATAAATGTATCTAGTTTATCACTAGAAATATATTTTTTGATTTTCTTTTACAAACTTTTCAACACATTTCATAAATGTATCTAGTTTATCATTAGAAATAAGTTTTTTTTAAAATTTCAAACTTTTCAACACATTTCATAATTGTATCTAGTTTATCATTAGAAATATATCTTTTATTTTCTTTTTCAAACTTTTCAACACATTTCATAAATGTATATAGTTTATCATTAGAAATATATTTTTTTTATTTTTTTGGTCAAATCTTTCTACATAGTTCAAAAATGTATCTAATTTATCATTAGAAAAATATTTCTTTGATTTTGATACTTTTCAACACATTTCAGCACTGTATCTAGTTTATCATTAGAAATATATTTTTTATTTTCTTTTTAAAACTTTTCAACACATCTCATAAATGTATCTACCTGTAGTTTATCATTAGAAATAAATTTTTTTCATTTTCTTTTTCAATCTTTTCAACACATCTCATAAATGTATCTACCGGTAGATTATCACTATAAATATATATTTTCATTTTCTTTTTCAAACTTTTCAACACATTTCATAAATGTATATAGTTTATCATTAAAAATATTTAATTTTAATCTTCTTGTTAAAACTTTTCAACACATTTTATAAATGTATCTAGTTTATCATTAGAAATATATTTTTATTTTCTTTTTCAAACTTTTCAAAACATCTCATAAATGTATCTACCGGTAGTTTATCATTAGAAATATATTTTTTCATTTTCTTTTTCAATCTTTTCAACACATCTCATAAATGTATCTAACGGTAGATTATCACTAGAAATATATCATTTCATTTTCTTTTTCAAACTTTTCAACACATTTCATAAATGTATATAGTTTATCATTAGAAATATATTTTTTTTATTTTCTTGTTCAAATCTTTCTACATAGTTCATAAATGTATCTAGTTTATCATTAGAAAAATATTTCTTTGATTTTGAAACTTTTCAACACATTTCAGCAACATATCTAGTTTATCATTAGAAATATATTTTTTATTTTCTTTTTCAAACTTTCCAACACATCTCATAAATGTATCTACCGGTAGTTTATCATTAGAACTAAATTTTTTTATTTTCTTTTTCAACACATCTCATAAATGTATCTACCGGTAGATTATCACTAAAAATATATCTTTTCATTTTCTTTTTCAAACTTTTTAACAGATTTCATAAATGTATATAGTTTATCATTAGAAATAAATTTTTTTATTTTCTTGTTCAAACTTTTCAACATATTTCATAAATGTATCTAGTTTATCACTAGAAATATATTTTTTGATTTTCTTTTACAAACTTTTCAACACATTTCATAAATGTATCTAGTTTATCATTAGAAATAAGTTTTTTTTTTAATTTCAAACTTTTCAACACATTTCATAATTGTATCTAGTTTATCATTAGAAATATATCTTTTATTTTCTTTTTCAAACTTTTCAACACATTTCATAAATGTATATAGTTTATCATTAGAAATATATTTTTTTTATTTTTTTGGTCAAATCTTTCTACATAGTTCATAAATGTATCTAATTTATCATTAGAAAAATATTTCTTTGATTTTGATACTTTTCAACACATTTCAGCACTGTATCTAGTTTATCATTAGAAATAAATTTTTTATTTTCTTTTTAAAACTTTTCAACACATCTCATAAATGTATCTACCTGTAGTTTATCATTAGAAATAAATTTTGTGATTTTCTTTTACAAACTTTTCAACACATTTCATAAATGTATCTAGTTTATCATTAGAAATAAGTTTTTTTTTTAATTTCAAACTTTTCAACACATTTCATAATTGTATCTAGTTTATCATTAGAAATATATCTTTTATTTTCTTTTTCAAACTTTTCAACACATTTCATAAATGTATATAGTTTATCATTAGAAATATATTTTTTTTATTTTTTTGGTCAAATCTTTCTACATAGTTCATAAATGTATCTAATTTATCATTAGAAAAATATTTCTTTGATTTTGATACTTTTCAACACATTTCAGCACTGTATCTAGTTTATCACTAGAAATATATCATTTCATTTTCTTTTTCAAAATTTTCAACACATTTCATAAATGTATATAGTTTATCATTAGAAATATATTTTTTTTATTTTCTTGTTCAAATCTTTCTACATAGTTCATAAATGTATCTAGTTTATCATTAGAAAAATATTTCTTTGATTTTGAAACTTTTCAACACATTTCAGCAACATATCTAGTTTATCATTAGAAATATATTTTTTATTTTCTTTTTCAAACTTTCCAACACATCTCATAAATGTATCTACCGGTAGTTTATCATTAGAACTAAATTTTTTTATTTTCTTTTTCAACACATCTCATAAATGTATCTACCGGTAGATTATCACTAAAAATATATCTTTTCATTTTCTTTTTCAAACTTTTTAACAGATTTCATAAATGTATATAGTTTATCATTAGAAATAAATTTTTTTATTTTCTTGTTCAAACTTTTCAACATATTTCATAAATGTATCTAGTTTATCACTAGAAATATATTTTTTGATTTTCTTTTACAAACTTTTCAACACATTTCATAAATGTATCTAGTTTATCATTAGAAATAAGTTTTTTTTTTAATTTCAAACTTTTCAACACATTTCAGCACTGTATCTAGTTTATCATTAGAAATATATTTTTTATTTTCTTTTTCAAACTTTTCAACACATCTCATAAATGTATCTACCTGTAGTTTATCATTAGAAATAAATTTTTTTCATTTTCTTTTTCAATCTTTTCAACACATCTCATAAATGTATCTACCGGTAGATTATCACTATAAATATATATTTTCATTTTCTTTTTCAAACTTTTCAACACATTTCATAAATGTATATAGTTTATCATTAAAAATATTTAATTTTAATCTTCTTGTTAAAACTTTTCAACACATTTTATAAATGTATCTAGTTTATCATTAGAAATATATTTTTTATTTTCTTTTTCAATCTTTTCAACACATCTCATAAATGTATCTAAAGGTAGATTATCACTAGAAATATATCTTTTCATTTTCTTTTTCAAACTTTTCAACACATTTCATAAATGTATATAGTTTATCATTAGAAATATATTTTTTTTATTTTCTTGTTCAAATCTTTCTACATAGTTCATAAATGTATCTAGTTTATCATTAGAAAAATATTTCTTTGATTTTGAAACTTTTCAACACATTTCAGCAATATATCTAGTTTATCATTAGAAATATATTTTTTATTTTCTTTTTCAAACTTTCCAACACATCTCATAAATGTATCTACCGGTAGTTTATCATTAGAAATATATTTTTTTATTTTCTTTTTCAAACTTTTCAACACATCTCATAAATGTATCTACCGGTAGTTTATCATTAGAAATAAATTTTTTTATTTTCTTTTTCAATCTTTTCAACACATCTCATAAATGTATCTACCGGTAGATTATCACTAAAAATATATTTTTTTTATTTTCTTGTTCAAACTTTTCAACAGATTTCATAAATGTATATAGTTTATCATTAGAAATATATTTTTCTATTTTCTTTTTCAAACTTTTCAACACATCTCATAAATGTATCTACCAGTAGTTTATCATTAGAAATATATTTTTTTATTTTCTTTTTCAAACTTTTCAACACATCTCATAAATGTATCTTCCGGTAGTTTATCATTAGAAATAAATTTTTTAATTTTCTTTTTCAACACATCTCATAAATGTATCTACCGGTAGATTATCACTAAAAATATATCTTTTCATTTTCTTTTTCAAACTTTTCAACACATTTCATAAATGTATATAGTTTATCATTAGAAATATATTTTTTTTATTTTCTTGTTTAAACTTTTCAAGATATTTCATAAATGTATCTAGTTTATCACTAGAAATATATTTTTTTATTTTCTTTTCCAAACTTTTCAACACATTTCATAAATGTATCTAGTTTATCATTAGAAATAAGTTTTTTTTAAATTTCAAACTTTTCAACACATTTCATAAATGTATATAGATTATCAATAGAAATTTATTTTTTGATTTCCTTTTTGAAATTTTTCAACACGTCATACATGTATCTAGTTTTTATCATTAGAAATATATTTTTTTGATTTTGAAACTTTTCAACACATTTCATAAATGTATCTAGTTTATTATTAGAAATATATATTTTTGATTTTCAAACATTTCAACACATCTCATAAATGTATCTAACGGTAGATTATCACTAGAAATATATCTTTTCATTTTCTTTTTCAAACTTTTTAACAGATTTCATAAATGTATATAGTTTATCATTAGAAATAAATTTTTTTATTTTCTTGTTCAAACTTTTCAACATATTTCATAAATGTATCTAGTTTATCACTAGAAATATATTTTTTGATTTTCTTTTACAAACTTTTCAACACATTTCATAAATGTATCTAGTTTATCATTAGAAATAAGTTTTTTTTTAAATTTCAAACTTTTCAACACATTTCATAATTGTATCTAGTTTATCATTAGAAATATATCTTTTATTTTCTTTTTCAAACTTTTCAACACATTTCATAAATGTATATAGTTTATCATTAGAAATATATTTTTTTAATTTTTTTGGTCAAATCTTTCTACATAGTTCAAAAATGTATCTAATTTATCATTAGAAAAATATTTCTTTGATTTTGATACTTTTCAACACATTTCAGCACTGTATCTAGTTTATCATTAGAAATATATTTTTTATTTTCTTTTTCAAACTTTTCAACACATCTCATAAATGTATCTACCTGTAGTTTATCATTAGAAATAAATTTTTTTCATTTTCTTTTTCAATCTTTTCAACACATCTCATAAATGTATCTACCGGTAGATTATCACTATAAATATATATTTTCATTTTCTTTTTCAAACTTTTCAACACATTTCATAAATGTATATAGTTTATCATTAAAAATATTTAATTTTAATCTTCTTGTTAAAACTTTTCAACACATTTTATAAATGTATCTAGTTTATCATTAGAAATATATTTTTTATTTTCTTTTTCAATCTTTTCAACACATCTCATAAATGTATCTAAAGGTAGATTATCACTAGAAATATATCTTTTCATTTTCTTTTTCAAACTTTTCAACACATTTCATAAATGTATATAGTTTATCATTAGAAATATATTTTTTTTATTTTCTTGTTCAAATCTTTCTACATAGTTCATAAATGTATCTAGTTTATCATTAGAAAAATATTTCTTTGATTTTGAAACTTTTCAACACATTTCAGCAATATATCTAGTTTATCATTAGAAATATATTTTTTATTTTCTTTTTCAAACTTTCCAACACATCTCATAAATGTATCTACCGGTAGTTTATCATTAGAAATATATTTTTTTATTTTCTTTTTCAAACGTTTCAACACATCTCATAAATGTATCTACCGGTAGTTTATCATTAGAAATAAATTTTTTTATTTTCTTTTTCAATCTTTTCAACACATCTCATAAATGTATCTACCGGTAGATTATCACTAAAAATATATCTTTTCATTTTCTTTTTCAAACTTTTCAACACATTTCATAAATGTATATAGTTTATCATTAGAAATATATTTTTTTTATTTTCTTGTTTAAACTTTTCAAGATATTTCATAAATGTATCTAGTTTATCATTAGAAATAAGTTTTTTTTAAATTTCAAACTTTTCAACACATTTCATAAATGTATCTAGTTTATCATTAGAAATATATCTTTTATTTTCTTTTTCAAACTTTTCAACACATTTCATAAATGTATATAGATTATCAATAGAAATTTATTTTTTGATTTCCTTTTTGAAATTTTTCAACACGTCACACATGTATCTAGTTTTTATCATTAGAAATATATTTTTTTGATTTTGAAACTTTTCAACACATTTCATAAATGTATCTAGTTTATTATTAGAAATATATATTTTTGATTTTCAAACATTTCAACACATCTCATAAATGTATCTAACGGTAGATTATCACTAGAAATATATCTTTTCATTTTCTTTTTCAAACTTTTTAACAGATTTCATAAATGTATATAGTTTATCATTAGAAATAAATTTTTTTATTTTCTTGTTCAAACTTTTCAACATATTTCATAAATGTATCTAGTTTATCACTAGAAATATATTTTTTGATTTTCTTTTACAAACTTTTCAACACATTTCATAAATGTATCTAGTTTATCATTAGAAATAAGTTTTTTTTAAAATTTCAAACTTTTCAACACATTTCAGCACTGTATCTAGTTTATCATTAGAAATATATTTTTTATTTTCTTTTTCAAACTTTTCAACACATCTCATAAATGTATCTACCTGTAGTTTATCATTAGAAATAAATTTTTTTCATTTTCTTTTTCAATCTTTTCAACACATCTCATAAATGTATCTACCGGTAGATTATCACTATAAATATATATTTTCATTTTCTTTTTCAAACTTTTCAACACATTTCATAAATGTATATAGTTTATCATTAAAAATATTTAATTTTAATCTTCTTGTTAAAACTTTTCAACACATTTTATAAATGTATCTAGTTTATCATTAGAAATATATTTTTTATTTTCTTTTTCAATCTTTTCAACACATCTCATAAATGTATCTAAAGGTAGATTATCACTAGAAATATATCTTTTCATTTTCTTTTTCAAACTTTTCAACACATTTCATAAATGTATATAGTTTATCATTAGAAATATATTTTTTTTATTTTCTTGTTCAAATCTTTCTACATAGTTCATAAATGTATCTAGTTTATCATTAGAAAAATATTTCTTTGATTTTGAAACTTTTCAACACATTTCAGCAATATATCTAGTTTATCATTAGAAATATATTTTTTATTTTCTTTTTCAAACTTTCCAACACATCTCATAAATGTATCTACCGGTAGTTTATCATTAGAAATATATTTTTTTATTTTCTTTTTCAAACTTTTCAACACATCTCATAAATGTATCTACCGGTAGTTTATCATTAGAAATAAATTTTTTTATTTTCTTTTTCAATCTTTTCAACACATCTCATAAATGTATCTACCGGTAGATTATCACTAAAAATATATCTTTTCATTTTCTTTTTCAAACTTTTCAACACATTTCATAAATGTATATAGTTTATCATTAGAAATATATTTTTTTTATTTTCTTGTTTAAACTTTTCAAGATATTTCATAAATGTATCTAGTTTATCATTAGAAATAAGTTTTTTTTAAATTTCAAACTTTTCAACACATTTCATAAATGTATCTAGTTTATCATTAGAAATATATCTTTTATTTTCTTTTTCAAACTTTTCAACACATTTCATAAATGTATATAGATTATCAATAGAAATTTATTTTTTGATTTCCTTTTTGAAATTTTTCAACACGTCACACATGTATCTAGTTTTTATCATTAGAAATATATTTTTTTGATTTTGAAACTTTTCAACACATTTCATAAATGTATCTAGTTTATTATTAGAAATATATATTTTTGATTTTCAAACATTTCAACACATCTCATAAATGTATCTAACGGTAGATTATCACTAGAAATATATCTTTTCATTTTCTTTTTCAAACTTTTTAACAGATTTCATAAATGTATATAGTTTATCATTAGAAATAAATTTTTTTATTTTCTTGTTCAAACTTTTCAACATATTTCATAAATGTATCTAGTTTATCACTAGAAATATATTTTTTGATTTTCTTTTACAAACTTTTCAACACATTTCATAAATGTATCTAGTTTATCATTAGAAATAAGTTTTTTTTAAAATTTCAAACTTTTCAACACATTTCAGCACTGTATCTAGTTTATCATTAGAAATATATTTTTTATTTTCTTTTTCAAACTTTTCAACACATCTCATAAATGTATCTACCTGTAGTTTATCATTAGAAATAAATTTTTTTCATTTTCTTTTTCAATCTTTTCAACACATCTCATAAATGTATCTACCGGTAGATTATCACTATAAATATATATTTTCATTTTCTTTTTCAAACTTTTCAACACATTTCATAAATGTATATAGTTTATCATTAAAAATATTTAATTTTAATCTTCTTGTTAAAACTTTTCAACACATTTTATAAATGTATCTAGTTTATCATTAGAAATATATTTTTTATTTTCTTTTTCAATCTTTTCAACACATCTCATAAATGTATCTAAAGGTAGATTATCACTAGAAATATATCTTTTCATTTTCTTTTTCAAACTTTTCAACACATTTCATAAATGTATATAGTTTATCATTAGAAATATATTTTTTTTATTTTCTTGTTCAAATCTTTCTACATAGTTCATAAATGTATCTAGTTTATCATTAGAAAAATATTTCTTTGATTTTGAAACTTTTCAACACATTTCAGCAATATATCTAGTTTATCATTAGAAATATATTTTTTATTTTCTTTTTCAAACTTTCCAACACATCTCATAAATGTATCTACCGGTAGTTTATCATTAGAAATATATTTTTTTATTTTCTTTTTCAAACTTTTCAACACATCTCATAAATGTATCTACCGGTAGTTTATCATTAGAAATAAATTTTTTTATTTTCTTTTTCAATCTTTTCAACACATCTCATAAATGTATCTACCGGTAGATTATCACTAAAAATATATTTTTTTTATTTTCTTGTTCAAACTTTTCAACAGATTTCATAAATGTATATAGTTTATCATTAGAAATATATTTTTCTATTTTCTTTTTCAAACTTTTCAACACATCTCATAAATGTATCTACCAGTAGTTTATCATTAGAAATATATTTTTTTATTTTCTTTTTCAAACTTTTCAACACATCTCATAAATGTATCTTCCGGTAGTTTATCATTAGAAATAAATTTTTTAATTTTCTTTTTCAACACATCTCATAAATGTATCTACCGGTAGATTATCACTAAAAATATATCTTTTCATTTTCTTTTTCAAACTTTTCAACACATTTCATAAATGTATATAGTTTATCATTAGAAATATATTTTTTTTATTTTCTTGTTTAAACTTTTCAAGATATTTCATAAATGTATCTAGTTTATCACTAGAAATATATTTTTTTATTTTCTTTTCCAAACTTTTCAACACATTTCATAAATGTATCTAGTTTATCATTAGAAATAAGTTTTTTTTAAATTTCAAACTTTTCAACACATTTCATAAATGTATCTAGTTTATCATTAGAAATATATCTTTTATTTTCTTTTTCAAACTTTTCAACACATTTCATAAATGTATATAGATTATCAATAGAAATTTATTTTTTGATTTCCTTTTTGAAATTTTTCAACACGTCATACATGTATCTAGTTTTTATCATTAGAAATATATTTTTTTGATTTTGAAACTTTTCAACACATTTCATAAATGTATCTAGTTTATTATTAGAAATATATATTTTTGATTTTCAAACATTTCAACACATCTCATAAATGTATCTAACGGTAGATTATCACTAGAAATATATCTTTTCATTTTCTTTTTCAAACTTTTTAACAGATTTCATAAATGTATATAGTTTATCATTAGAAATAAATTTTTTTATTTTCTTGTTCAAACTTTTCAACATATTTCATAAATGTATCTAGTTTATCACTAGAAATATATTTTTTGATTTTCTTTTACAAACTTTTCAACACATTTCATAAATGTATCTAGTTTATCATTAGAAATAAGTTTTTTTTTAAATTTCAAACTTTTCAACACATTTCATAATTGTATCTAGTTTATCATTAGAAATATATCTTTTATTTTCTTTTTCAAACTTTTCAACACATTTCATAAATGTATATAGTTTATCATTAGAAATATATTTTTTTAATTTTTTTGGTCAAATCTTTCTACATAGTTCAAAAATGTATCTAATTTATCATTAGAAAAATATTTCTTTGATTTTGATACTTTTCAACACATTTCAGCACTGTATCTAGTTTATCATTAGAAATATATTTTTTATTTTCTTTTTCAAACTTTTCAACACATCTCATAAATGTATCTACCTGTAGTTTATCATTAGAAATAAATTTTTTTCATTTTCTTTTTCAATCTTTTCAACACATCTCATAAATGTATCTACCGGTAGATTATCACTATAAATATATATTTTCATTTTCTTTTTCAAACTTTTCAACACATTTCATAAATGTATATAGTTTATCATTAGAAATAAGTTTTTTTTTTAATTTGAAACTTTTCAACACATTTCAGCACTGTATCTAGTTTATCATTAGAAATATATTTTTTATTTTCTTTTTCAAACTTTTCAACACATCTCATAAATGTATCTACCTGTAGTTTATCATTAGAAATAAATTTTTTTCATTTTCTTTTTCAATCTTTTCAACACATCTCATAAATGTATCTACCGGTAGATTATCACTATAAATATATATTTTCATTTTCTTTTTCAAACTTTTCAACACATTTCATAAATGTATATAGTTTATCATTAAAAATATTTAATTTTAATCTTCTTGTTAAAACTTTTCAACACATTTTATAAATGTATCTAGTTTATCATTAGAAATATATTTTTTATTTTCTTTTTCAATCTTTTCAACACATCTCATAAATGTATCTAAAGGTAGATTATCACTAGAAATATATCTTTTCATTTTCTTTTTCAAACTTTTCAACACATTTCATAAATGTATATAGTTTATCATTAGAAATATATTTTTTTTATTTTCTTGTTCAAATCTTTCTACATAGTTCATAAATGTATCTAGTTTATCATTAGAAAAATATTTCTTTGATTTTGAAACTTTTCAACACATTTCAGCAATATATCTAGTTTATCATTAGAAATATATTTTTTATTTTCTTTTTCAAACTTTCCAACACATCTCATAAATGTATCTACCGGTAGTTTATCATTAGAAATATATTTTTTTATTTTCTTTTTCAAACTTTTCAACACATCTCATAAATGTATCTACCGGTAGTTTATCATTAGAAATAAATTTTTTTATTTTCTTTTTCAATCTTTTCAACACATCTCATAAATGTATCTACCGGTAGATTATCACTAAAAATATATCTTTTCATTTTCTTTTTCAAACTTTTCAACACATTTCATAAATGTATATAGTTTATCATTAGAAATATATTTTTTTTATTTTCTTGTTTAAACTTTTCAAGATATTTCATAAATGTATCTAGTTTATCATTAGAAATAAGTTTTTTTTAAATTTCAAACTTTTCAACACATTTCATAAATGTATCTAGTTTATCATTAGAAATATATCTTTTATTTTCTTTTTCAAACTTTTCAACACATTTCATAAATGTATATAGATTATCAATAGAAATTTATTTTTTGATTTCCTTTTTGAAATTTTTGAACACGTCACACATGTATCTAGTTTTTATCATTAGAAATATATTTTTTTGATTTTGAAACTTTTCAACACATTTCATAAATGTATCTAGTTTATTATTAGAAATATATATTTTTGATTTTCAAACATTTCAACACATCTCATAAATGTATCTAACGGTAGATTATCACTAGAAATATATCTTTTCATTTTCTTTTTCAAACTTTTTAACAGATTTCATAAATGTATATAGTTTATCATTAGAAATAAATTTTTTTATTTTCTTGTTCAAACTTTTCAACATATTTCATAAATGTATCTAGTTTATCACTAGAAATATATTTTTTGATTTTCTTTTACAAACTTTTCAACACATTTCATAAATGTATCTAGTTTATCATTAGAAATAAGTTTTTTTTAAAATTTCAAACTTTTCAACACATTTCAGCACTGTATCTAGTTTATCATTAGAAATATATTTTTTATTTTCTTTTTCAAACTTTTCAACACATCTCATAAATGTATCTACCTGTAGTTTATCATTAGAAATAAATTTTTTTCATTTTCTTTTTCAATCTTTTCAACACATCTCATAAATGTATCTACCGGTAGATTATCACTATAAATATATATTTTCATTTTCTTTTTCAAACTTTTCAACACATTTCATAAATGTATATAGTTTATCATTAAAAATATTTAATTTTAATCTTCTTGTTAAAACTTTTCAACACATTTTATAAATGTATCTAGTTTATCATTAGAAATATATTTTTTATTTTCTTTTTCAATCTTTTCAACACATCTCATAAATGTATCTAAAGGTAGATTATCACTAGAAATATATCTTTTCATTTTCTTTTTCAAACTTTTCAACACATTTCATAAATGTATATAGTTTATCATTAGAAATATATTTTTTTTATTTTCTTGTTCAAATCTTTCTACATAGTTCATAAATGTATCTAGTTTATCATTAGAAAAATATTTCTTTGATTTTGAAACTTTTCAACACATTTCAGCAATATATCTAGTTTATCATTAGAAATATATTTTTTATTTTCTTTTTCAAACTTTCCAACACATCTCATAAATGTATCTACCGGTAGTTTATCATTAGAAATATATTTTTTTATTTTCTTTTTCAAACTTTTCAACACATCTCATAAATGTATCTACCGGTAGTTTATCATTAGAAATAAATTTTTTTATTTTCTTTTTCAATCTTTTCAACACATCTCATAAATGTATCTACCGGTAGATTATCACTAAAAATATATCTTTTCATTTTCTTTTTCAAACTTTTCAACACATTTCATAAATGTATATAGTTTATCATTAGAAATATATTTTTTTTATTTTCTTGTTTAAACTTTTCAAGATATTTCATAAATGTATCTAGTTTATCATTAGAAATAAGTTTTTTTTAAATTTCAAACTTTTCAACACATTTCATAAATGTATCTAGTTTATCATTAGAAATATATCTTTTATTTTCTTTTTCAAACTTTTCAACACATTTCATAAATGTATATAGATTATCAATAGAAATTTATTTTTTGAATTCCTTTTTGAAATTTTTCAACACGTCACACATGTATCTAGTTTTTATCATTAGAAATATATTTTTTTGATTTTGAAACTTTTCAACACATTTCATAAATGTATCTAGTTTATTATTAGAAATATATATTTTTGATTTTCAAACATTTCAACACATCTCATAAATGTATCTAACGGTAGATTATCACTAGAAATATATCTTTTCATTTTCTTTTTCAAACTTTTTAACAGATTTCATAAATGTATATAGTTTATCATTAGAAATAAATTTTTTTATTTTCTTGTTCAAACTTTTCAACATATTTCATAAATGTATCTAGTTTATCACTAGAAATATATTTTTTGATTTTCTTTTACAAACTTTTCAACACATTTCATAAATGTATCTAGTTTATCATTAGAAATAAGTTTTTTTTAAAATTTCAAACTTTTCAACACATTTCAGCACTGTATCTAGTTTATCATTAGAAATATATTTTTTATTTTCTTTTTCAAACTTTTCAACACATCTCATAAATGTATCTACCTGTAGTTTATCATTAGAAATAAATTTTTTTCATTTTCTTTTTCAATCTTTTCAACACATCTCATAAATGTATCTACCGGTAGATTATCACTATAAATATATATTTTCATTTTCTTTTTCAAACTTTTCAACACATTTCATAAATGTATATAGTTTATCATTAAAAATATTTAATTTTAATCTTCTTGTTAAAACTTTTCAACACATTTTATAAATGTATCTAGTTTATCATTAGAAATATATTTTTTATTTTCTTTTTCAATCTTTTCAACACATCTCATAAATGTATCTAAAGGTAGATTATCACTAGAAATATATCTTTTCATTTTCTTTTTCAAACTTTTCAACACATTTCATAAATGTATATAGTTTATCATTAGAAATATATTTTTTTTATTTTCTTGTTCAAATCTTTCTACATAGTTCATAAATGTATCTAGTTTATCATTAGAAAAATATTTCTTTGATTTTGAAACTTTTCAACACATTTCAGCAATATATCTAGTTTATCATTAGAAATATATTTTTTATTTTCTTTTTCAAACTTTCCAACACATCTCATAAATGTATCTACCGGTAGTTTATCATTAGAAATATATTTTTTTATTTTCTTTTTCAAACTTTTCAACACATCTCATAAATGTATCTACCGGTAGTTTATCATTAGAAATAAATTTTTTTATTTTCTTTTTCAATCTTTTCAACACATCTCATAAATGTATCTACCGGTAGATTATCACTAAAAATATATTTTTTTTATTTTCTTGTTCAAACTTTTCAACAGATTTCATAAATGTATATAGTTTATCATTAGAAATATATTTTTCTATTTTCTTTTTCAAACTTTTCAACACATCTCATAAATGTATCTACCAGTAGTTTATCATTAGAAATATATTTTTTTATTTTCTTTTTCAAACTTTTCAACACATCTCATAAATGTATCTTCCGGTAGTTTATCATTAGAAATAAATTTTTTAATTTTCTTTTTCAACACATCTCATAAATGTATCTACCGGTAGATTATCACTAAAAATATATCTTTTCATTTTCTTTTTCAAACTTTTCAACACATTTCATAAATGTATATAGTTTATCATTAGAAATATATTTTTTTTATTTTCTTGTTTAAACTTTTCAAGATATTTCATAAATGTATCTAGTTTATCACTAGAAATATATTTTTTTATTTTCTTTTCCAAACTTTTCAACACATTTCATAAATGTATCTAGTTTATCATTAGAAATAAGTTTTTTTTAAATTTCAAACTTTTCAACACATTTCATAAATGTATCTAGTTTATCATTAGAAATATATCTTTTATTTTCTTTTTCAAACTTTTCAACACATTTCATAAATGTATATAGATTATCAATAGAAATTTATTTTTTGATTTCCTTTTTGAAATTTTTCAACACGTCATACATGTATCTAGTTTTTATCATTAGAAATATATTTTTTTGATTTTGAAACTTTTCAACACATTTCATAAATGTATCTAGTTTATTATTAGAAATATATATTTTTGATTTTCAAACATTTCAACACATCTCATAAATGTATCTAACGGTAGATTATCACTAGAAATATATCTTTTCATTTTCTTTTTCAAACTTTTTAACAGATTTCATAAATGTATATAGTTTATCATTAGAAATAAATTTTTTTATTTTCTTGTTCAAACTTTTCAACATATTTCATAAATGTATCTAGTTTATCACTAGAAATATATTTTTTGATTTTCTTTTACAAACTTTTCAACACATTTCATAAATGTATCTAGTTTATCATTAGAAATAAGTTTTTTTTTAAATTTCAAACTTTTCAACACATTTCATAATTGTATCTAGTTTATCATTAGAAATATATCTTTTATTTTCTTTTTCAAACTTTTCAACACATTTCATAAATGTATATAGTTTATCATTAGAAATATATTTTTTTAATTTTTTTGGTCAAATCTTTCTACATAGTTCAAAAATGTATCTAATTTATCATTAGAAAAATATTTCTTTGATTTTGATACTTTTCAACACATTTCAGCACTGTATCTAGTTTATCATTAGAAATATATTTTTTATTTTCTTTTTCAAACTTTTCAACACATCTCATAAATGTATCTACCTGTAGTTTATCATTAGAAATAAATTTTTTTCATTTTCTTTTTCAATCTTTTCAACACATCTCATAAATGTATCTACCGGTAGATTATCACTATAAATATATATTTTCATTTTCTTTTTCAAACTTTTCAACACATTTCATAAATGTATATAGTTTATCATTAGAAATAAGTTTTTTTTTTAATTTGAAACTTTTCAACACATTTCAGCACTGTATCTAGTTTATCATTAGAAATATATTTTTTATTTTCTTTTTCAAACTTTTCAACACATCTCATAAATGTATCTACCTGTAGTTTATCATTAGAAATAAATTTTTTTCATTTTCTTTTTCAATCTTTTCAACACATCTCATAAATGTATCTACCGGTAGATTATCACTATAAATATATATTTTCATTTTCTTTTTCAAACTTTTCAACACATTTCATAAATGTATATAGTTTATCATTAAAAATATTTAATTTTAATCTTCTTGTTAAAACTTTTCAACACATTTTATAAATGTATCTAGTTTATCATTAGAAATATATTTTTTATTTTCTTTTTCAATCTTTTCAACACATCTCATAAATGTATCTAAAGGTAGATTATCACTAGAAATATATCTTTTCATTTTCTTTTTCAAACTTTTCAACACATTTCATAAATGTATATAGTTTATCATTAGAAATATATTTTTTTTATTTTCTTGTTCAAATCTTTCTACATAGTTCATAAATGTATCTAGTTTATCATTAGAAAAATATTTCTTTGATTTTGAAACTTTTCAACACATTTCAGCAATATATCTAGTTTATCATTAGAAATATATTTTTTATTTTCTTTTTCAAACTTTCCAACACATCTCATAAATGTATCTACCGGTAGTTTATCATTAGAAATATATTTTTTTATTTTCTTTTTCAAACTTTTCAACACATCTCATAAATGTATCTACCGGTAGTTTATCATTAGAAATAAATTTTTTTATTTTCTTTTTCAATCTTTTCAACACATCTCATAAATGTATCTACCGGTAGATTATCACTAAAAATATATCTTTTCATTTTCTTTTTCAAACTTTTCAACACATTTCATAAATGTATATAGTTTATCATTAGAAATATATATTTTTTATTTTCTTGTTTAAACTTTTCAAGATATTTCATAAATGTATCTAGTTTATCATTAGAAATAAGTTTTTTTTAAATTTCAAACTTTTCAACACATTTCATAAATGTATCTAGTTTATCATTAGAAATATATCTTTTATTTTCTTTTTCAAACTTTTCAACACATTTCATAAATGTATATAGATTATCAATAGAAATTTATTTTTTGATTTCCTTTTTGAAATTTTTCAACACGTCACACATGTATCTAGTTTTTATCATTAGAAATATATTTTTTTGATTTTGAAACTTTTCAACACATTTCATAAATGTATCTAGTTTATTATTAGAAATATATATTTTTGATTTTCAAACATTTCAACACATCTCATAAATGTATCTAACGGTAGATTATCACTAGAAATATATCTTTTCATTTTCTTTTTCAAACTTTTTAACAGATTTCATAAATGTATATAGTTTATCATTAGAAATAAATTTTTTTATTTTCTTGTTCAAACTTTTCAACATATTTCATAAATGTATCTAGTTTATCACTAGAAATATATTTTTTGATTTTCTTTTAAAAACTTTTCAACACATTTCATAAATGTATCTAGTTTATCATTAGAAATAAGTTTTTTTTAAAATTTCAAACTTTTCAACACATTTCAGCACTGTATCTAGTTTATCATTAGAAATATATTTTTTATTTTCTTTTTCAAACTTTTCAACACATCTCATAAATGTATCTACCTGTAGTTTATCATTAGAAATAAATTTTTTTCATTTTCTTTTTCAATCTTTTCAACACATCTCATAAATGTATCTACCGGTAGATTATCCCTATAAATATATATTTTCATTTTCTTTTTCAAACTTTTCAACACATTTCATAAATGTATATAGTTTATCATTAAAAATATTTAATTTTAATCTTCTTGTTAAAACTTTTCAACACATTTTATAAATGTATCTAGTTTATCATTAGAAATATATTTTTTATTTTCTTTTTCAATCTTTTCAACACATCTCATAAATGTATCTAAAGGTAGATTATCACTAGAAATATATCTTTTCATTTTCTTTTTCAAACTTTTCAACACATTTCATAAATGTATATAGTTTATCATTAGAAATATATTTTTTTTATTTTCTTGTTCAAATCTTTCTACATAGTTCATAAATGTATCTAGTTTATCATTAGAAAAATATTTCTTTGATTTTGAAACTTTTCAACACATTTCAGCAATATATCTAGTTTATCATTAGAAATATATTTTTTATTTTCTTTTTCAAACTTTCCAACACATCTCATAAATGTATCTACCGGTAGTTTATCATTAGAAATATATTTTTTTATTTTCTTTTTCAAACTTTTCAACACATCTCATAAATGTATCTACCGGTAGTTTATCATTAGAAATAAATTTTTTTATTTTCTTTTTCAATCTTTTCAACACATCTCATAAATGTATCTACCGGTAGATTATCACTAAAAATATATCTTTTCATTTTCTTTTTCAAACTTTTCAACACATTTCATAAATGTATATAGTTTATCATTAGAAATATATTTTTTTTATTTTCTTGTTTAAACTTTTCAAGATATTTCATAAATGTATCTAGTTTATCATTAGAAATAAGTTTTTTTTAAATTTCAAACTTTTCAACACATTTCATAAATGTATCTAGTTTATCATTAGAAATATATCTTTTATTTTCTTTTTCAAACTTTTCAACACATTTCATAAATGTATATAGATTATCAATAGAAATTTATTTTTTGATTTCCTTTTTGAAATTTTTCAACACGTCACACATGTATCTAGTTTTTATCATTAGAAATATATTTTTTTGATTTTGAAACTTTTCAACACATTTCATAAATGTATCTAGTTTATTATTAGAAATATATATTTTTGATTTTCAAACATTTCAACACATCTCATAAATGTATCTAACGGTAGATTATCACTAGAAATATATCTTTTCATTTTCTTTTTCAAACTTTTTAACAGATTTCATAAATGTATATAGTTTATCATTAGAAATAAATTTTTTTATTTTCTTGTTCAAACTTTTCAACATATTTCATAAATGTATCTAGTTTATCACTAGAAATATATTTTTTGATTTTCTTTTACAAACTTTTCAACACATTTCATAAATGTATCTAGTTTATCATTAGAAATAAGTTTTTTTTAAAATTTCAAACTTTTCAACACATTTCATAATTGTATCTAGTTTATCATTAGAAATATATCTTTTATTTTCTTTTTCAAACTTTTCAACACATTTCATAAATGTATATAGTTTATCATTAGAAATATATTTTTTTTATTTTTTTGGTCAAATCTTTCTACATAGTTCAAAAATGTATCTAATTTATCATTAGAAAAATATTTCTTTGATTTTGATACTTTTCAACACATTTCAGCACTGTATCTAGTTTATCATTAGAAATATATTTTTTATTTTCTTTTTAAAACTTTTCAACACATCTCATAAATGTATCTACCTGTAGTTTATCATTAGAAATAAATTTTTTTCATTTTCTTTTTCAATCTTTTCAACACATCTCATAAATGTATCTACCGGTAGATTATCACTATAAATATATATTTTCATTTTCTTTTTCAAACTTTTCAACACATTTCATAAATGTATATAGTTTATCATTAAAAATATTTAATTTTAATCTTCTTGTTAAAACTTTTCAACACATTTTATAAATGTATCTAGTTTATCATTAGAAATATATTTTTATTTTCTTTTTCAAACTTTTCAAAACATCTCATAAATGTATCTACCGGTAGTTTATCATTAGAAATATATTTTTTCATTTTCTTTTTCAATCTTTTCAACACATCTCATAAATGTATCTAACGGTAGATTATCACTAGAAATATATCATTTCATTTTCTTTTTCAAACTTTTCAACACATTTCATAAATGTATATAGTTTATCATTAGAAATATATTTTTTTTATTTTCTTGTTCAAATCTTTCTACATAGTTCATAAATGTATCTAGTTTATCATTAGAAAAATATTTCTTTGATTTTGAAACTTTTCAACACATTTCAGCAACATATCTAGTTTATCATTAGAAATATATTTTTTATTTTCTTTTTCAAACTTTCCAACACATCTCATAAATGTATCTACCGGTAGTTTATCATTAGAACTAAATTTTTTTATTTTCTTTTTCAACACATCTCATAAATGTATCTACCGGTAGATTATCACTAAAAATATATCTTTTCATTTTCTTTTTCAAACTTTTTAACAGATTTCATAAATGTATATAGTTTATCATTAGAAATAAATTTTTTTATTTTCTTGTTCAAACTTTTCAACATATTTCATAAATGTATCTAGTTTATCACTAGAAATATATTTTTTGATTTTCTTTTACAAACTTTTCAACACATTTCATAAATGTATCTAGTTTATCATTAGAAATAAGTTTTTTTTTTAATTTCAAACTTTTCAACACATTTCATAATTGTATCTAGTTTATCATTAGAAATATATCTTTTATTTTCTTTTTCAAACTTTTCAACACATTTCATAAATGTATATAGTTTATCATTAGAAATATATTTTTTTTATTTTTTTGGTCAAATCTTTCTACATAGTTCATAAATGTATCTAATTTATCATTAGAAAAATATTTCTTTGATTTTGATACTTTTCAACACATTTCAGCACTGTATCTAGTTTATCATTAGAAATATATTTTTTATTTTCTTTTTAAAACTTTTCAACACATCTCATAAATGTATCTACCTGTAGTTTATCATTAGAAATAAATTTTTTGATTTTCTTTTACAAACTTTTCAACACATTTCATAAATGTATCTAGTTTATCATTAGAAATAAGTTTTTTTTTTAATTTCAAACTTTTCAACACATTTCATAATTGTATCTAGTTTATCATTAGAAATATATCTTTTATTTTCTTTTTCAAACTTTTCAACACATTTCATAAATGTATATAGTTTATCATTAGAAATATATTTTTTTTATTTTTTTGGTCAAATCTTTCTACATAGTTCATAAATGTATCTAATTTATCATTAGAAAAATATTTCTTTGATTTTGATACTTTTCAACACATTTCAGCACTGTATCTAGTTTATCACTAGAAATATATCATTTCATTTTCTTTTTCAAAATTTTCAACACATTTCATAAATGTATATAGTTTATCATTAGAAATATATTTTTTTTATTTTCTTGTTCAAATCTTTCTACATAGTTCATAAATGTATCTAGTTTATCATTAGAAAAATATTTCTTTGATTTTGAAACTTTTCAACACATTTCAGCAACATACCTAGTTTATCATTAGAAATATATTTTTTATTTTCTTTTTCAAACTTTCCAACACATCTCATAAATGTATCTACTGGTAGTTTATCATTAGAACTAAATTTTTTTATTTTCTTTTTCAACACATCTCATAAATGTATCTACCGGTAGATTATCACTAAAAATATATCTTTTCATTTTCTTTTTCAAACTTTTTAACAGATTTCATAAATGTATATAGTTTATCATTAGAAATAAATTTTTTTATTTTCTTGTTCAAACTTTTCAACATATTTCATAAATGTATCTAGTTTATCACTAGAAATATATTTTTTGATTTTCTTTTACAAACTTTTCAACACATTTCATAAATGTATCTAGTTTATCATTAGAAATAAGTTTTTTTTTTAATTTCAAACTTTTCAACACATTTCAGCACTGTATCTAGTTTATCATTAGAAATATATTTTTTATTTTCTTTTTCAAACTTTTCAACACATCTCATAAATGTATCTACCTGTAGTTTATCATTAGAAATAAATTTTTTTCATTTTCTTTTTCAATCTTTTCAACACATCTCATAAATGTATCTACCGGTAGATTATCACTATAAATATATATTTTCATTTTCTTTTTCAAACTTTTCAACACATTTCATAAATGTATATAGTTTATCATTAAAAATATTTAATTTTAATCTTCTTGTTAAAACTTTTCAACACATTTTATAAATGTATCTAGTTTATCATTAGAAATATATTTTTTATTTTCTTTTTCAATCTTTTCAACACATCTCATAAATGTATCTAAAGGTAGATTATCACTAGAAATATATCTTTTCATTTTCTTTTTCAAACTTTTCAACACATTTCATAAATGTATATAGTTTATCATTAGAAATATATTTTTTTTATTTTCTTGTTCAAATCTTTCTACATAGTTCATAAATGTATCTAGTTTATCATTAGAAAAATATTTCTTTGATTTTGAAACTTTTCAACACATTTCAGCAATATATCTAGTTTATCATTAGAAATATATTTTTTATTTTCTTTTTCAAACTTTCCAACACATCTCATAAATGTATCTACCGGTAGTTTATCATTAGAAATATATTTTTTTATTTTCTTTTTCAAACTTTTCAACACATCTCATAAATGTATCTACCGGTAGTTTATCATTAGAAATAAATTTTTTTATTTTCTTTTTCAATCTTTTCAACACATCTCATAAATGTATCTACCGGTAGATTATCACTAAAAATATATTTTTTTTATTTTCTTGTTCAAACTTTTCAACAGATTTCATAAATGTATATAGTTTATCATTAGAAATATATTTTTCTATTTTCTTTTTCAAACTTTTCAACACATCTCATAAATGTATCTACCAGTAGTTTATCACTAGAAATATATCTTTTTATTTTCTTTTTCAAACTTTTCAACACATTTCATAAATGTATATAGTTTATCATTAGAAATATATTTTTTTTATTTTCTTGTTTAAACTTTTCAAGATATTTCATAAATGTATCTAGTTTATCACTAGAAATATATTTTTTTATTTTCTTTTCCAAACTTTTCAACACATTTCATAAATGTATCTAGTTTATCATTAGAAATAAGTTTTTTTTAAATTTCAAACTTTTCAACACATTTCATAAATGTATCTAGTTTATCATTAGAAATATATCTTTTATTTTCTTTTTCAAACTTTTCAACACATTTCATAAATGTATATAGATTATCAATAGAAATTTATTTTTTGATTTCCTTTTTGAAATTTTTCAACACGTCATACATGTATCTAGTTTTTATCATTAGAAATATATTTTTTTGATTTTGAAACTTTTCAACACATTTCATAAATGTATCTAGTTTATTATTAGAAATATATATTTTTGATTTTCAAACATTTCAACACATCTCATAAATGTATCTAACGGTAGATTATCACTAGAAATATATCTTTTCATTTTCTTTTTCAAACTTTTTAACAGATTTCATAAATGTATATAGTTTATCATTAGAAATAAATTTTTTTATTTTCTTGTTCAAACTTTTCAACATATTTCATAAATGTATCTAGTTTATCACTAGAAATATATTTTTTGATTTTCTTTTACAAACTTTTCAACACATTTCATAAATGTATCTAGTTTATCATTAGAAATAAGTTTTTTTTTAAATTTCAAACTTTTCAACACATTTCATAATTGTATCTAGTTTATCATTAGAAATATATCTTTTATTTTCTTTTTCAAACTTTTCAACACATTTCATAAATGTATATAGTTTATCATTAGAAATATATTTTTTTAATTTTTTTGGTCAAATCTTTCTACATAGTTCAAAAATGTATCTAATTTATCATTAGAAAAATATTTCTTTGATTTTGATACTTTTCAACACATTTCAGCACTGTATCTAGTTTATCATTAGAAATATATTTTTTATTTTCTTTTTAAAACTTTTCAACACATCTCATAAATGTATCTACCTGTAGTTTATCATTAGAAATAAATTTTTTTCATTTTCTTTTTCAATCTTTTCAACACATCTCATAAATGTATCTACCGGTAGATTATCACTATAAATATATATTTTCATTTTCTTTTTCAAACTTTTCAACACATTTCATAAATGTATATAGTTTATCATTAAAAATATTTAATTTTAATCTTCTTGTTAAAACTTTTCAACACATTTTATAAATGTATCTAGTTTATCATTAGAAATATATTTTTTATTTTCTTTTTCAATCTTTTCAACACATCTCATAAATGTATCTAACGGTAGATTATCACTAGAAATATATCTTTTCATTTTCTTTTTCAAACTTTTCAACACATTTCATAAATGTATATAGTTTATCATTAGAAATATATTTTTTTTTTTTCTTGTTCAAATCTTTCTACATAGTTCATAAATGTATCTAGTTTATCATTAGAAAAATATTTCTTTGATTTTGAAACTTTTCAACACATTTCAGCAATATATCTAGTTTATCATTAGAAATATATGTTTTATTTTCTTTTTCAAACTTTCCAACACATCTCATAAATGTATCTACCGGTAGTTTATCATTAGAAATATATTTTTTTATTTTCTTTTTCAAACTTTTCAACACATCTCATAAATGTATCTACCGGTAGTTTATCATTAGAAATAAATTTTTTTATTTTCTTTTTCAATCTTTTCAACACATCTCATAAATGTATCTACCGGTAGATTATCACTAAAAATATATTTTTTTTATTTTCTTGTTCAAACTTTTCAACAGATTTCATAAATGTATATAATTTATCATTAGAAATATATTTTTCTATTTTCTTTTTCAAACTTTTCAACACATCTCATAAATGTATCTACCAGTAGTTTATCATTAGAAATATATTTTTTTATTTTCTTTTTCAAACTTTTCAACACATCTCATAAATGTATCTTCCGGTAGTTTATCATTAGAAATAAATTTTTTAATTTTCTTTTTCAACACATCTCATAAATGTATCTACCGGTAGATTATCACTAAAAATATATCTTTTCATTTTCTTTTTCAAACTTTTCAACACATTTCATAAATGTATATAGTTTATCATTAGAAATATATTTTTTTTATTTTCTTGTTTAAACTTTTCAAGATATTTCATAAATGTATCTAGTTTATCACTAGAAATATATTTTTTTATTTTCTTTTCCAAACTTTTCAACACATTTCATAAATGTATCTAGTTTATCATTAGAAATAAGTTTTTTTTAAATTTCAAACTTTTCAACACATTTCATAAATGTATCTAGTTTATCATTAGAAATATATCTTTTATTTTCTTTTTCAAACTTTTCAACACATTTCATAAATGTATATAGATTATCAATAGATATTTATTTTTTGATTTCCTTTTTGAAATTTTTCAACACGTCATACATGTATCTAGTTTTTATCATTAGAAATATATTTTTTTGATTTTGAAACTTTTCAACACATTTCATAAATGTATCTAGTTTATTATTAGAAATATATATTTTTGATTTTCAAACATTTCAACACATCTCATAAATGTATCTAACGGTAGATTATCACTAGAAATATATCTTTTCATTTTCTTTTTCAAACTTTTTAACAGATTTCATAAATGTATATAGTTTATCATTAGAAATATATTTTTTTATTTTCTTGTTCAAACTTTTCAACATATTTCATAAATGTATCTAGTTTATCACTAGAAATATATTTTTTGATTTTCTTTTACAAACTTTTCAACACATTTCATAAATGTATCTAGTTTATCATTAGAAATAAGTTTTTTTTTAAATTTCAAACTTTTCAACACATTTCATAATTGTATCTAGTTTATCATTAGAAATATATCTTTTATTTTCTTTTTCAAACTTTTCAACACATTTCATAAATGTATATAGTTTATCATTAGAAATATATTTTTTTTATTTTTTTGGTCAAATCTTTCTACATAGTTCAAAAATGTATCTAATTTATCATTAGAAAAATATTTCTTTGATTTTGATACTTTTCAACACATTTCAGCACTGTATCTAGTTTATCATTAGAAATATATTTTTTATTTTCTTTTTAAAACTTTTCAACACATCTCATAAATGTATCTACCTGTAGTTTATCATTAGAAATAAATTTTTTTCATTTTCTTTTTCAATCTTTTCAACACATCTCATAAATGTATCTACCGGTAGATTATCACTATAAATATATATTTTCATTTTCTTTTTCAAACTTTTCAACACATTTCATAAATGTATATAGTTTATCATTAAAAATATTTAATTTTAATCTTCTTGTTAAAACTTTTCAACACATTTTATAAATGTATCTAGTTTATCATTAGAAATATATTTTTTATTTTCTTTTTCAATCTTTTCAACACATCTCATAAATGTATCTAACGGTAGATTATCACTAGAAATATATCTTTTCATTTTCTTTTTCAAACTTTTCAACACATTTCATAAATGTATATAGTTTATCATTAGAAATATATTTTTTTTATTTTCTTGTTCAAATCTTTCTACATAGTTCATAAATGTATCTAGTTTATCATTAGAAAAATATTTCTTTGATTTTGAAACTTTTCAACACATTTCAGCAATATATCTAGTTTATCATTAGAAATATATGTTTTATTTTCTTTTTCAAACTTTCCAACACATCTCATAAATGTATCTACCGGTAGTTTATCATTAGAAATATATTTTTTTATTTTCTTTTTCAAACTTTTCAACACATCTCATAAATGTATCTACCGGTAGTTTATCATAAGAAATAAATTTTTTTATTTTCTTTTTCAATCTTTTCAACACATCTCATAAATGTATCTACTGGTAGATTATCACTAAAAATATATTTTTTAATTTTCTTGTTCAAACTTTTCAACAGATTTCATAAATGTATATAGTTTATCATTAGAAATATATTTTTCTATTTTCTTTTTCAAACTTTTCAACACATCTCATAAATGTATCTACCAGTAGTTTATCATTAGAAATATATTTTTTTATTTTCTTTTTCAAACTTTTCAACACATCTCATAAATGTATCTTCCGGTAGTTTATCATTAGAAATAAATTTTTTAATTTTCTTTTTCAACACATCTCATAAATGTATCTACCGGTAGATTATCACTATAAATATATCTTTTCATTTTCTTTTTCAAACTTTTCAACAGATTTCATAAATGTATATAGTTTATCATTAGAAATATATTTTTTTATTTTCTTGTTCAAACTTTTCAACATATTTCATAAATGTATCTAGTTTATCATTAGAAAAATATTTCTTTGATTTTGAAACTTTTCAACACATTTCAGCAATATATCTAGTTTATCATTAGAAATATATTTTGTATTTTCTTTTTCAAACTTTCCAACACGTCTCATAAATGTATCTACCGGTAGTTTATCATTAGAAATATATTTTTTTATTTTCTTTTTCAAACTTTTCAACACATCTCATAAATGTATCTACCGGTAGTTTATCATTAGAAATATATTTTTTTATTTTCTTTTTCAAACTTTTCAACACATCTCATAAATGTATCTACCGGTAGATTATCACTAAAAATATATCTTTTCATTTTCTTTTTCAAACTTTTCAACAGATTTCATAAATGTATCTAGTTTATCATTAGAAATATATCTTTTATTTTCTTTTTCAAACTTTTCAACACATTTCATAAATGTATCTAGTTTATCATTAGAAATATATATTTTTGATGTTCAAACATTTCAACACATCTCATAAATGTATCTAACGGTAGATTATCACTAGAAATATATCTTTTCATTTTCTTTTTCAAGCTTTTCAACACTTTTCATAAATGTATATACTTTATCATTATAAATATTTTTTTAAAATCTTCTTGTTAAAACTTTTCAACACATTTCATAAATGTATCTAATTTATCATTAGAAAAATATTTCTTTGATTTTAAAACTTTTCAACATATTTCAGCAATATATCTAGTTTATCATAAGAAATATATTTTTTATTTTATTTTTCAATCTTTTCAACACATCTCATAAATGTATTTACCGGTAGATTATCACTAGAAATATATCTTTTCATTTTCTTTTTCAAACTTTTCAACACATTTTATAAATTTATATAGTTTATCATTAGAAATATATTTTTTTTATTTTCTTGTTCAAACTTTTCAACATATTTCATAAATGTATCTAGTTTATCATTAGAAATAAGTTTTTTTTAAATTTCAAACTTTTCAACACATTTCATAAATGTATCTAGTTTATCATTAGAAATATATCTTTTATTTTCTTTTTCAAACTTTTCAACACATTTCATAAATGTATATAGTTTATCATTATAAATATTTTTTTTTGATTTTCAAACTTTTCAACACATTTCATAAGTGTATATAGATTATCAATAGAAATTTAATTTTTGATTTCCTTTTTGAAATTTTTCAACACATTTCATACACGTATCTAGTTTTTATCATTAGAAATATATGTCTTTGATTTTGAAACTTTTCAACACATTTCATAAATGTATCTACCGGTAGTTTATCATTAGAAATAAATTTTTTTATTTTCTTTTTCAATCTTTTCAACACATCTCATAAATGTATCTACCGGTAGATTATCACTAAAAATATATCTTTTCATTTTCTTTTTCAAACTTTTCAACACATTTCATAAATGTATATAGTTTATCATTAGAAATATATTTTTTTTATTTTCTTGTTTAAACTTTTCAAGATATTTCATAAATGTATCTAGTTTATCATTAGAAATAAGTTTTTTTTAAATTTCAAACTTTTCAACACATTTCATAAATGTATCTAGTTTATCATTAGAAATATATCTTTTATTTTCTTTTTCAAACTTTTCAACACATTTCATAAATGTATATAGATTATCAATAGAAATTTATTTTTTGATTTCCTTTTTGAAATTTTTCAACACGTCACACATGTATCTAGTTTTTATCATTAGAAATATATTTTTTTGATTTTGAAACTTTTCAACACATTTCATAAATGTATCTAGTTTATTATTAGAAATATATATTTTTGATTTTCAAACATTTCAACACATCTCATAAATGTATCTAACGGTAGATTATCACTAGAAATATATCTTTTCATTTTCTTTTTCAAACTTTTTAACAGATTTCATAAATGTATATAGTTTATCATTAGAAATAAATTTTTTTATTTTCTTGTTCAAACTTTTCAACATATTTCATAAATGTATCTAGTTTATCACTAGAAATATATTTTTTGATTTTCTTTTACAAACTTTTCAACACATTTCATAAATGTATCTAGTTTATCATTAGAAATAAGTTTTTTTTTAAATTTCAAACTTTTCAACACATTTCATAATTGTATCTAGTTTATCATTAGAAATATATCTTTTATTTTCTTTTTCAAACTTTTCAACACATTTCATAAATGTATATAGTTTATCATTAGAAATATATTTTTTTTATTTTTTTGGTCAAATCTTTCTACATAGTTCAAAAATGTATCTAATTTATCATTAGAAAAATATTTCTTTGATTTTGATACTTTTCAACACATTTCAGCACTGTATCTAGTTTATCATTAGAAATATATTTTTTATTTTCTTTTTAAAACTTTTCAACACATCTCATAAATGTATCTACCTGTAGTTTATCATTAGAAATAAATTTTTTTCATTTTCTTTTTCAATCTTTTCAACACATCTCATAAATGTATCTAACGGTAGATTATCACTAGAAATATATCTTTTCATTTTCTTTTTCAAACTTTTCAACACATTTCATAAATGTATATAGTTTATCATTAGAAATATATTTTTTTTATTTTCTTGTTCAAATCTTTCTACATAGTTCATAAATGTATCTAGTTTATCATTAGAAAAATATTTCTTTGATTTTGAAACTTTTCAACACATTTCAGCAATATATCTAGTTTATCATTAGAAATATATGTTTTATTTTCTTTTTCAAACTTTCCAACACATCTCATAAATGTATCTACCGGTAGTTTATCATTAGAAATATATTTTTTTATTTTCTTTTTCAAACTTTTCAACACATCTCATAAATGTATCTACCGGTAGTTTATCATAAGAAATAAATTTTTTTATTTTCTTTTTCAATCTTTTCAACACATCTCATAAATGTATCTACTGGTAGATTATCACTAAAAATATATTTTTTTATTTTCTTGTTCAAACTTTTCAACAGATTTCATAAATGTATATAGTTTATCATTAGAAATATATTTTTCTATTTTCTTTTTCAAACTTTTCAACACATCTCATAAATGTATCTACCAGTAGTTTATCATTAGAAATATATTTTTTTATTTTCTTTTTCAAACTTTTCAACACATCTCATAAATGTATCTTCCGGTAGTTTATCATTAGAAATAAATTTTTTAATTTTCTTTTTCAACACATCTCATAAATGTATCTACCGGTAGATTATCACTATAAATATATCTTTTCATTTTCTTTTTCAAACTTTTCAACAGATTTCATAAATGTATATAGTTTATCATTAGAAATATATTTTTTTATTTTCTTGTTCAAACTTTTCAACATATTTCATAAATGTATCTAGTTTATCATTAGAAAAATATTTCTTTGATTTTGAAACTTTTCAACACATTTCAGCAATATATCTAGTTTATCATTAGAAATATATTTTGTATTTTCTTTTTCAAACTTTCCAACACGTCTCATAAATGTATCTAAAGGTAGTTTATCATTAGAAATATATTTTTTTATTTTCTTTTTCAAACTTTTCAACACATCTCATAAATGTATCTATCGGTAGTTTATCATTAGAAATAAATTTTTTTATTTTCTTTTTCAATCTTTTCAACACATCTCATAAATGTATCTACCGGTAGATTATCACTAAAAATATATCTTTTCATTTTCTTTTTCAAACTTTTCAACAGATTTCATAAATGTATATAGTTTATCATTAGAAATAAATTTTTTTATTTTCTTGTTCAAACTTTTCAACATATTTCATAAATGTATCTAGTTTATCACTAGAAATATATTTTTTGATTTTCTTTTACAAACTTTTCAACACATTTCATAAATGTATCTAGTTTATCATTAGAAATAAGTTTTTTTTAAATTTCAAACTTTTCAACACATTTCATAAATGTATCTAGTTTATCATTAGAAATATATCTTTTATTTTCTTTTTCAAACTTTTCAACACATTTCATAAATGTATCTAGTTTTTATCATTAGAAATATATGTCTTTGATTTTGAAACTTTTCAACACATTTCATAAATGTATCTACCGGTAGTTTATCATTAGAAATAAATTTTTTTATTTTCTTTTTCAATCTTTTCAACACATCTCATAAATGTATCTACCGGTAGATTATCACTAAAAATATATCTTTTCATTTTCTTTTTCAAACTTTTCAACACATTTCATAAATGTATATAGTTTATCATTAGAAATATATTTTTTTTATTTTCTTGTTTAAACTTTTCAAGATATTTCATAAATGTATCTAGTTTATCATTAGAAATAAGTTTTTTTTAAATTTCAAACTTTTCAACACATTTCATAAATGTATCTAGTTTATCATTAGAAATATATCTTTTATTTTCTTTTTCAAACTTTTCAACACATTTCATAAATGTATATAGATTATCAATAGAAATTTATTTTTTGATTTCCTTTTTGAAATTTTTCAACACGTCACACATGTATCTAGTTTTTATCATTAGAAATATATTTTTTTGATTTTGAAACTTTTCAACACATTTCATAAATGTATCTAGTTTATTATTAGAAATATATATTTTTGATTTTCAAACATTTCAACACATCTCATAAATGTATCTAACGGTAGATTATCACTAGAAATATATCTTTTCATTTTCTTTTTCAAACTTTTTAACAGATTTCATAAATGTATATAGTTTATCATTAGAAATAAATTTTTTTATTTTCTTGTTCAAACTTTTCAACATATTTCATAAATGTATCTAGTTTATCACTAGAAATATATTTTTTGATTTTCTTTTACAAACTTTTCAACACATTTCATAAATGTATCTAGTTTATCATTAGAAATAAGTTTTTTTTTAAATTTCAAACTTTTCAACACATTTCATAATTGTATCTAGTTTATCATTAGAAATATATCTTTTATTTTCTTTTTCAAACTTTTCAACACATTTCATAAATGTATATAGTTTATCATTAGAAATATATTTTTTTTATTTTTTTGGTCAAATCTTTCTACATAGTTCAAAAATGTATCTAATTTATCATTAGAAAAATATTTCTTTGATTTTGATACTTTTCAACACATTTCAGCACTGTATCTAGTTTATCATTAGAAATATATTTTTTATTTTCTTTTTAAAACTTTTCAACACATCTCATAAATGTATCTACCTGTAGTTTATCATTAGAAATAAATTTTTTTCATTTTCTTTTTCAATCTTTTCAACACATCTCATAAATGTATCTAACGGTAGATTATCACTAGAAATATATCTTTTCATTTTCTTTTTCAAACTTTTCAACACATTTCATAAATGTATATAGTTTATCATTAGAAATATATTTTTTTTATTTTCTTGTTCAAATCTTTCTACATAGTTCATAAATGTATCTAGTTTATCATTAGAAAAATATTTCTTTGATTTTGAAACTTTTCAACACATTTCAGCAATATATCTAGTTTATCATTAGAAATATATGTTTTATTTTCTTTTTCAAACTTTCCAACACATCTCATAAATGTATCTACCGGTAGTTTATCATTAGAAATATATTTTTTTATTTTCTTTTTCAAACTTTTCAACACATCTCATAAATGTATCTACCGGTAGTTTATCATAAGAAATAAATTTTTTTATTTTCTTTTTCAATCTTTTCAACACATCTCATAAATGTATCTACTGGTAGATTATCACTAAAAATATATTTTTTTATTTTCTTGTTCAAACTTTTCAACAGATTTCATAAATGTATATAGTTTATCATTAGAAATATATTTTTCTATTTTCTTTTTCAAACTTTTCAACACATCTCATAAATGTATCTACCAGTAGTTTATCATTAGAAATATATTTTTTTATTTTCTTTTTCAAACTTTTCAACACATCTCATAAATGTATCTTCCGGTAGTTTATCATTAGAAATAAATTTTTTAATTTTCTTTTTCAACACATCTCATAAATGTATCTACCGGTAGATTATCACTATAAATATATCTTTTCATTTTCTTTTTCAAACTTTTCAACAGATTTCATAAATGTATATAGTTTATCATTAGAAATATATTTTTTTATTTTCTTGTTCAAACTTTTCAACATATTTCATAAATGTATCTAGTTTATCATTAGAAAAATATTTCTTTGATTTTGAAACTTTTCAACACATTTCAGCAATATATCTAGTTTATCATAAATATATTTTTTATTTTCTTTTTCAATCTTTTCAACACATCTCATAAATGTATCTACCGGTAGATTATCACTAGAAATATATCTTTTCATTTTCTTTTTCAAACTTTTCAACACATTTCATAAATGTATACAGTTTATCATTAGAAATATTTTTTTTTTATTTTCTTGTTCAAACTTTTCAACATATTTCATAAATGTATCTAGTTTATCATTAGAAATAAGTTTTTTTTAAATTTCAAACTTTTCAACACATTTCATAAATGTATCTAGTTTATCATTAGAAATATATCTTTTATTTTCTTTTTCAAACTTTTCAACACATTTCATAAATGTATATAGTTTATCATTATAAATATTTTTTTTTGATTTTCAAACTTTTCAACACATTTCATAAGTGTATCTAGTTTATCATTAGAAATATATATTTTTGATTTTCAAACATTTCAACATATCTCATAAATGTATCTAACGGTAGATTATCACTAGAAATATATCTTTTCATTTTCTTTTTCAAACTTTTCAACACATTTCATAAATGTATATAGTTTATCATTAGAAATATATTTTTTTATTTTCTTGTTCAAACTTTTCAACATATTTCATAAATGTATCTAGTTTATCATTAGAAAAATATTTCTTTGATTTTGAAACTTTTCAACACATTTCAGCAATATATCTAGTTTATCATTAGAAATATATTTTGTATTTTCTTTTTCAAACTTTCCAACACGTCTCATAAATGTATCTACCGGTAGTTTATCATTAGAAATATATTTTTTTATTTTCTTTTTCAAACTTTTCAACACATCTCATAAATGTATCTACCGGTAGTTTATCATTAGAAATAAATTTTTTTATTTTCTTTTTCAATCTTTTCAACACATCTCATAAATGTATCTACCGGTAGATTATCACTAAAAATATATTTTTTTATTTTCTTGTTCAAACTTTTCAACAGATTTCATAAATGTATATAGTTTATCATTAGAAATATATTTTTCTATTTTCTTTTTCAAACTTTTCAACACATTTCATAAATGTATCTACCAGTAGTTTATCATTAGAAATATATTTTTTTATTTTCTTTTTCAAACTTTTCAACACATCTCATAAATGTATCTTCCGGTAGTTTATCATTAGAAATAAATTTTTTAATTTTCTTTTTCAACACATCTCATAAATGTATCTACCGGTAGATTATCACTAAAAATATATCTTTTCATTTTCTTTTTCAAACTTTTCAACACATTTCATAAATGTATATAGTTTATCATTAGAAATATATTTTTTTTATTTTCTTGTTTAAACTTTCCAAGATATTTCATAAATGTATCTAGTTTATCACTAGAAATATATTTTTTTATTTTCTTTTCCAAACTTTTCAACACATTTCATAAATGTATCTAGTTTATCATTAGAAATAAGTTTTTTTTTAATTTCAAACTTTTCAACACATTTCATAAATGTATCTAGTTTATCATTAGAAATATATCTTTTATTTTCTTTTTCAAACTTTTCAACACATTTCATAAATGTATATAGATTATCAATAGAAATTTATTTTTTGATTTCCTTTTTGAAATTTTTCAACACATGTCATTCATGTATCTAGTTTTTATCATTAGAAATATATTTTTTTGATTTTGAAACTTTTCAACACATTTCATAAATGTATCTTGTTTATCATTAGAAACATATATTTTTGATTTTCAAACATTTCAACATATCTCATAAATGTATCTAACGGTAGATTATCACTAGAAATATATCTTTTCATTTTCTTTTTCAAACTTTTCAACACATTTCATAAATGTATATAGTTTATCATTAGAAATATATTTTTTTTATTTTCTTGTTCAAATCTTTCTACATAGTTCATAAATGTATCTAATTTATCATGTTGACATGATATTGTGATTGATGGAAGACTACGTGCTGACATGATAATGTGATTGATTGAAGACTACGTGCTGACATGATATTGTGATTGATGGAAGACTACGTGCTGACATGATATTGTGATTGATGGAAGACTACGTGCTGACATGATATTGTGATTGATGGAAGACTACGTGTTGACATGATATTGTGATTGATGGAAGACTACGTGCTGACATGATATTGTGATTGATGGAAGACTACGTGTTGACATGATATTGTGATTGATGGAAGACTACGTGTTGACATGATATTGTGATTGATGGAAGACTACGTGTTGACATGATGTTGTGATTGATGGAAGACTACGTGCTGACATGATATTGTGATTGATTGAAGACTACATGCTGACATGATATTGTGATTGATGGAAGACTACGTGCTGACATGATATTGTGATTGATGGAAGACTACGTGCTGACATGATATTGTGATTGATGGAAGACTACGTGTTGACATATGATATTGTGATTGATGGAAGACTACGTGTTGACATGATATTGTGATTGATTGAAGAGTATGTGATGACATTATATTGTGATTGATGGAAGACTACGTGTTGACATATGATATTGTGATTGATGGAAGACTACATGTTGACATATGATATTGTGATTGATGGAAGACTACGTGCTACATGATATTGTGATTGATGGAAGACTACGTGTTGACATATGATATTGTGATTGATGGAAGACTACGTGCTGACATGATATTGTGATTGATTGAAGACTACATGTTGACATATGATATTGTGATTGATGGAAGACGTGTTGACATATGATATTGTGATTGATTGAAGACGTGTTGACATATGATATTGTGATTGATTGAAGACGTGTTGACATATGATATTGTGATTGATTGAAGACGTGTTGACATATGATATTGTGATTGATGGAAGACTACGTGCTGACATATGATATTGTGATTGATGGAAGACTAGGTGCTGATATTGTGATTGATGGAAGACTACATGTTGACATATGATATTGTGATTGATGGAAGACAACATGTTGACATATGATATTGTGATTGATGGAAGACTATGTGATGACATATGATATTGTGATTGATGGAAGACTAGGTGATGACATGATATTGTGATTGATGGAAGACTACGTGTTGACATGATATTGTTATTGATGGAAGACTACGTGCTGACATGATATTGTGATTGATGGAAGACTACGTGTTGACATATGATATTGTGAGTGATTGAAGACTACGTGTTGACATATGATATTGTGATTGATGGAAGACTACGTGTTGACATGATATTGCTATTGATGAAAGACTACGTGCTGACATGATATTGTTATTGATGGAAGACTACGTGCTGACATGATATTGTGATTGATGGAAGACTACGTGTTGACATATGATATTGTGATTGATTGAAGACTACGTGTTGACATATGATATTGTGATTGATGGAAGACTACGTGTTGACATGATATTGCTATTGATGGAAGACTACGTGCTGACATGATATTGTGATTGATGGAAGACTACGTGTTGACATATGATATTGTGATTGATTGAAGACTACGTGTTGACATATGATATTGTGATTGATGGAAGACTACGTGTTGACATGATATTGCTATTGATGGAAGACTACGTGCTGACATGATATTGTGATTGATGGAAGACTACGTGTTGACATATGATATTGTGATTGATGGAAGACTACGTGCTGACATGATATTGTGATTGATGGAAGACTACGTGCTGACATGATATTGTGATTGATTGAAGACTACGTGTTGACATATGATATTGTGATTGATGGAAGACTACGTGTTGACATATGATATTGTGATTGATGGAAGACTACGTGCTGACATGATATTGTGATTGATGGAAGACTACGTGCTGACATGATATTGTGATTGATGGAAGACTACGTGCTACATGATATTGTGATTGATGGAAGACTACGTGTTGACATATGATATTGTGATTGATGGAAGACTACGTGCTGACATGATATTGTGATTGATTGAAGACTACGTGTTGACATATGATATTGTGATTGATGGAAGACTACGTGTTGACATATGATATTGTGATTGATTGAAGACGTGTTGACATATGATATTGTGATTGATTGAAGACGTTTTGACATATGATATTGTGATTGATTGAAGACGTGTTGACATATGATATTGTGATTCATGGAAGACTACGTGTTGACATGATATTGTGATTGATGGAAGACTACGTGCTGACATGATATTGTGATTGATTGAAGACTACGTGCTGACATGATATTGTGAATGATTGAAGACTACGTGCTGACATGATATTGTGATTGATTGAAGACTACGTGCTGACATGATATTGTGATTGATGGAAGACTACGTGTTGACATATGATATTGTGATTGATTGAAGACTATGTGTTGACATGATATTGTTATTGATGGAAGACTATGTGATGACATGATATTGTGATTGATGGAAGACTACGTGCTGACATGATATTGTGATTGATGGAAGACTACGTGCTGACATGATATTGTGATTGATGGAAGACTACGTGTTGACATGATATTGTGATTGATGGAAGACTACGTGTTGACATATATTGCGATATGAAAGTAATGAATATATTTGAAAATGTGAGACAGGTTTCTCCACACCCAGCAAAGACATCCAGTGTTCGCAGCTGATGTACTGAAAAATGTTTCACAGCATTCTTCTGTTCCAACTCATCTTTACTAGACTTTCCTTTGCCCTTGCCTTTTCCTTTACCCTTCAATAGAAGAAAAGAGAATAATGTTAACAATAACTGTTTGCTTATTGCGACCATGAGAAATTATGACAATATCTTTCGTAATCTTGATGACAAGTAGTCTTTTGCATTCGTTTCCAAGCTCCCACAGATTAGCAGGATGTAGTCCGGAGATTGAAGAACATTGTATTATGTTTTGCAGCTTATGACGATTAGTTGAGTTTGGTTATCAGCTAGAGACTGGTATTTCTACTCTCATCCTTTCTTTCGCTAATAGGTAATCAAATCTTTTCAATCACTGAATTACCACTGCTTTTCTGCGTTCATTCTCAAACTCCTGCAGATTAGCAGGGTGCAGTCCTGAGAACAAAGTTTTGTGTCATGATTTACAGTTTTGCTGCAAATATCTGCACCTTTCGACCTGACACACCGGCTTGAGTATGGTTTCTGGGTTATTTTGACCCTATGTGTATAGGACAGTCAAATCCACTCCATAACTTCCTTAGTTGTCTTATGACATGCATGGAAGATAAATAGTGTTGCTATTCTTTGCTCCCCTTTTGGGCCCAGGAACACACAGGAGCACCACTTCTCCAATCTTTCCATTCAGTGAATTACCACTGATCCAATCATTGAATTACCACTGATCCAATCATTGAATTACCACTGATCCAATCATTGAATTACCACCTATACAATCATTGAATTACCACAGATCCAATCATTGAATGACCACAGATC
Organism: Meghimatium bilineatum; assembly: GCA_034231615.1. NCBI lineage: Eukaryota > Metazoa > Mollusca > Gastropoda > Stylommatophora > Philomycidae > Meghimatium > Meghimatium bilineatum. The sequence continues at coordinate 23,315,941 of CM067322.1, forward strand.
CAATCATTGAATTACCACAGATCCAATCATTGAAAAACCACAGATCCAATCATTGATTGACCACGATACAATCATTGAATGACCACAGATCCAATCATTGAATGACCACAGATCCAATAATTGAATGACCACAGTTTCAATCATTGAATTACCACAGATCCGATCATTGAATTACCACAGATCCGATCATTGAATTACCAGTGATTCGATCATTGAATTACCAGTGATCCAATCATTGAATTACCAGTGATCCAATCATTGAATTACCACAGATCCAATCATTGAATTACCACTGATCCAATCATTGAATGACCAGTGATCCAATCATTGAATGACCACCGATACAATCATTGAATGACCACAGATCCAATCATTGAATTACCACAGATTCAATCATTGAATGACCACAAATCAAATGATTGAATTACCACAGATCCAATCATTGAATTACCAAAGATCCAATCATTGAATTACCAGTGATCCAATCATTGAATTACCACTGATCCAATCATTGAATTACCACAGATCCAATCATTGAATTACCAGTGATCAAATTATTGAATTACCACCGATCCAATCATTGAATTACCAGTGATGCAATCATTATAGTCTAAGGATGTACAAGGCGATTATGATAATTTATTTTGCTGGAATCAGTCTTAAACTCTTTCAGGCCACCTCTCAACTTTCTCACATATTCTGTATCCATTGATGGACTCTTCTATATAGAATCAGACAGACGCAACTTTAAACAAGTTAATGAAGTTTTGTTAATCACTGGTAACGTACATAATAAAACACAAACTGACAATTTGAATCAATAAAAGATCTTTATACAAAAACACATTCACAACATAATATGACGAGCAAGGAACGGCACCACTGATGTTCAAAATAACATCAATTTCAAAGGTGCCGCTCTAACTTATATTATGTTATTAATGTGTTCTTGATGAAGGCCGTTTTGTCAAAATGTTGATTTATGTGTTATTATGTGTGTTACTAGTCATTGTGTAACTAACTTATGTGTGTTACTAACAAAACTTCATTGCCCTGTTCCAAGTTTTTTTCCTTTCTGGATTTCAGTTTTGCTGCAGTTTGTACATATGTAGAATCTGTTCGGTAAACATCCCCGGGTTTATAAAAAAATTTTCTCATATCAGCACTAGGTCTTCTGTTTCTGGAGTTAGCAAGATTCACAAGATGTCAGAAGTAATTTGACAAAATAGAAACACATGGACTGTAGTAATCCAGGGTTAACAAGCAGTATAAATAGAAATAAGCCAAATGAATTATTTTACCCGCATGTTGCCAAGGTCTGAAAGGGGAGCAAAGAATAGCAATACTTTTTCTGTCATGAGTAAGAGTTGGAGCTTTTGGGAGTTGGTTGTCCCATCCCATATGGGGTTAAAGTGACCCAAAAACCATGCTGAAATTGGATGTGCCAGACCAAAAGGTACAAATATCGCAGCTAAGCTCTAAACCATGATGCAACACACTCCATTCTCCAGATTACAGCCTGCTGACCTGAAGGAGTTTGAGAACGAACACAGAAGAAGATATGTAAGATAAAATCTGACAAAATTTAATTTAATATGAAGAATTTTAGAGCATCTCACCTTCCCAGTATTGCCCATGAGCCAAGCCTTTGCTGGAGGGTCATCAAATTGTCGAGTGTCTGCACTGTAAGACTCCGCAAAATAGAAGCGGTCAGTCCCTCCAATGAAGTAACTGTCAATATCTTCTGTCAAGTTCTCTCTGTAAACAACTGTACATTTTCCACGGATATGCGAGAAACAAGGCATTGAGGTCGGTGTGATAGACAGTCTGTGACCCCTTATGTGTGTTCTCAATTCTGAGGAACAAATGAATACACATTTATTAGAAAGTTAAAAAGAAATATAGTGATGAATTTCCCTATAAACATTCTTATAATATTATGTGTATACTTTCTACCTAAGGATCTATTCAGTCAAAAAAAATACCCACTCTTAAAATTATGCGTAAAGTTTCTACCAGGTCTGTGTAGGATCTATTCAGTTAAAAAAAACACCCACTCTTATAATTATGCGTAAAGTTGCTACCAGGTCTGTGTAGGATCTATTCAGTAAAAAAAAATACCCACTCTTATAATTATGCGTAAAGTTGCTACCAGGTCTGTGTAGGATCTATTCAGTAAAAAAAATACCCACTCTTATAATTATGCGTAAAGTTGCTACCAGGTCTGTGTAGGATCTATTCAGTAAAAAAAAAACCCACTCTTATAATTATGCGTAAAGTTGCTACCAGGTCTGTGTAGGATCTATTCAGTAAAAAAAAATACCCACTCTTATAATTATGCGTAAAGTTGCTACCAGGTATGTGTAGGATCTATTCAGTAAAAAAAAATACCCACTCTTATAATTATGCGTAAAGTTGCTACCAGGTATGTATCTATTATGTGTAAAGTTGCTACCTGAAGGATCTATTCGGTCAAAAAAAAACACCCACTCTTAGTTGTTTACTCTAAGTCAGAAGTGAGTAAGCATAAACTGGTTTCAGTTTAGGACTTGCTTTGTTAAAAATAAACCAGTGTGTTCTTTTCACAAGAAGAAAATCTCTCTATTAGTGGTTTGTTATTGGATGGAATTTTTGTCTGGTAGGACACCGGAGACCTACATGTGAACCTGTGTCATATCATCATCAAGTGTCATGCAGACTGACGTAGGTGATCACAGATCTCCACAACTGTTTATATTCAGTATAACTTATCAGGATAGTAGTTGTTTTTTTGCCACTCCACGATGTCAAATGAATATTTTCTCTGTCAATCTATCTGACCTTCTATCATGCCTGTTGTTACTCTTCTCCAGACCTCCCTGTCTCATAATGTGATCACAATAAACAAATATTGTCTTTTTCTATTATTAAATAACCCCTAATCTCACATTTAGAACATCCTCGTTAGTTTTTCTAGCTGTCCAAATTACTCTCGGCATTCCATATTCTCTGTTGTCTCCAATGTTGCCACTATCCTGTTTATTTATTTGCCATATAAATTCTCATATAAATAACACCACATAAAAAAACTGACCTGTAAAACTTATTGACCTTCACATTGACCTCAGAAAGTTCAGGTTGTTTTCCTGATACTTTTTTGGTAAAGATTTCCATAATCCTGGCAACACGAAAAGGTTCCGACCACTTGTCATTTGACCCTTTCACGTATTCCGACTTGCGAAAAGCCTCTGGGTAAACATCTTCATCAACCTGCATCAACAATTTCAGAAAATAAATCCATATTTCAACAAATTAGAAAATAATTTAGAAAATAAAACCATATTTCATCAAATTTGAAACAATTTCAGAAAATAAAACCATATTTCATCAAATTTGAAACAATTTCAGAAAATAAAACCATATTTCATCAAAGTTGCAATTTTTAAAATGTGCTTAATAAGCAGAAAAGTGATTTCAATGAGATGAGGAAAATATTAACATCTAAACAAATTACAAACAAGCTAAAAATGAGAATTATAAAGTGTTACATCTATTCTATATTAATGTATTGCTCAAAAACATGGACAATAAACAATTAGAAGACAGAATTAATGTCTTTGAGATGTAGATATGTGGAAGAATAAGGAAAACACTTTCTGCCTGATACATGGCTTCTGGGTCACTTTGACCTTATATGGGATAGCCAACTTTACCTCAAAACTTCCTTAGTTGCCTGTTATAACATGCTTGGCAAGCAACAGTGTAGCTATTCTTTGCTCCATTCTCAGACCCTGGCTATGCACTGACAACTCCCTTTTCAAAGTCACTAACATTAAGAATGTAATGTGGGTCCAAATAGCTGATATTAGAGGCAGGATTTATCAGCAGTTAGTGGGTGTAAATAGCTGGTATTAGAGATAAAGAGGCCTACCGAGATAAAGTGTTAATAACAATTTATTGTATCTACCAGTAAATGCCTGGACTTACTTTGGACTGTGATTTTCTTGCAGTTGAGACCTTCTCGTGTACTATCTTGAACCCATACGCCGCCGGATCAATGTAACAACAATCACCTATAGAATATTCTAGACCATTGGTTCTGACACTTGTGTAATACAGACAGCTGGACGATCCACCGTCTGCCTGCAACAAACAGAATAATTAAAATAGATGCTAAGATATCAACAACGCAAAATTGGTTATGAACTGACGTCTCCGCATTTAATGCATGCATGTGCTCAGTATCCCTGGCAAATGACTTAGGGTATGTATGCTTCTGGTTCTAACCCCTCACGGAATAAACACACTCCTGACTCTGCCTATGTTTTTTTGTTTTGTTTGTCAATAACCCCAGGAATTGCGAGCAATTAGCTCTCACTTCCTATGTGCAGTGGGGTGGTTTTTTAGCTTTCTTTCATACCCAGGAGACTTAAGCTTTCGGCTTAATACAAGTGCCTATTGAAGGAGCCTAGAGGGGTATTTGTCACTAGACGAGCTGATAATTTGCCTGGGTCACCCAACATGCATCTTTCTTCTGACTAGGCACTTCGCAACCAGCGAGTTATCCCTTGTGCAGGAAGACCATTCCATTACCTCCCTTTGTGTCCCTAGGCCTAGACCTAGATTTCTGTTTGAGTCGTGTTAGACAATGTGACAGTTGAATTGACTCAGGGTTGATATACCTTCCTAGACACGGTGCTACTTTGCCAAAAAACTTCAGAATCTGGAAATTGGCCTGTTAATTTCTCACACACTTGCCTCGTCTACATGTGATGACTTTCTAATCCATATTTTGGTTATCTGTTACCCCTAGGTCTGCATGAGAGCAATGATAAGCCCTTTGTACTGGTTTCCCAGTACATTTCCCTCCATTCCTTTCAACAAATGTGTTGCCATTATCTGATTTCTGCTGAATAAATATACTTTCAGTCATTTCGTTCACCGAAGTAGAACACCATCTGTAGACAGTACCATTCATAGCACTTAACTCTGTAGCTCAAATGCTAATCACCAGTAATCTTTGATAAAAATTCACTTTGTAAAGAACATGTCATAGTCAGATTTAAAACTGCAACCTACAAGTAAACGTAAAAGTAACATGAGTTATGAACCAGCAACATAGGATGGGGCTTCCCATAAGTGCTCAGCAGGCTAATCATTGGTTGATCAGAAACCACCTAACTAGCATCACCTACCACACTTGCTCAGTAGCGATGGTGCCATTTCTCGATCTCCCCAGAGCATTAGTCCTGGTACCCTATTTCCTGGTGGCTAGGTGAACCACAGGAGTAATCTTTAACAATGTTAGACAATGAGTGATTAGACACAAAGAGATTGTTCATGCTCCCATAGAATAATAGAAACGGGAGTGACAAAGCGAGAGGGAAGATAGTACATCCTCGCTTAAAACAACAAACTGACTGGTATGCAGCGTATACACCCTTAGATGGATGATCCCGCTGAAGATGGATGTGTCAGGTTACTGACGCAAATAATTCTTAAAGTTGATGGGAATTGAATTTCCTACTTGAATTTACTTGTGATGCAAATAAAACGGTGACACAGCGCATTACCATTCTCTGGACTACATCCTGCTGGAAATCTAATAGAGCCATGGTCCTGCTAGAGGAGAGAACCAGCGGGAGTTTGAGAATGAACGCTGACAAAGAAGTACATTGATGATTGAACCAGCAATCTAAGCCTTTATGGGAATGTCCCCACATGCATGATGTTGGTTCCTAATCTTCTTCTTTTTCTTCTGCGTTCATTCTCAAACTCCAACTGGATCTAGCTGGATCATGGTCCTGCTAGATTTCCAGCAGGATGTAGTCCAGAAAATGGAAATGCATTGTGTCGCCGTTTTATTTGCGCCAATGGCCAACACATCCGTCTTCGGCGGGGGTTCCTAATCAAGAATGAAGTATTAAACCACAGTTTACAAATAAATGTATTCAAGAATACTAAAATCATAATGAGATTATAAACAAATAATGCTTGCTTATAGAGCCTAATCTACATTTAGTTTATTTTTAAACTTTACTTTTTGTTATAATGTCGGAAAAGGTCAAATTATCCACTACTTACTCGAGTAACTTCCCCTAGGACTGTCTCCTCTTGCAATCTCTTCTTTTCCAACCTCTGACAGCTAATGCAGCAATTCTGGTTCTCACTGTCCGAAAGAACCTCTAAATCAGGAGGATCCTCAAACCTGCCAAAATTGGGTTCATAAAACTTCTGAAAATAGAATGTCTTGCCATCATCCTCAGAAATGACATCGTCTTCATCTGGGTTGTCAATGCCACCTTTCATATTCCAGTCTTCAGGAACAACTTTCTGGATGACCTAGAACAGAAGAATAATGTATTTTTATAGAAAGTAACCAAAACAAAGTTTATTCATTGTTTTCACACTCTTCTTGGTTACATGGATGCAGTCCTTTCAGCTTGACACATTAGACCTTGGCATAGCTTACAGCTTGGCACATTATACCTCAGCATAGCTTACAGTTTGACACATTAGACCTTGGCATAGCTTACACTTGGCACATTAGACCTCAGCATAGCTTACAGTTTGACACATTAGACCTCGGCATAGCTTACACTTGGCACATTAGACCTCAGCATAGCTTACAGTTTGACACATTAGACCTCGGCATAGCTTACAGCTTGGCACATTAGACCTCAGCATAGCTTACAGTTTGACACATTAGATCTCAGCATAGCTTACAGCGTGGCACATTAGACCTCGGCATAGCTTACAGTTTGACACATTAGACCTCAGCATAGCTTACAGCTTGGCACATTAGACCTCAGCATACCACTGAAGACGGATGTGTCGCACCATTGGCACAAATGACGACAACGCATTTTCATTTTCTGGACAACATGCTGTTGGAAATTTAGTTGGACCATTGTCCTGCTACAAGAGAGATCCAGTGGGAGTTTGAGAATGAACTCTGAAGAAGAAGACCTCAGCACAGTTTTTGGATCTCTTTGAGATATAGAATGGCACAATCCAATCTCAACTCTTCTCTTCCCATGGTAGGTCAAGGTGACCCAAAAATCAAGATGAAGTCAAATGTGTTACTATGAAAGGTGCAGATATCGCAGCTGAACTATAAACTGTACCATAATGCATTCCATTCTCAAGACTACTAAATAGAAGAAATTTTAGAATGGACATTCCATTCTAGTTTGCAGCTTGTAACTTAGAGACTTGAAACTTAAGCATGGTAATTTGGTGCTAGGGGTTCCCGTCCTTGAACAGACTTCCCTTTTGCAACCTGAAAATCATGCCACAACATATTCTGTTCTCCAGGCTATATTCTGCTAACATGCAGGAGGTTGCTCTAACATGCAGGAGGTTGCGAATGAATGCTGAAAAACAATGAACACACGAGAAGACTGAATCATAATTCCTACAGTTGCCAAGACAAAACAAACCATACCTGCACTTTGCTGTGTACTGCAACAAGCTCATTGTCATCGCACTCGTCGACAAAAAATAGCTCCAGAGGATCAGATGCCTCTACTAAGACAGTTTCACATCCTCTGTAGTACCAGTGGACATGTGCCTGCTTGCAGCCACCTTCTTCAAACAGGTACTGAACTTGAGCAATGTAGAACGGCTGAGTTGGGTCTGTAGGTGAGATGGAGACATAGTCCCTTGGTTATCTGGTGAAAGACAAGATTACATAAACATTTTTTCAAAGGTAACATTCCATATCACTGAGGCATTTTAGGGAATTTCACGCTGTGCCCACATTTTTGCCCGTAAATTGCGTACATAGGGATGTGGTCAGAATCATGCTTGGCGTTTCTTTCCCAGAAAATCTGGTACCCATTTCCTTAGACTGGGTTGATCTAGAAGTTGTTTGTGGTTTAAAACTATTCCAGTTATACTAGAAAATCTTGACAATCAATAAAAGGTAATACTGTAGTAAAACTGTGTGAAAATAGTACTTACAAAACAAGTGATGAAGTTTTACTGCACGACGATTAACACACTTTCATTATCTGAAGCTCACATGAAATAATACACACAAAACAAGCTAAAATCATACAAATAACAATACACATGACATAATCATTGTTATTTATAACAAGTAATCATAATGCACAATGCATTTAAAACAGCAGCACGACTTGCCCGGAAGTTACAGCAACAACAACATACATCTGCACTTTTGAGAAGTCAGATTGCCACTGGTCAACCAACAACAAAGAAACGAAAAGTTTACCAACATGTCAATGATGCTATTAAAACAATGGTTGAACAGGTAAGATCCAGAAGAGCCTTTCAACTTCTTGAAAAACAGCATGTGTTTTGAACATTAATGTTGTGTAGAACTTAATTTCATGTCTATCATTATGAGACAATTCATATCATTTGAAGATTTTATTATAATTATTTACTAGCTATATTGTTCATTAGTGTTTATTACAGTTTGTATGAAATATTTTATACATTACCTTTGTATTTTGTCTTGGGGATATTTTGCCTGGGAATATTTATCTTGGAATATTTTGTCTTGGGTATATTTTGTCTGAGAATATTTGTCTGGAATATTTTGTCCTGGGAATATTTTGTCTAGTTACCCATGATTCTGTATCATACATATCACATTTTCATACGTATTTGAATTAAAGTAGAAGTTCACTCCTTTTTTCCCTCCAGATTGTCCCATAATTCCCAGATTTATTTTTCCAGATTGTTGCATAAAGTGGATCCTCCTGTATTCTGCCATCTTTCATCCTCTTAGATTGTCCCAGCCATCTGAGTCTATGCAAACTGAGCATAGAAAATACTGCGGTATTGCCTGTTCATTTCAATGCATCTGTGTTAGTAATGTTCTCCTGCCACCGAACAAAGAACAGTATTCTGATAGTGATTCCTTCCAGTTTCCATTTTTATAACTGGACGCTAAGAATGTCATTGGTTATTTTCTTACCATGCTACAGACACAGCTACATTATTTCACATCATGTGAAATCTTCAGATCTCCTCCATATAGTTTTTGGTATTCTAATGTTTCATTTACTTTCAGATATTTTTTTTAGACTAGTTCTTGTGAGAGAACTAGTTTCCATGTTAACAAATCTACAATCATGGTTGGAGACAGCTCTCAGCTAGAACATGCAAACATCCCTCACAGACGAAAGAGAGAGAGAGAGAGAGAGAGAGAGAGAGAGAGAGACTAAGACATCTCAGATTAGATCACATCTACGACATAAATGATTTTCTGACTGACCTCGACGTCATTAATCCTGGCTGCTGTATAATATTTCCTCTTGTTTTCTTCATGTGTTGGTAGACCAGGCCAAACTACTTTGGTCTTGACATTTGTAGCAGATTTATGTTTAGTCACTGCCACCAAGTTTTTGCTTTCTTGATCCTCTTTTTCAATTTCTGATTCCTCTTCAACATCATCTTCTTCTGCCGTCTTAATGGCCATATTTGGACACCTAATGGGAAAATACAAAAATAAAAAGTATGTGAACTTTAAGGTCAATGCAAACGTGAACAAGTGATAAAGTTTGTTAATGTTTTTTTTTCTTTTATATTCCTAACAATCAAAATTCTTCTTGTACATGTTGCGGCGTCTGCTATGGCAAAGCGGCCTTTATTTTCACAGTTCATAGAAAACCTCCATGCACTCCTTCACAGGAAAACATGGAAACATGTAGTAAGGAAAGTTTTTTTTTATATTCCTAACAATATTTTTTTTTTCTTTCCAAAAGTATCTTCTGCATTAATCTTCTTTTGCATTAATTCTCCTGCAGATTAGCAGGATGTAGTCCTGAGAACATAATGTGGTGTCATGGTTTACAGCTTTGCTGCGATATATGTTCCTTTTGATCTGACACATCCGACTTCTGCATGGCTTCTGGTTCACTGACTCTGCGTAGGATGAGACACGCACTCCACCCCAAAACCTTCTTAGTCACCACTTACAATATTCATGGAGGTACAGTGTTGCTATTCTTTTCCTCCTTCCGGAACCCAATAACACACGGACAACTCAAAATTAAATTTAATACCATTCTTCCTCTCTCTCTATGCAAGAGAGGATATCTGTGGCATAGTGGTTACGCCATTTGCAGTAAGTGCCATGGGTTTGATATCCTGCGACATCTTCATTGCAAGTGCATTTAGGGGGGGGGGGGGAAATCCCTGGACATTATCACTTGAAGGTATGAGGTTATGTGTTATATGTGGTACTCTCAGCAGCTGGCATGCTGGTGCCGAGATGGGCGGAGTATATATGTGGTAACCGTAGCCATTTTTTCTTACCAACAGATAATCATCTATTCTGTCTCCAAGAGTATAGCTAACATTGTTTTCTCTATCCAACTACCTAATGGTATCATTTAGAGTTTTCTTTCTCACTTAAGGCAAGTATACGACGGGTGGTTGAAAAGTTGTGCACTTTACTAAGTAATCGTAAAGACGGGCAGACTTGCTGTGTATCATTCTAAAGACACACTACTAATTGACAATTCACGCGCGTGCATAGCTCGAATGCTGCGGTGCGTGAAAGAGAAATTAGCGGAAAACTAGTTCAGTTGTGTATGAAACTGTGTCACGGATAGAACAGAGCTTTGTTGTGTAATCTTCTTCTTCTTCAGCGTACATTCTCAAACTCCCGCTGAATTCTCTTGTAGCAGGACATGTCCTCTAAATTTCCAGCAGAATGTAGTCCAGAGAATGGAAATGCATTGTGTCGCCGTTTTATTTGCGCCAATGGCCTAACACATCCGTCTTCGCCGGGTTGTGTAATCAAATTCCTGCACTTGTAGCAGGGTAAATCTGCACAACAAATTCATGATGAGATAGTGTTTCTCATTTATAAGGATGTCACTGTAAAGCATTGAAAAAAATCACTTTGAAACGCTAGCGGTCAAGATGAGCCAAGGAGCGACAGAATTATTTTTAAATAGTCACAAATAAACACATTTACCTGCGTTCCTTACAAGCTTGTTTGGCTCGGCCTGAGCCCCCAAACTTGGTCATGTCACGGCATGCAGCACATTTACCACAATCTGGTTGCTGACACACCTACAATTAAATTTAAATAAATCGTACAAGTCAATCTGTCAATCAAGTTGAGGTTTAAGTATGTTGATTATCATTGTTGCACACTGGACATATCGATAGGTGCTTAGTTCTCTGCTTCAGTAAATCTCTCAGGGTATAACAACTGATGGTTTAGTCTTTGATAACTACCATCCGATAAGCTGAAATACCCAATCTGTTATTTGAACGCATAAACAAAATGAGTTGTTTATGGCCAAATTGTTGGTTACAAACTGGCCAAAATTGCGAATAAACTAATAAAAACATTTGATGGTTAATGAATTTTCAATAATGCTACTGTTTTATAAATTTATTTTAGCTCTCTCAAATTATAAATATTCATTCATTTCACTATTGTCAATCCCCAGGTGGTGGAGTTGTCGTAGTTTTCATATGCCACAATCTAGCATACCTCACATATGCCACAATCTAGCATACCTCACATATGCCACAATCTAGCATATTAAAAAAAATATGCCACAATCAAGCCTACCTCACATATGCCACAATCGTGCCTACCTCACATATGCCACAATCGAGCCTACCTCACATATGCCACAATCGAGCCTACCTCACATATGCCACAATCGAGCCTACCTCACATATGCCACAATCGAGCCTACCTCACATATGCCACAATCGAGCCTACCTCACATATGCCACAATCAAGCCTACCTCACATATGCCACAATCAAGCCTACCTCACATATGCCACAATAAAGCTTACCTCACATATGCCACAATCATAGCCTACCTCACATATGCCACAATCATAGCCTACCTCACATATGCCAAATAAAGCCTACCTCACATATGCCAAATAAAGCCTACCTCACATATACCACAAACATAGCCTACCTCACATATGCCACAATCAAGCCTACCTCACATATGCCACAATCAAGCCTACCTCACATATACCACAATCATAGCCTACCTCACATATGCCACAATCATAGCCTACCTCACATATGCCACAATCAAGCCTACCTCACATATGCCACAATCAAGCCTACCTCACATATGCCACAAACAAGCCTACCTCACATATGCCACAATCAAGCCTACCTCACATATGCCACAATCAAGCCTACCTCACATATGCCACAATCAAGCCTACCTCACATATGCCACAATCAAGCCTACCTCACATATGCCACAATCAAGCCTACCTCACATATGCCACAATCAAGCCTACCTCACATATGCCACAATCAAGCCTACCTCACATATGCCACAATCAAGCCTACCTCACATATACCACAATCAAGCCTACCTCACATATGCCACAATCATAGCCTACCTCACATATGCCACCAAGCCTACCTCACATGCCACAATCAAGCCTACCTCACATATACCACAATCATAGCCTACCTCACATATGCCACGAAGCCTACCTCACATATGCCACAATCAAGCCTACCTCACATATGCCACAATCAAGCCTACCTCACATATGCCACAACGCTGTCTCTTAGTCTTGGAAGCCTCATCAATCTGACCTTGGAAAATGGAGTCAAAGATTCTTCAGACAAGAGGAGTCACAGTGGCTTTTGTGTCCTTGGGTTTTTCTTTTTTAGCCTTTACTCTGGCCACCTCTTTTCTCAACTGCCTCCTGAGAACGAGAGTGACTCCATTACATAAATATTTATATTAGAAAATTACAGGAAGGACACAAAACAGAAAATGAAGTCTTTAAATTGTAAAAGTTAAAATTAATGATACTCCAGAACACCCAATCCAAATTTAATTTAAAATTATATGATTTTCTTTCTTAAGTACATGCATATTTATTATCTCACACACTCTCTTAAACACATTTACACACACGCCTCGAGTGAGTGTGCTATATAAACATTTATCAGTTATAAAATGCTGCTAGCAAAATAATATAACGCTGCCAAAGTTGTAGGTGATGAGCAACTGAAGCTAATAAAATTATGACATCACGCATCTGTTCTCTGGACATTCCTCTGGAAATCTAGTCGGATCATTTTCCCGCTACAAGGGAGATCCAGTGGGGATCCCGTAGTCGTAACCTGCGATAACAGTTATCATGTTGTTCCGACATGCCGACGTTGTGCTTGAACTAGGACGGGCACAGTGTAGGTGAGCGGAACAAAGAAACCTGTCGCAAGGTCCTGAGTTGTGCCCTGATGTCGACGTCAGTTTCGGCGGCATAAGACTCGAAACACCATCAAATCGGATAGCTGCTGGAACAGAGGGAGTGCACTTATGGGAATGCACCACGTGCTGCGAGGCCAGTTTCTAATCAAGAAGATCCAGTGGGGAGTTAGAAAGCGAAAGCAAACAAACAAATGATATAACACCAGCTGACTGCGAAGATATTTATTGTGCTTCACCCACCTTTTACCCAAAGTAACGCCAGCCAGTTTGATTAGTGCCCTCATGCAAGGTGTAGTAATGAGTAGAGACTCATCCTCCTCTGCTGCATCATCAAAACTCTGAACTTGATCCACCACAAATTGGGCATGTCGTAGCACGCTATCTTCTGATAAACTTGTCAGCCCAGCTGGAGGTACAGTAGTCTGAGGAACATAAAGTTATGCCATGTGTAAATATAGAATCTTGAATATTTACAGAAATATAAAGTATTTTAAAATCTGCTCAAATTTTGACAAATTTATCTATCAAAAATTCTCTTGAATTGTAATCAATTAATGTTATACCAGATTATTATTCCGCATTCATTCTCAAACTCCTGCAGATTAGCAGGATGCAGTCCAGAGAACGGAATGCTGTATCATGGTTTACAGATGTGTTGGTAATCTACAGCCTGGACTCGGCCCACCAACCCATCTCATCCAGCGCCAAAACAAAAATCGCAACTACTACCCCACAGTGCACCTAAAATAGTAATTTAAGTGCATATTTCAAACCTGGTTTAGAACCACATCCCGCCAAAGACGGATGTGTTGGGCCATTGGCGCAAATAAAACGGCAACACAGCGCATTTTCATTCTCTGGACTACATCCTGCTAGAAATCTAGTAAGACAATGATCCTGCTACAAGGGAGATGCAGCGGGAGTTTGAAAATGATCACTGAAGAACCACATGAACTTAATTATTGTATCAATATGTCTAGACCTAAATACACATGTAAACTTCCATAAGTTTTAAAATGTTCAAATGTATAGCATTAATACATTTCTGGAAAGTGACTGCTTGCTTCTTGCGATCACTGTTGATAATTTGATTACTGGCACTTTCCGTAACTTAATAATGCATAATCATCGGGTTCGTGCCATTTCTAAGCTCACTGATTTGGTGCAAAGAAAGCCAAAATGACACTTTTATGACTGGAAAGACAAGGGGGGTGGAAGGTGCACAAGGGGAAAAGAAGGTACACAAGGAAGATCAAAGGTGCACAGGAGGATGAAACCCACTGGTATGTGCGTGAGCGCACACATGTGAAAAGGCACACAGGGCGGACGAAAAGTACACGGGGGGATGAAGAAGATGTTGGTAATGTTCCTCCTTTGCAAGGAAAGATGGGCATGGCATGGATAAATAATAATAAAATGTGGTGTGAACAAATAGAACAAAAAATAATTTGTGATTGTCTAATTTAGTTTTGATTTGTGAGTTTGCAGACGTCCAATGAGTCCGATTTGTGTCAGGAAAGTTCTATTGCAGTACTTGCAGAGGGTCCAGAGCAGAACAGATATAAGATTTTTCCTTTCGCTTCCGTCTCTAGTAAATTGCCCGCATTGTTCATTCTTTTTCAAATTTAATGATGGCAGCAGTGATCTGGGTGTGCCAAGCTGAGGATCAAGGGTTGCAGTCTCCCAGGAGCTAGGATCGATGCTGCAGTGCTAAACAGGGGGGATGAAAGGGACACAGAGGAATGAAAAATACACAAGAAGGATACCTGGGGACACAAGAAGTTTTATATGAATACGATTACCTGACAGAAAAGAACTGTTATTTTTCCAATAATTAATTTATTCATAATACCTGAATTTTATTCAACAAATCCTCGTAACTAGCATCTGGATTGTTGATGCGAAATTCAATAACAATCTTGGACATATGAACTTTGACCCTCATCTGCTCAATGAAAGGACTGTAAGCCTCGCTGGGTTGCATCAATATGTACTCGACAAAACCTGCAGTCAGAAAAAAAATAATTATGTGTAACTGTAATCAAACCAGAGGTCGTAGTAACTGGATTACCAGAACCACAATTTTTGTTATGGTTGTAAAGCTTTTATATAACCAAATTGGACTAACATCTAAGGTTGAAAGAATGTACCATAAGAGGTACATTTTACTTAACCTTTAGGACTCTACAGGCGCAATTTTGCAACAAAAGTGTGCCTCCCATCTTGCCTATTGTCTCAATATTGCGCAGCGACTTAACAGATAGTGCCCGAATCGCGAGTACAGAACTTCACAAAGTAAAGCTTATATGACGTAGAAATTCCCATCACACGAAGCTAGGAATACGTCAGTCTAAAGATCAAATTCCTTTACACATTACCATTGTAAGAAGGGGAAAGCCGGTTGGTTTTGTCACGCATTTCTGGAGCGACTTTAGCTATTTTCGGTATGTATTTTACTATCAAATTGAGTACCGCCTGCCATGGGTAAGTAATCGCGACTACATGTTCTAATTGTTGTTTTTTTTTTGTTTAATATGTTTTTATTTGTTAAGAATGTATGTGTATTCGTTCAAAAACACAAAAATAATATGTATCAGGGGTGCCACGTGTGTGCATGGACAAAAATTACGCTGTGTGTCGGACTAGACCTAGTGTTGACCGGACGGACATTATGAGATTTCTTCACGTTTTATTCGTTTTTTAGGCCATATTATATTAGTTTGTATATGAAACAATATATATACAACATGTATAGAATGTTAGACAGTAGGGAGGATTTTATCAATGTTTCCACATATTTCTCAAGTATTAGGGTCATTAAGAAGTTATATGTGCAATTTTTAAAATGGCGTTTTGCGATTTTCCCCCAAAATTTTCAACTTCACAACTTGCTCACAACTGTCATATCATACATACAACAACAAAAACATGACTATATTCACTATTCACTCCTTTATTTAGATATGTAAAAATTATTTTGATACCTTTTAAAACAAAAATGTTATCGTGTTTTCAAAACACCCATCGTCCAAAACAAAAATTTTCCAAAAAACAATTCAGGCCCCAGGGGGATATTGTGTAATTTTAATTGAGGGCTCTAAAGGTTAACCGGAAAAACTTGTGTCTGGAATAAAACGGATTATTTGTTTGAAATAATGTTTCGCTTTGTCAGATGAATGTACATACAAGGTTTTTACATATCCTCCATAATTTCAAGAAGCATTATGCTTGTAAATTCATGAGCATGCAGTAATAATACACTCAAATTGTTGCAAGAATGCGGTGGACAAACTGGTTAGGGAACAAAGTTCTACAACCTTTAAAATTTTCCTGTACAGAATTATGATTTGACCTATTTACAAACAAAACTCCCCCCCCCCCTCCCCAAAGACAAATAAGATATGCATTCAAACAAGTGGGTCAAAGTGCATGAGCCATGGAAAGATGGATTAGCAACCAACCAATCATTCGATTAATTGCAAGTGATACAATGTATAAAACTGTGATATAATCAAGTGTTTTTAGGTAATTATTCTTCTTCTTCTGCGTTCATTCTCAAACTCCTGCAGATTAGCAGAATGTAGTCCGGAGAACGGAATGCATTGTGTCATGGTTTACAGCATTGCTGCGATATTTGCGCCTTTCTGCCTGACACATCTGACTTCAGCATGTTTAAGTAATTCAATCATATTCTGTTCTTTAGCATATTTCAATTTTTCACTATTTAAAACATTTTATACAAATTATGTTCTTCTGCATGTGTTCATGAGATATAAGACTTTACCTTACTTGAAACAATCAAATAAAGGCTAATTTAAATAATGACAAACCTGTTGAAAACCCAATCAAATAAAAGCTAATTCAAATAATGACAAACCTGTTGAAAAACCCAATCAAATAAAAGCTAATTCAAATAATGACAAACCTGTTGAAACCCAATCAAATAAAAGCTAATTCAAATAATGACAAACCTGTTGAAAACCCAATCAAATAAAAGCTAATTCAAATAATGACAAACCTGTTGAAAACCCAATCAAGGCATTGTCTCCTCCATCAAAGCCAGCAACAAACCATTCATTTATTGGACCCATGTTGAGGCAAGGTACTCCACCTGGAATAGAACAATCACATTAAAGAAAAAAAACTACCAAACATTGGAAACACTTTATTTTCTTCTACACATGAGAAGCCTTGTAGGCTAGTTAATAGTGAGCTTGCCTACTGTAACCGAGTTACAGAGGTGCCAGGTTCTAGCCTAGTTCATAGTGAGTTTGCTTACTGTAACCGAGTTACAGAGGTGCCAGGTTCTAGCCTAGTTGATAGTGAGTTTGCCTACTGTAACTGAGTTACAGAGGTGCCAGGTTCTAGCCTAGTTCATATTGAGTTTGCTTACTGTCACCAGGTTACAGCGTGCCAGGTTTACTATCACCAGAAAATGTGATTTGTTTGAAACCAAGTCCAGATAAAAAATCATGGTCGTGATTTCTCACTTAATACGGTCGTTCCTCCAGTTCAGGGGTTGTAGTTGGGTACCAGGGGTATGTGTTGAGGAAGGTAAACACCACAAGGAAGGAAACTGGCCACACCACCTAATAGTTGCTACCATGGGACTTTAACACATATCTGTACTACGACTAAAAGATGTTGCCATTTTTGTTTCGATCCCTGGAAATAATGAGCAATACAGGATTTGCATCCTTTTGTGCAATTGAGGTTTCTCCAGAGATGTATTTCATACTATGTAGATAGACTCCCAACTCCCTATAGGCATGCAATGCTTTGAGAAGAAATGTACCACTCAGAAGGTAAAAAGCTTCCTCTGTAGTCATATAATTTACTATGGCCACGCAGAAGATGGATGTGTTAGACCATTGGCACAAATAACACGGTGACACAGCGCATTTCCATTCTCTGGACTACATCCTGCTGGAAATCTAGTAGGACCATTGTCCTGCTATAAGGGAGATCCAGCGGGAGTTTGAGAATGAACACTGTAGAAGATCTACTAGGGAATATGTGCTGTTGCATAGCAAGTTTGTCTAATGGGACACTAGTGAGACCTTCAAACCTGCATGCTAAAACTGGCATGTTTGTTTGTCTGAATTTTAACTTTATGTATTTCTTTGAAACAGCCATTCCTTCTGTTTTCTTCTTTGAAACAGCCATTCCTTCTGTTTTCTTCTTTTTTAGACTAATTCCTTTGTTTTCACTTGCTTGTACTACCATGTCCAACAGGGCTTGAAGTTGTTCGCTCCCTTCAATCAGAATTGTATCGTCAGCATATCTTAGATTATTCAGATTGTAACCTCCAACTGCTAATCCTGGAATGTGAAATGAATATAGAAAAAGAAAATAGAAAATCTTCTAATGTGATGCCTAAGAAAAAAATCAAACAAAACAAGAAGAGATCATATGGGGAATATAAAGATTAAAAAAATTGCTGGAACATCTGCGGTTAAATATATTGAAAATCAGAGACTGAAATGGTTCCGCCACTTAATGAGAATGAACCAGTATTGGCCAACAACAGAGCATACAACATAAATGAAGACATCAAACGGCAAAGGAAGACCAAGAAGAAGGTGGATTAAAGGAGTTACAAACGCTCTGAGACCTCACAATATTACTGCATATCAAGTGACCAAACGTAATATTGCCCAAAAACCGACCAGCATTCAACCATGCTACAGCTAACAGTAAAAGCAGAGAAACAATAGATAGAAGAAAAATGTTACACTGAAGAACTAATAACAGAAAAAATGTGGAAGTTATTTGCTGCTGGCATCTTTTACAGAAACTCTATATAAACAACCTAACTTCACATCCATACCTTCTGAGCTGGCATCCTCTTCAAATATGGGTTTCAAGACTCCGCTGAAGTACAGATACTTGTTACGTTCAATCAGGCCGGTGTCACATGCACACAAGTGTGTGTTCTTATCATAAACCCTGGAAGGGAACACAGTTTTAAAGATTAAAGTGCATGCAGATGAATCTATCAATCAAATACTCAATCAATCAATAATCTATTATGTCTATCTATCTGGCTATACAACTATTTGCACCTCATGGAATATAGGTCTTAAACAAACTCCTCTATCTTGTCCTATTTTTAGCTTGCTTCCAGTTCTTTCCATGCTCTACCACACCAAACTACTTTTGCATCTCTGCATCTAATTCTTTCCTCTAGATAATACTTGTTATTTCTCGTTTCCTGTGGGTTCTAGAGTAATGCCTGTATTATTATGCTTTCTTCTTCAACATTCATTCTCAAATTCCTATTGAATCTCTCTTGTTAGGACAATGGTCCTACTAGATTTCCAGAAGGATGTAGTCCAGAGAATGGATATGAAAATGAAGAATTAAATTGTGTTGTCGCCATTTTATTTGCACCAATGGCCCAACACATCCATCTTCGGTAGTTTGCTATGCTTTATGTTAGCTTTCTTAATGTGTGTCCTCCGCCGAAGGCGGGTTGTGTCTGCCATTGGCGCAAATAAAACGGCGACACAATGCATTTTCATTTTCCAGACTACACCCTGCTGGAAATCTTGTAGGATCATTGTCCTGCTATAAGAGAGAACCAGCGGGTGTTAAAATGAACGCTGAAAAAGGAAGATATCAGCTTCTGACTCCGATAGGAGAACGAGGAAGGAGACAAATAATTTTTGAACGTTCAAAAAAAAAGAGGGAGACTTACCTGAAGTTTGTGATTTTATGTTGTGGCCGGTCTTCCGTTATTTAATCAAAGTCTTCGTTACCAGTAAACAATGACAACTTTGGATCAGTGAGGGCAATGAACTCTTCAACCTAGAAATAGTAAAACCAACATTAGCCTGACATTTCCCGCCACAGACATTACAATAGATCTATTATGTGTATGAGAGACAAAATTTGCTATAAACATCAATCTTCGGGATTCGTTTTTAAATTACTAGATGAAATATATCACATCATGGTTTAAAGCTACACTATCCATGCATTTTTGGCCCAACACATCAAACTTCCGCATGACATTTTTGGTCAAAGACTGAATGAGGAAGTCAGTCCATACCAAAACATCCTTAGTCACCACTTACACTATGCATGGTAAGTGGCAGTGTTATTTCTTTGATCCCTTTTTCAGACCTGGCAATACACATCATGATCATATCCATAACCCTTCAGGGTCGTAGAGTTGCCACTCTTGAAATATAGCAGTGCCACTCTTGAAATATCAACAGAAAAATTTTGCCATGCCTCTCTGTTTAGGTGAAGAATCTTAATCTTGTCCAGTCTTTAATATTATCAATCCATACTTTCCTCTTACCACCTCTTCTTCATCAACCATCAGCTGTTCCCTGCAAGATAATTTTGGAAAGGAAATCATGCCTCATGGCCAAACCACACAAGTTTTGTGATGTCTCACCACTGCCGTGAGATGTTCCTGTTGGCATCAAATACACATAAGCCAACAGAAATATAATAGCAAGTGAACTGCAGATTAGTAGCATGTGCTCTGGAGAAAAGAATGTTGTCATGGTTTACAGATTGACTGCACCTTTCGGCCTGACACATCCAACTTCAGCATATACCAAGTTAAAAAATTAGAGACAGTTTTCAGGAATTTTAGGGATGCAATTATTAATTAAGAGAGAAAATGAAAAATTCACTGCATGGTACATGCCGAAATCGGATGTGCTGGACCTTCCAAGGTGCAAATAACTCAGTTATGCCGTAAATTAGTACTACAACGTACTTCATGCTTCCCGGCGGAAATCACATGCACTTTTGTGTTGGTTACCAGAGTTCGAAAGAAGAAGACTGTATGTCACAACTACCAAATTTTTTTCTGAGCTTGTTCTTAAACTCCTGCATATAACAGGCTGCAGTTCAGAGGATGGAATGAGTTGTACCATAGTTTGCAGCTTGACTACAATATCTGTGCCCGTCAGCCCAGCACATCCAACTTCAGTATAGCATTGGATCACTTTATGAAACAGTAAATTCAACTCACAAAATCCTCTTGACTTCCTACAACATGCATGGTAGGCCTTAGTGTTGGTACTACTCTCTGTTCCCCTTTTGAGTCCGGCAACACTTGCCCGACTACAAATAATCATTTTAGCTTAAGTGAGGCATGCCGTCTAATGAAAGCAATGAGATCAAGCAATTACTAGAGTACACCCATAACTGAGCCAAATGCAAAGCATGTTACGAAACCATGGCCTTTGGAAAAGTAAGAAATTGGTCGCTCAATGTCACTTACAAAGGACACTGTTCTATAGCATTCTTTACATTCAGATCCGTCTCTTGTTTACACAAAAGTCGCTTCTAGTGGACAGCAGGCCTAATGTGTGCACAATGGAAAAAAAAATACTTTTATGGATGTGACTATTACCTTCTAACCTTGCTACAATGATCCTTCAAGGAACGATGCAAGGAAAAAAAGGAAGAGACAAATTTTTCTTAACGGACCCACAGATACAAACAAATGAGCAACACAACTTACAGCATCTTCAGAATCACCAGGAAATAACTTCAGTTCCTGATCGTCCATGTACTTCAAACATTCGTTACATCTTTCTGGGAGAGCTTTCGTATGACTTAACCTTCACCGAGCCTATATCAAGTCCAGCCGCCGAAAAATAAAATGGCGGCTAACGCCGTTGGCGACATACCCCATCCAATGAGATATCGTTATAATAGACGTCCCACAGCCTGATTGGTTACTCGGGAACATGCGCTATTGAAGCCGGTTCATTCCTACGTCCGACATGATCGTTGTAACAATGGCTAGCCAGAAGATACAAATTTTATAGCAATTAATCTGACCACATCGGCACGATGCCATGATGGTCGACCGATTTTATAGACCTTTCTTTCATCGTATTTTGAATAAAATAACATTGAATCGTGGCTTGAATCATGAATTATTGAGTTATTGAGTTTCACAGCAGTGAATATACAGAATGCCGCGTTGGTTTGGAGACTTGTAGACGTTTGATATCGAATATGTGGAAGTAGCAAAAAAAATGGCTTTAGACCTAATCTCAAAGAACGATTTTACCGCAAATCTACATGTTTTATACAGTTCTCCCGGCTATATTTTGATAATTTTGCAGTGAAAGAACATAAATACAACAGATTTGTGTGATTTAGTTTACAGTGTTGCCAAGGAATTCGATAACTAAGGTAAGTTATTTTTTTATTAATTTTTTCCCTCTTTATTTGTTATAAAATATATGTTTTTTGTGAAAAATGTCTTTACCACTTTCTCATACGTCTGGTATCACACACACACGTACATAAATTACACCAATATATGCAGAATTCAATTCTTTATTTATATGTGCAAATATTATTTAAATATCTCTAACAACCAAAAAATTATCACATTTTCAAAACAGTCACCATCAATAACACAAATTTTCAAAAAAGAATTCGGTGGTAGGGAGACGTTTCGTATTTTTTAATCTGGCTTGCTAAAGGTTAAAGTCAACACTGTGGAATTTCTGTAAATAAGAAACAGTTCATAACATGAAGTAAAAGATTACAAGTGGGAGGGTAAACAAACAGATGATGAAGATGAAATAATACCTTTAGCTGCGAGCAGATAGCTCTTGACACATAATGATGATGAAATAATACCTTTAGCTGCGAGCATATACCTCTTGATACATGATGATGATGAAATAATACCTATAGCTGCGAGCAGATAGCTCTTGATACATGATGATGATGAAATAATACCTTTAGCTGCAAGCAGATAGCTCGACAGTCCACTGATAAATTGACAGATTTTCTGACAAAAGTACAGGTCTTCCTCAACTAAGGTGATACCGATGAGTATAAGCATGGTTGTTAACGGGACTTATAGGTTTATGTTTTTCCCAAAAGGAAGCATTTATTATTATTCGAGAAAAATAATACTATTCACGACATACACGTTATCTACTAGGGATTTGTTGTTGCATGGTGGTTGTTCTGGTATGTCACTGGCAAGACCAGGCACTCTACATGCAGTTAACATAATCTATGCCGAGTCATATGCCAGATTGTAATTAATTTAAAAATCAGCTTACCTTTCTTGTTGGTTGATATTATTTTCATCTTCTAGTTTGGCCCTCTTGGGACTGTTTTCCTTATCATCGCTCTCATCAGGACACTTGTCACATTCAGTCATCTCCTTGGCTTGAACATCATTAGCAACTATTTCTTGACCTTTCTTTGGTTCCAACTTGGGCCTGCTTGGAAATTATGAATGTTTCCGTAGAAAGTAGTTTCAAACAAGTAATATCAATAATAAAATATCAATGCAAAAGCAGTCAAGCTAAATTACATCTAGACAGAGCAAGCATATTATTTATCAAGTGAGATATTCTTCTCAGAACGATGTGTTCATCGTGGATACTCTGAGCGCTTCTCTGTCCCGGGCAAGCAGGACTTCATTGGCCAGAGACATGTGCATACATTCTTCGATGTCGCTGGTCCATCGTCTTCTTGGTCCATGCACAGAGAAAGACAAATCAAGGTAAAGAACATTAAATGTAGATAAGGGTCGAATCGTGAACAACATCACAGCATAAAAGCTGAAGTTTATTTTGGTTATATAAAGAGACATAATAGCATGAGAAAACTAGTAATGGAAGGCATAGTTGCTGGTAACAAGGCAAAGATAACAACGGACAAGAGACATTTCAGAGTCTTTAGAGGTGCCCATGGCGGCATCATGTCAACTTGCTCAGAATTGTGAGGACGTTTAGTGCCCATAAGTAATACTGCATTCTGGGAAGAATGTAACTCAATTAATGCTATTCATAATATATCCCAATCATTTATATTTTCATATAACCTTAATTTCTTGCTGCCTCAATGGAGCCCTGATATACAGGAACAGACGAGATATCTGGAACAGACCCGTGAGCTTTCTAAAAACAAGTTGTTTTAAAAGCCTCTTCTATTTATGCTGTCCATATTTTCATGGGTGCCTCTCTAACTTTAAGCCCACTGTATTTAAACAGCACCACTTTTCGGATGGTATTAGTAACTAGTAGCATGTCAGAACCATTTGACCTGCTGTTTTCTGATGAAGTTCCGCACTCGTGTTATACCCACCTGCCGTCTGATTGTCTCATTACTGAATATATCTATTTTTGTGACCGTGTGAAAAAAAACTACTGAAAGCAGACAAAAGGGTAAAGTACACCCTGATCAAGTGAAAATATTTGATAGAATAGGAACCACCAAATCAATCAAACACAGAATAGGAACCACCAAATAATCAAACACAGAATAGGAACCACCAAATCAATCAATCAAACACAGAATAGGAACCACCAAATCAATCAAACATAGAATAGGAACCACCAAATCAATCAATCAAACATAGAATAGGAACCACCAAATCAATCAAACACAGAATAGGAACCACCAAATCAATCAATCAAACATAGAATAGGAACCACCAAATCAATCAAACATAGAATAGGAACCACCAAATCAATCAATCAAACACAGAATAGGAACCACCAAATCAATCAATCAAACACATAATAGGAACCACCAAATCAATCAATCAAACACAGAATAGGAACCACAAAATCAAACAGTGATTGTTCCACATAAACTGATATTTAATTTTTTTTTATATATTTACTTACCAATTGGTGCACAATTTTACTGCAGTTTTCTATTTACTTGAATTTTTAAAATCAAACTAATGCAAACATGTTTTGGCAGTAAAGAAAGTCAATAATAATCATGTACGTTCAAGTAACTCACCTTCCAGAAAACAATGACATAATTGTGGGCTGTTTGTCATCAGGAGTCTTAGAGGCGAGACGACCTGAAGTCCGAGTAGGTGCTGTAGAGTATAGATAAAACATATACATATTTTCTGATGCCACTAAGCAATTACACCTAATTAACCTTACAGGCGCTATAGGTGGTTATAGCCCCAATGTCATTATGTAACTTGGGTCAGTAGGCGTCTCCATTCACCCCCATTGCTATGCCCCAAATCATCAGCACGGAATCACACGAAGTAAAGCTTATATGATGTAGAATTCCCGCCACACGAAGCTAGAAAGAAATATATCACAGCCTAAAGGTCAAAAAATTTCTTTTACATTTTACGATTGCAAGAAGAAAAAAGCCGGATAATTTTTGACAACAAATTTCTGAAATGACTGTCCATTTTCTACCACATATTTTACTATCAAATGTAGTGTAGCATTGCCAAGTGATCAAATGTAGTGTAGCATTGACAAGTGAACATCATAGAAAGTGATATCTACATGTTTTTATTGGTTTTAATGTTTTAGTTGTTGTTATGTTATAGAATGTTCGTTTATTCATTGAAAAACATAAAAACAATATGTATCAGAGGTGCCACGTGTCAGCATTTAAAATAAAAACATTGTCCATAGTCTTAAACGAGCGGACATTGTATGTGATTTCTTCACGTTTGATTAGTTTGTTCAGTCCATATTACATTAGTCTGGAAATGAAACGATATTAAAAAAAAAGTGATTTATCACTTAGGAGTTGGTTGTCCCATCTCATATGGGGTCAAAGTGACCCAGATGCCATGCTTACCCTTAGAACCCAGTCGCTCGATACTTTAGGATTTACACTAAATATGGTTACCCCAGAAACCAATTTTTTGGTATTTCGACTTGCAAGAACAGCGTACAGCATACGGTAAGTTAATGATATAACAAAACATAATTTTATGCCGTATAACTCAGATCTGTTGGAGTGTTTTTGTGTATTTTTTTTTCTCATGCGCCCGGGGAAAGGGGTGATTAAGTAGAAGAGAAACCACATCACTGTACATAGGAAGTAAGAGAGAAACCACATAATTGTACATAGGAAGTAAAAGAGAAACCACATCACTGTACATAGGAAGTAAGAGAGAAACCACATCATTGTACATAGGAAGTAAAAGAGAAACCACATCATTGTACATAGGAAGTAAGAGAGAAACCACATCATTGTACATAGGAAGTAAGAGAGAAACCACATCATTGTACATAGGAAGTAGAAGAGAAACCACATCATTGTACATAGGAAGCGCAATGGCCTGTAAATTTCTTGGAACCAAAACAAACTGCCAAAGACAAATGTGTCGGGCCATTGGCACGCATAAAAAGGCGACACAGCTTATTTCCATTCTCTGAACTACATCGTGTTGGAAATCTAGTAGGACCATTGTCCTGCTACAAGAGTGATCCAGTGGGAGTTTGAAAATAAACACCGAAAAAGAAGAAACGATAACCATTTCTTCTACAACTTATGAGAACAAATTTGTTGTTTATTAAATTAATCCTCTATACTTACTTCGAGTGGGTGTCTCTACGAATTTTCTACCTCCTTTTAATTTATTAAAAAATTAAAAGGAGGTAGAAAATTCGTAGAGACACCCACTCGAAGTAAGTATAGAGGATTAATTTAATAAACAACAAATTTGTTCTCATTAAAAGGTGGTGAGAAGTCATCTTCATCCCCATTGTCTGCTCCGTTAGTGTCAATCTCTGTTTCAATCACATCAACTTCCCCTACGCCGTTCAATAGTTGGTTACCATTCTGTGTCTCCGCGATATCCTGATGACATAAAGTAATATAGTATATAAAACAATTTCAAATATGGTCGGATTATTTTTACATATTTTGTAGTAATTGTTATAAACAAACAATTTTTAATTCTGAAAATGAAGTCCATCATCAAAAGATCCATTAACATGGAATGGAGCTCACCTCATCCATGGCAGCCAAAAGGACAATGCTATCTACAAGCTTGGAAGAAAGGAACAAACTATGTTTAGATTGAGAAAATACTCTAACATATGTACGGGAAGTTTGGAGTTGGTGTCACTAATATGTACCCTTTTGGACAAGTTCCAGAAAACACAAAACATATTTTACAGAACTGCACACTGTACGTAAGTAAAGACAAGAAGAAAGCTATGAGCCTCTGAAAAAGCTTCTTCTTCTGCGTTCAGCATCTGCATGTGCAAACCAGACAGTGATGGGGGCAGCTATAGATATGCATACCACAGCGGTTTGGGCAGATACGGATATGTATGTGCAAAATAGACCACAGTTTGGGCAACTACAGACCTGAATTTAAAAACCAATGATTATGGCAGCTACTGACCTGCATGTGCCAGACAGTGGTTTGGGCAGATATGGGCATGTATGAACACAATTCTCTTGGTGTGGTCACTGAGTACATTTTTTAGACTAATATTCCTAGATCTTGTACACAGTGTGTTAAATGTACACACGTGTTGCCTTTCCCAAAAAGCAAACAAAGAATAGCATTACTAATCTTCCATGCATGGAGGGGGGGAAGGGGGTCATGTGTGTGTGAGAGAGAGTTGGCAGTCCCATTCCATAGGTCATAGTGACCCAAAAACCATGCTGAAGTCAAACGTGCCGAGCTGGAAGGCGCAGATAATACAGCCTAGCTGTAAACCATCACACAATTTATTCACCTCTCCAGACAATGTCCTGCAAACCAGCAGGACTTTAGGAATGAATGCTGAAAAAGGCAATGTACCATATTAGAAACACTGTTATCTGCCAATCATGTCATAAGAGTCAACTAAGGAGGTTTTGGTGTGGAGTTAGCTGTCCCTTCCCGTCATAGTGACCCAGAATCCATTCTTAAATCTGATGTGTTAGGCTGAAAGGCACAGACATCACAGCTAAGCTGTAAACCATGACCAAATGCATTCCATTCTCCGAACTACATCCTGCTAAACTTTAGGAGTTTGAGTACGAACGCAGAAGAAAAATAAACACAAAAATTAAACATTTATCTTACCACTTTGCAGTTGACCTTGCTTCTGTCATCTGTATTCTCGTTCGTAAATTCTTTATTTTCTACGTTATTTTCAATGCTAGAGCCCAATGTAAATTTAGACAATGTCACAGCAACAGAGGATCCGTTATAGTGATATGCCAACTGGCTACTGTCGCTGATGAAAATTCACCATTGTGAGCATGCTCAATGTCGATGCTACTTGTACCATTGCTAGTTCCGTTTGTGTTAACACTTGCCAACAGGAAACCGCCAATGATGGCATCAATCTTCTTGTAAAAACCTTTCTATTAAAAAGAAAAAAAGTATTTCAAAAATACTTTTAAACTGGGTTTATTCAGTTCAAAGATGTTAAAAAACCTGCTAGGATGGTGTTTATCTGGCATTCTTTATGAGGCTATACTAAAGAGAAACGCGGTGGCCTAGCTGATAGTGAGCTTGCTTACTGGATTACAGCGTGCCAGTGCCAGGTTCCAAACAACATCTGGACAAAACAATCTGGGCTAGATTTATCTCCTGACCACTCCTCCAGTTGACCAAGCTGTAAATGGATACCTGACGCATGAGTTGGGGAAGGTAAACACAGCAAGGAAGGAAACTGGCCATCCCATCTAATACTGTAGTTGCTGCAGCTTAGCAAACGAAAAGTTATCATCATCTCCGACGGCAGGTCGCTATTATGGGATCTGCCTTACCTTTATACTAAAGAAAATCCTGGATTGACAACATCAAGGAATGGTCTGGGCATGATTTTGTCTACACCCCTCCAAGTGGCTATGGATAGAGATATTTGGAGAGCGTTCTTTTACTGATGTCACCAGTATGGCACCCCTACGATCTAAATGTTTTTGGGTCTTATTGTTATTGTTATTATCTAAGGTTTCCACAGTTTATGCAAGCACCAGATGACTGCTGTACTCAATGTACCTGTGGGTTGCAATGTACCTGTGGGTTACAATGTACCTGTGGGTTGCAATGCTACAAAATGGACATATTATTTCTAGATGAGATTTTGTCATGATTTTCTTGCACTCTCAAAGCATCCTGCAGATAAAAGGGTTAATTTTCTATCAAAGGTACAGGAATGGGTTTTCAGCAGACTTCAGCTCAGAGAAGATCATTGGATGAAATAGCTCATACCTCCTTACGACATGTGACAAGTGTCATTTCCCTTTCTGGTGCCAATAACACACAGGCAGTATTCTTCTTCTGCGTTCGTTCTCAAACTCCTGCAGATTAGCAGGATGCAGTCCGGAGAACGGAATGCGTTGTGTCATGGTTTACAGCATTGCTGCGATATCTGCACCTTTCGGCCGGACACATCCGACTTCAGCATGGTTTTGGGTCACTGACCCTATATGGGTAAATGCAAATAAAGTAAATAGGTTACTAGAAAACTATCAATATAAAATAATAAAATATAAAAATAACAATAAAAAATTTTTTTTTAAAAAAGAACAAATACAATTGTCAACGTGGTGATCCAATTGGGATCTTTACCAAGACAACAAAAACAGTTAAGAACAAAAAACCATAATGAATATAAACAAAATGGATTTCTCCCACCAGGAAATCAACAACCAGCAACAACAGATCCAGTGCAATACCAACTCCATCCCATAACCTCCTTAGTCACCTTTTACGACATGCGTGGAAGGTAAACAGTGTTGCTATTCTTTACTCCCCTTTCGGGCCCCGGCAACACACAGGAGAGGCATTATTCTAAACCTACTTAGTACCTCTTACAACATGTGGCAAGTGTTATTTCCCTTTCTGTGCCAATAACACACAGGCATTATTCTAAACATAAATAAAGTTAACAGCAGAGACAAGAAAAACATTTAATCTTGTTTGTTTGTTTTGCGTTCGCTCCATTGTAATCAGCACAGATATTCATGTGATTTCCGCCGGGAGCGTAGCTACGTTGTGCCACCGTTATGTGCCTTGCAGGCCCAGCACATCTGATTTCGAAATGCCTTGACATTTCGGGTGGACTGCCCTAGCCTGTGACAGCCTTCCTATCTGTCGTCAGGCAGTGAATGTGTACTTATTCTATGGCGAAACTGTTTGTCCTTCACATCTATCTTGCACGAGGTGTCCCGCCACCAGTGAACTTGTCTCATGTAATTTGACGTATTGTGACTGGGCCCATTGGGTACTGAACCTTTTCTCATCCTCGAGCCTGGTTCCGGTTTAGTAAGAACTTGACAGAAGAAATGGACTCTGACTCGTTCACCCTCTTAGCCGAAGTGTTGTTCACCAACTTCGTGAACCACTCATCCCAAGTCCGAGTCTATACACATTTTTATGAGCGTCAGGGACTAGCATTTGTTCTAGAACAGCTGAACAGTGCTGTCACCCTGGAAGGCTGTGCCTGCGCCCATCAGGCATTGAATCTTTTCTCTCCACAAGCATGATTCCGTTATAGAAAAAACTCAACAGTAGAGTTGGGCCTGGGCTGGGATCACCGGTATCTGGGAGCTTGTCTCGAATAAACAAAACAATAGTTCTGATTTTCTTGAAACGTTTTTCATTCTCTTTGCACGTGCTGCTGTCCTTTAGCGCTGTGCTTCCCTCTCAGTGTACACATTGTGCTATTATTTTTATTGTGACTAATGCGCCATTCTTTATATTTCTCATAACATCTGCCCACTTTGTAACAACTGCATTGGCCGCCCTTCCGATGCTTCAGAACTGACTAGCTTCACTGTGTGTCGACAGTGCTGCTGCATATGTTGATGCAGAGGTGTCTGAGATATTGCCTGTCAAATCTCTTTCCAACTGCTACCTCCACTTTCACGGACACAATCCCCAAAAGTTTTAGCCAGAATCAGCACGAGCAGCTGTATTTCTGTTTCCAGGGTGCACCATGAGGAGGTAATTTTAGGATCTTGGTTATCTGCTAACCCTGGGTCCGCCGAGAGCAATGCTGTACCCTTTGCACCCAACATCTTATCTTGATAAAGACCTTTTTGGTCAAAACATCAATTCTGAGAATTGTTTCACGTAAAACTGTTATACAACAATTTTTTATTCAATCAAATATCATGTGCCTACCCACTTTTTTCTGAATTGTGAACGAAATGTGCAGCTTCATTCCAAGTTTGTTATAGTACGAGCAGTTAAGGTCACCAGCAGACAATGTTGCCAAAAAAACAAAACGGTTAATTTAATTGAAGATATCTGTTTAGTGAGCTTGCCAGCTACAGTACAGATAAAGATGTGTGTTTGTTACAAACTCCTGCCAAGGTCACGAGGGGGAGCTCTCTCAGTGTGTAGCGCAGTTTGATTACAGCTTGGCTGCGATATCTGTGCCTTTTGGCCTGCCATATAACTTTTGGATCATTAGCCTGTGTAATGGAATAGCCAACTCAATTCCCAAATCTCCTTAATGGCCTCATATGACATGCATGGAAGGTGAGTGTTGCTATTCTTTGTCCATATGTGACTCCGAGCAACACACATGAGGTCCTACACTCAATTCAGCAGCCACTGCTCCTAACTAAGTGTTGAAATAATGACGACATTTCACGACTAACAGAACATCGACTCGTTTTATATGTAAGTCCCTCACCCAAGTGTTACCTGGGAACCAAAATGAGAGCAAAGAATAAAAAAAACACATTTACCTTCCATACAAATTGTAATAGGCGACTAAGGAGGTTAGGTGGAGATCCCATCCCACATATGATCAAAGAGACACAAAGTGATACTGAAGTTAAATATGTTCGGTTGAAAGGCGCAGATACCGCAGCAATGATAGAAACTGTGACAACACATTCTAACTACATCCTGCTGATCTGCAGGAGCTTGAAAACAATCTCAGAAGATGAAATTTAAGTATGGAAACTGCTGGTTGCTCTAAAATTTTGACCATAAAACATAAATATTTCTCTTAGATCACAACTTCCACCAAAGGCAGATGTGTCGGGCAATTGCCGCAAATAAAATGGTTTTAAAGCGTATTTCCATTCTCTGGACTAAATCCAACTAGAAATTGTGTAGGACAATGTCATGTTACAAGGGAAATCCAGCAGGGAGTTTCTTCTTCATCGTTCTTCAGTCAGATATCAGATACCAATAACTTCAATGAATTGTGTGGTTCGCTTCAGGTCATCCATGGAACCCCTCAATTCTGGAAGTAGTGCCGTCTCAGTAGGCCATATTTTCTCCCTCTCTTCTTGGTAGAGTTGACAGGCATGAAGAATGTGTTCTGCAGACTCTGGACTCAGTCCACAGTTGCACAGTTCTGTCTCGCCAATCTCCAGCTTTCCGAACATGCAGGGAGTTTGAGAATAAACCTTGAAGACGAAGAATATGACAAACAAAATGTACTGACATGCTATTACATCGATATCTGCAAACTACCTCAGTGATTTCTGCATTGGCTAACTCCTCCTCCAAATCTTCAATTTTCCTTTTCACATCCTCGTTAAACAAATGTTCTAGAATGGCACACTTCTTTTTCCAGTAACCCTGTCAAAGTTTTGAAGCACATAATAAGTTTAAAAAGCTCTCACATTTGCAAAGATATATGATGATGAAACTGTGGAAGTACATGTGACGATGATAGAACTGTGGTAGTACATGTGACGATGATGGAACTGTGGTAGTACAAGTGACGATGATGAAACTGTGGAAGTACATGTGACGATGATGAAACTGTGGTAGTACATGTGACGATGATGAAACTGTGGTAGTACATGTGACGATGATGGAACTGTGGAAGTACATGTAACGATGATGGAACTGTGGTAGTACTTGTAATGATGATGGAACTGTGGTAGTACATGTAATGATGATGGAACTGTGGTAGTACATGTAATGATGATGGAACTGTGGTAGTACATGTAATGATGATGGAACTGTGGTAGTACATGTAATGATGATGAAACTGTGGTAGTACATGTGACGATGATGGAACTGTGGTAGTACATGTAATAATGATGGAACTGTGGTAGTACATGCAATAATGATGGAACTGTGGTAGTACATGTAATTATTAATCAACTGTGGTAGTACATGTAATGATGATGGAACTGTGGTAGTACATGTAATGATGATGGAACTGTGGTAGTACATGTAATGATGATGGAACTGTGGAAGTACTGTGGAATCCCTCTATAGCTCATACATTTCTAGCAAATTTCCTGATACCAGCAAACCCCTCCATCACTAACACCTTTTATACAGACATAACACAGCTGAAGAAGACATGCACCTACCACAGGGATCTGGTAAGTGAGTAATAAATGGTTCTTTCCCTGAATTTGCGCCTACCAACTTCATTTTCTTTTGATTATAAAGAAAATATTATGAGTATACTCAACAGAGAGGTTGTAAGCTAGTAAACAGAGTGTCTACTTTCATAGGCAACAACAGACCATCATTTTTCGACTTAGAAAGGCTTCTGCACGACTCCAGGGCCACCTGTACCGGATTAGGGTAGCCCATACAAATGAATGTCCATGCCGAGCAGGCATACAGATCCCTGAACACATACTCAAAGATTGTCCAGGATACAAAGAACTGCAAGGCAAGACATAGCCACACTAGACTGAACTGAGGCAAAAACTTTAGGGCAGCCGCTATGACCTGGAGAAGACGGAGCTTCGTCCTGGCTACTGGCCTGAAGATCTAACACAACCAAAAGAATCCTGAATACAGAAACATGGTCTGCTGAAATGTCGATGTGTCAGGAGTCAAGTTAACTATGTGATCATTGATGCCAACAAATAGAAGTTCTAAATTTTGAAAACTAATTTCGTTGGGTTCTGCTAACATCCTCCACCCCACGCAATCATCTTTGTTGTCTGATTCTACAAACTCACTCCATATACACAATCATTTCTTGTTTGATTCCACTAACCCACTGCATATACACGATCATCTCTAATATTAAGTTCGCCTGTGTGTTGCCGGGCCAGAAAGGGGAGCAAAGAATAACAACACTGTTTACCTTTCACGCATGTTGTAAAAGGCGACTAAGGAGGTTATGGGATGGAGTTGGCTGTCCCATCCCATATAGGGTCAGTGACCCAAAGCCATGCTAAAGTCAAATGTGTCAGGCTGAAAGGCGCAGATATCGCAGCAATGCTGTAAACCATGGCACAACGCATTCCGTTCTCCGGACTACATCCTGCTAATCTGCAGAAGTTTGAGAACGAACGCCGAAGAAAAAAGAATATTAAGTTAACCTCTGCTTCCATTTAGACATATGACCAACTACAAACAATTCATCTCACCTTCGCAGTTATGTCTCCATCTTTGAACTCTGACTCAATCTTGTTTAGCCTGAAATTCAAAAAATATTAATATTCTTGCTAAAGTCAGATGTGTCAGGACAGAAGTCACAAATATGACATCAAAGCTGTAAACTGCGACACCAATGCACTACATTCTCCAGACTACATTCTGCTTACATGCAGGAATTTTAGAACAA
The DNA here is from genome assembly GCA_034231615.1 of Meghimatium bilineatum. NCBI lineage: Eukaryota > Metazoa > Mollusca > Gastropoda > Stylommatophora > Philomycidae > Meghimatium > Meghimatium bilineatum. The sequence goes on from CM067322.1 coordinate 23,350,377, forward strand.
ACGCAGACTTAGAAAGAATATAAACAACATAAAAATCAATGTCAGTTTTAGTCTTGTCTGCATTCTTTCTCAAATTCCTGCTTATATACAGGAGATAGTCCATACAACGGAATATACTATGTCATGACTAAATTGACATTAAGCACATGTGTTACTCAAACTGAAAGGGGAGCAAAGAATAGCAACACCACGACCCTTGACCCATGCATGTCATAAAAGGCAACTAAGGTTTGGGGAAAGAGTTTGATGTCTCACCTCATAGGTTGAATTTACCAAAATATCCATGATGAAATTGAATGTGGCAGACCAAAAGCAGATATTGCAACCAAGCTGTAAAACATGATACAATGCATTCTGCTATCCTGACTACATTCTAGTAACCAGGAAACGTTTAAGAATGAAAACAGAAAAATTATTCCAATAAATGAAACGATTGCAAAGTTTCACATTTAAACTTTACCACAAAACCAAACGTTGCCAGCGGTTTTAATGCGGTAAAAGACCGCCAGACATTTTCAACCAGTTGCTATACTCATTTAGCAACATATAAAATGATGTTTAATGTTTACATGACTGGAATTAACAAATGATAGCTAGTGATATTTTTGTATTCATAGTAGATATAGTAACACAGCATTCATAGACTTAACAAAAGCATTTGACATGGTAAGTAGGAAGGGGCTGTGGTAGATGATGTGTATTAGTCCCTACAATACTTAACATCATGTGCTCTGCTATGTTGGATGACGCTTTTAGAGATCTAAACTTGGGAGTAGACATATATCGCATCTATGGAAAATTATTCAACCTTTGGCGGCTCCGAGAAAAAAACAAAGTCAAATCACACACAATCAGGGATCTCTTATTTGCTGATGACTGTGCCCTAAATGCCAACTCTGAGGCTGATCTACAAAGTATTATAGACAGATTCTTCAAATCTTGTACCAACTTTGGACTTTCTATTAACATGGATAAAACATATGCCATGTTACAACTTTGACCAACACCTGGCAAAAGTTATCACGAGACCTGCATAAAGGTAAATGGTGTAGCCCTGAAAGTTTTGAATAGATTCACATACCTAGGTAGCACTTTATCACAAAATGCCAACGTTGATGATGAAGTGTATACAATGATTGCCAAGGCAAACATTACTTTCGGCAGATTGTACGCAAATGTGTGGCATAGAAATGGCATTAACCAACAGACTATGCTGAAAGTTTACAGAGCAGTGGTACTCCCAGTGCTGTTATACGCTAGTGAAACATGGACTCTGTATAGACATCATGTGAGGAAACGCAATCACTGTCACACAACTTTCTCAGAAAAGTTATGAACATCAGATGGCAAGACAAGATTCCGGTTACCACAGTCCTTGACAGATCTGGTATCCCTAGGATTGACACTATCCTGATGCAGACACAGATTTGTTGGGCAGGTCATGTATTTATAATACAATTTATAATACTTCTCTATTAGCATCTGATACTTCTCTATGGTCAGCTGGAGAAGGGTACATGATCTCAAGGTAGCCTGTCAAAAAGGGTGCATCATCTTGTGAAAATAGGAGAAATGCAGCAGCTCACAGCGGAGAGTAGCTAGAAAGTCACGGACAGACCAAAAATCATCTATGGTGGTTATTCTATGCCCAAACTGTTCAAGCACATTTGCGGCTTGAATAGGGTTCATTAGCCATCATAGGAACTCTTAGGCAAGGACATATCTCTAACTGAATTTCAGTGGATGTAACAAATAGTCATAATTACTTGTGATGGATGAACAACAAAGACGTTATGGGATGGAGTTGGCTGTCTCATCCTAAATAGGATAAAAGCAACCCAGAAGTCGTGCTGAAGTTGGATGTTTCAGGCCAAAAGGTGCAGATATCGTAGCAAAGCTGTAAACCATGACACAATGCACTCCGGTTTCCCGACTACATCCCGCTAATTTGCAGAAGTTTAAGAATGAACAGTGTGCTATTTATAGCACAGTGAAGAATCAAAAGCAACTTTTACGGACTGAATTTTCACTCCCTGCATTGTCCTCCATCAACAGGTTACTTTTTCTCTGTCAAGGTCTGCCTTCTCATTATGCTCTGCATTACCTACCATGGGTGATGATGACTTCACAGATTACTGATGATGGTCAGGCTAATGATGAATAACGTATTGTTACATTGACATGGGTGGTGGCAACATTATTGTCAATTTATATTTATTATTTACTCTTTGCTCTTCTTTTCGTGCTCGCCAACCGCCAAAGTCATTTTATTTGCCTACTATAATTTAAATTCATATTTGCAGTTTTTTTAAATTATGGGCCTAATTAATTAAATTACTTAGTCGATCTGAATCAATGGGGCATACAAAGACTAACTTAAGCATTAGGCCTGAGTCTTACTAATAAGTTACTAATAACTATGCCCAACACTCTGCCAACACATGCCTATTTATTAATTGTAGGCATTAGGACAAAATTTTCAAAATGGGTGTACCGCATTTTAAATAACACAGTTAGATAGCCCTTGAAAATTGCAATCCAACGATACCTCAACTTAGTCTCTACGTCAATTCTGAAAAAAGTTACGAATTTTTTTCGAATTAATTTTCACATCATGATAATTACATGGAACATATAAGGAAATATGAAATGACAGTTGTCAAAAAGTTGCGGCCTTGCCTTAGAACCGAGCCACTAATTTATGAATATCAAAGTTATTTGCATTAAAAAATCTAACAAATTATACATTTTCTTGTTTGGAAAGACAAGACACACCTGTTGATTACATTCTGCTAATTTTCCGACGCAGCCAGAGTTAATAAATAATTATTATTGGCGTCTAATTTGCATAATCACATTGTCATATTTAATATATATTTATTATATTTTTTAATTATTTAGGATAAAATATATTGCAAACTGTACATTTTTGTGTTTGTGAAGACAAGACGCACCTGTTGATTACATTATGCTAATTTTCTGACGCAGCCAGAATTAATTAATAATTAAAAATGACGTCTAATTAGCATAATTGAAATTGAATGTATCATATACATTTTTCACATTTATTAATTATTTAGGATAAAAAAATATAACAAATTATACATTTTCTTGTTCGGTAAGACAAGACGCACCTGTTTATTACATTGTGATAATTTTCCGATGCAACCAGAGCCAATTAATAATTAATAATAGTGTCTAATTAGCATAATTAAAATCTCTTCTATGCTTCCCTTTATGGCAACATGCATGTGGCTGGCAATCTGTAACCTCAGCCCTCTTTGTATCTGAAATATAATATTTGATTATTATTATTATTGGCATTGGGTACACATGTACATAAACAATTCTATGTCAAAGGTATGAATAAATTACCAGGTAGGTATGTGCACCAAATTTTCAAAATTTGCTTTTTGTTTTTCCTATTTTAGTGATACCTAATTAGCCCTATATAATTAAATACTTTATTACATTATTCTCTAGATAGGCTTATGTAGAAAATTGAGCAAATTTGATAATAAACAACAAGAGACAAAGATACCAAAAAAGAGTGAGAATGTTTGGAAGATGCTGAAGTTGACGTTGTCTGCATTGATTTGATTTATTAGGTCTATTGAAAGGAGAAAGCATCTCTCACATAAAAGTGAATTTTACGAAATATTCATGAGAGAATTATAAGCAATTGGACTTCATAAACAATATAAATAATATATATTTAATTTGAAATGTGTTTCTTGTAAAATTATCAACATGAAACAGACCGATGTGACTTAGAAAACACTTCAGTCGTCATGGCGACGGACGCATGATAGTACATAAGTACGCGCACTCGGCAAGGTCTTGTACCAATAATTTCAATTATTTTACATATAAATCTTAGTTTTTTTACTAGTATCATTTAAAAATGAATTAAAGAAATTAAAAGAGGCAGGAATTGTAGTTGTTAAACGTCAATTTCTTTAAATAAGAGACATTTCAGAATTATCGACGCGGCAGTAAAGATTAGCGGTAGACAAGATGGCGGCAGTGGAATGCGTGACCGATCTGCAGTGCGTTTGTTTAAAATTCGATAATAATTACAGGCAACTTCCAAAAATAGTGAAATTTTGTATATAAAGAGAAAAATGGTTGTTTCATTTGTTAGACATGGTTACAACATCCTATTTTATTCAAATTAATAAATATACGTGTGCAAAGAGAAAAAACACTTACCTAGGCTTATTTAATTGCTTGGTGAAAAATGTACACAGCGTACTTCCAACTTCTAGTTACGTAATTCGATGCACAAATGAATGAGAAAAATTAAACAGTTGTCTTTTATCAACAATAAAGTTGTGTCGCGTTGTCTAAAGACAATTGCTGTGGTCAGTGTTTCACGTGATGCAAAAAAATGGATTCTTGGACGCTACAAAAACAAGGGAAGTAATTTAAGCCACATTCACTTTCACGTCCCCTTACGATTTCCTCTATTAATTGTATTACTAGTAGTAGTATAGTTAAATAACTAACTTCTTGTGCGTATGGAGAACTCGCGTTTGCCAAAACAAATATATTATGGAGAACTCAAGGCAGGATTTCGAAAAGCTGGTGGACAGAAAAAGCGTTTCAAAGACACGCTCAAGTCATCCTTGAAACATCTTAACATTGACGTAGGCGCTTTGGAGAGCCTCGCTCAGGATAGAAGAGCATGGCGTTACAGCATTAGAACGGGAGCACTAGCGGCAGAAGAATTCAGACAAGAAACTGCAAGACAGAAGCGGACACGTAGAAAAGAAAAAACATCTCAACCTCACACAGATACCTTCTATTGTTGTCAATTCTGTAAAAGAACATTTTGTGCGCGCATTGGACTTGCTAGTCATTTAAAAACGCACTATTAACTTTATTATTTTATTATTTATTGTTATTATTATTATTATGGTTGAGTTTTTGGTCATCGTCGATCACGACGGACGAACATCATCAAATAACTAACCTTCTTCGACGTAGGCCTATGCAAACTAATTTCATTTCTATTCCATCGGGATGTGTTTGGTTTATGATTTGTCATTAAAAAGTAAAATGTTTGCCAAATGTGTTGCTTTCCTTATATTAATTCAACTTCAGAACACATTACCTACTGTGTACCTTGTATAACTTATTAACTACACTACAGACCTATGCTAAATTGTTCAATCAAACTTACCTCCAATTCATACTTCCGTTTTAGTGAATGTCAAGGACGTTATCCATATCACTAAAACAGTGGTTCTCATCGGCTAATAGAGGCACACAACCAGACAGGCAGAAGGTGGGGTTCTTTTTTTTTAGAGTTCGTTTTCAAACTTCCGTTGAATCTCTCGTGTAGCAGGACAATGGTAATACTAGATCTTCAGCAGGATTTTGTACAGAGAACGGCGATACGTTGTGTCAATGATCCGATAAATCCGACCTCAGCGGTGAGAGGGGCGCTACTTATATTCATTTATTCATTCATTCATTTTCCTTTTGCGCTGAAGTTAGCGCATAGGGCAGAGGTCAGATCTCTCTAATTCTGTCTGTTCAAAGCTATTCTGTGCAGTTCTTGAATAGTATGAATATTGGTTGTTTTACTTTCTCTAAGTATTGTTCTTCTGAGTGTTTCTTTTGGTCTACCCCTTGCTATTTTGCCTGTAGGTATCCATTCAAGAGATTGGGGGTGTATTCTGTTGGTGTCTGCGCGTAGGACATGCCCGATGTAGGACCAACGGCGTTTTCTGATAACATCTGTGATGAAATTTTGATGTGTCTCTTCTCTGATTTTATCATTCGATTTGAATTCACTCCAATGGATGTTAGTTATCCTATGAAGACAATTGTTCTCTAAACTCAGTAATTTCTTATCTGAAGATAAAGAGCTTTTCCAGCTCTCACATCCATATGATAGCACCGGAATAACGCAGGAATTAAATAAGCGCATTTTCGTGCGTGTGCTGATTGACTTTGACTTCCAGATATTAGACAGTCTGTTAAATGCACTTGATGCTAGGGCAATGCGAGATGTAATTTCTCCGAGATGTGACATCACCGTCGAGTGTTAATTTGCTTCCTAGATAGGAGAATTTCTGTACTTTTTCAAGTTGTTGTCCATTTAAAGTAATTTCGTTAGGTGAATTGGTGAAGTCCATAATTTTTGTTTTTGATGAATTGATTTGGAGACCTATTTGTCCTGCAATGAGTTTTAATCTATCAGTTTTTGTTTGTGCATCTTGATGGTTTTCACTCAATAGTGCAAGATCATCGGCAAAATCCAGATCTTCTAATGTTGTTTTATTTATCCATTTGATTCCTAAATTTGTGTTGGATGTGCTTTTTCTCATAGCCCAGTCAATTGCGATATTGAATAGAAATGTTGACATAGGGCAGCCTTGTTTAACACCAGTAATCACAGGGAACCATTCTGAATTGCCTTTTTCTGTTCTAACACAGCATTTTGAGTTGGTATAGAATGATTTTTATCACATTTATATATTTATTTTGGAATCTATATATTTTTAAAATTTCCCAAAGCGATGGTCGATGGATGATGTCGAAGGCTTTTTGAAAATCAACGAAGTTTATTATGAGATTAGATCTAAATTCTAGACATTCTTCTATTATTGTTCTAGGAGTGAATATATGGTCAAGGCAGGAACGACCTGGTCTAAAGCCTGACTGCTCTTCTCTAAGTTTTTTTGTCTAAGGATGACTTTAATCTTGCAAGCATCATATTACAAAGAATTTTGCCAGGTACGGATAGCAGTGTGATTCCCCTCCAGGTATCACAATTTGCTACTTATATAGGAATAAAAAGAAATGATAGTTTTGGGGCAAAGGATATTTCTGAGGGGGTCACAGTAAAGTTACTATCTAAAATAATTTAAAATCACATAATAAAATATACGCAGAGCCTATATATGCCTATGTTGAATGGTATTTCAGCCGAGTGTTTGTGCTGATTTGTACTCTACATGCTGAGACTCCTTATCGACAAACAGAGCGTTAGATACGTTTTCGGTAAGGAAAGGGGAGAGGCTACCTAAGAAAGGTAATTTACCTGTTATCTTGTATACGACCTACGCTTAACTTCCTCTTTGATTTGAAAAGTAATGACATATTTGTGGAAATATTGTTAAGACAGATTTTAACTCACATTTTGGCAAAATTCCTAGTACTAAAAGTCATGTCTATTTATTAAAGGAGGGGGGGGGACACTGCAATCCCCCCCTCCCTTATATACGGGCTGACCTACAAATAATCACTAAATAAAGACAATAACCTATTAACAATAGGCCTACACTGAAGTTATGAGCTATGAACCATCGCAATCTAGGCAAATCCATTGACACTCAGTAGATCATAGACTTATCCCCCGCAGATTTAAAAGGATAGTCTATGCATGCCCAAAATTCTATGGAGGAATACGCTACCAATACAGCTCCACGTGCGTCCAGTTCTACTAATACTACATCGAATACCAGATTCTTCCAATCTCAGTCTAGACATGATACCAGTATTTTTGTCATTCCAGCAGGCGCCAATGAAGACGTTTCAGCATTCTTCTTGATTCATAATTAGAAACTATCTTAACAACTCGTGAGACATTCCAATAAGTGCTCCGTCTTCTGTACCAGCAGTAATCCCAGTGTATGTAGATTTAAGTCCCGGTCAGGTGCTGATTGCGTGATCTTCAGGGACTTCAAAAAAAATTACTTTTCCTTTCCTCCACTCTAGATGCTCCCATTTCTAACATTCTCTGTATAGTCTCTTATTGGCATCATCTTCATCTTGAAATGAATTTATTACTGCCTTGATCAAGTCTGCTTTATCTATTCCCATCATTCTTTTCTCAGCATGTACTTTTCTATCTTGCGCAGCATGCTTTAATAGTCTGATTATTACCAAGTGTGGTGATGTATCAGTTATCAACCAATTAAATGATGTTGTTACTCCCTCTATCTCCATCCTCATGCTCGATGTGACAGTAGATTATGCTGATGATTTCTCAACCAACTTCACGCCGTTTCTGTAGGCAACAAAACCCCAACCGCTTTAATTTTATTTCTGTTAAATGAGCCATTTGTATATATAATTATGTCTTGTGGTTTTGAGTGAAGCTGGCGAAGTTCATGCACTGTTTCCTGGACCCTGATATTTCACGTGTTCAACTTATGTTAATTTCGTGTTATTAATCATTATGTTGCATATTGGTGGTGTATGTCTCTTCGAGACAATAATTATTTCTGTGTTCTTCTTGTTGAAACTGAGGCCTTAGTTTTCATTTTCATTCACTACTTTATCCAACAGGGCTTGTAGTTCTTGCTCGCTTTCTGTGATCGTTACTGTGTCGTCAGTATATATCACGTGATTTATATCCCCCTCCCACTGTTATTTCTCACATATATTCTATATTTCGCACAATGTATTCTGTATACAGGGAGAAAAGATCCGGTGACATTACACAACCTTGCCTGAAACTCATTTGTATCTTTTGAAATATTCCTATAGTGTTAACTCTCATCGCAGCCGTGTGTCTCCAATACATATTTCTTACATCTTTCCTATCAACTTTAAGATTCTCTAGCAGTTTTAATCTGAATGCTTCACCTTGTCAAATGCTTTGCTGTAATCTATGGAGCTCAGACATAGGTATTGTACTTCTATGGCCCTCTCCATTAATTTTCTTACTATATATAGGGCATTTCTTGTGTCTTTTCCTTCTACGAATCCGTATTGTTCTTCTGCTATCTCTGGTTTTATTTGTCCTCTTACACGCCTCATTATTATGCGCAGTATAATCTTGGTCATGTAACTCATAGGACTGATTGGTCTGCGATCTTCAAAATTTACTGCACAAGCTTTCTTTGGTAGTGTTATGAAAATTGATTGTAACAAATCAGATGGAATATAGCAACTGATGTAGGTTTCATTTAACATTTTGTTGATGTAGTATGTACATCCAATTGACTGAAGTCCTAGTGTTCAACTAATTATTTGTGTGACCATTGTATAACTGATCTCATGAACAATGTTGTTTCTACTCTCATTTGGTCGCAATGTGGTGGTAGGGGTCGTCTCTAAATTAATTCAACAGTTGTTTGCCAACTTTTACCCCCGCCCCTTTTTTCCTGCTTAAGTATTCCATGTCTTGTTCCCCTCCTTAAAACAATATTTTAGCAGCAAAAGTATGATAAAAATAATTAAATTTTTTGGATTTTTGGACAGAAAAAATTATTAAGTTAAATACTAAATTAATATATATATAAAATACTTTTTTCTTGATGTCGAGTTTTGTCAACTCCCCCCCTTTCCTCCTCTAATTGTTGACATATTTTATGGACGGCCTCCTATGCCGTAAAAGGGTATCTAAAAATACGAACAATTTTTGTCCATTTTGCCATGTTGGTCACAAGAGACGACTAAGGAGTTTAGGTGTGATAATATCTTTTCCCTTCTGTAAATCAAAATAATAAACAATATCGTGCGGAAGTCGGATTTTCCGAACCAGACTAGAAGCATGACATAAAGCATTATTTTGTTCAGACTATATCCTGCTGATAGTTGCATTATAACAACATAAGAAGAGGATGAACCGCATCTTTATGCTACATAAAAATTACTTATGAAATAGAACAAATAAATAGGCGAAGAATGTATGCATTGTAATATAAACAATATTTTTCGGCGTCATGGGGACCCGAAGCCTTTTTTTCTCTAGCTAACTGATGCCGCTGCCATAGTATAGTCTTGGTGGTCTAGTATTTCTCTGATGTCATCTATCCATCTTCGTCTGGGTGTTCCCATGTTGCTCTTTTCATATGATCTTTTATTGAAGGCTATCGATGGAATGCGATCTGGTTCTATTCTTCTTCTTCTTCTTCTGCGTTCGTTCTCAAACTCCTGCAGATTAGCAGGATGTAGTCCGGAGAACGGAATGCGCTGTGTCATGGTTTACAGCATTGCTGCGATATCTGCGCCTTTCGACCTGACACATACGACTTCAGCATGGCTTTGGGTCACTGGCCCTATATGGGATGGGGCAGCCAACTCCATCCCATAACATCCTTAGTCTCCTTTTACGACATGCGTGGAAGGTAAACAGTGTTGCTATTCTTTGCTCCCCTTTCGGACCCCGGCAACACACGGGCGGGTTCTATTCTGATTAGGTGGCCGAACCATTTTATTATTTGTGTGTCTATGTATTCTTTGCACGATATTGTTTTCATCAGATTTCTTATAGTGCCATTATTTGTTCTATCTCTTTATGTTACCCTCGTTGCTGTTCTCAAGCACTTCACTGTTCATACAGCGAGTTTTTGTTTTAGTAAAAATATTACTATTTATTCTTAATCATAATTCTAGTTTACAGCAAATCTGATATATTTTCACCTTATGGCCCAGCACCATGAATTATCTGCATAGCAGACATTTATGAGGTATGTAGAGTATATCATGAGAATATAATATCCAAAATAGAATTATTAGGCACACTACTCCTGTAATTTGTAATTACTTTCTTGGTTTAAACTTGCGCAAATGAAAAAAATATTTGGCAAGGTACCAGTATAATAGATGAGAACATGCGTATTAACAGTGGCAATATACGGTTGTGAGGCATGGGCATTAAATAAAACAGTAGAAAAGAGAATCACTGCTTTAGAAATGAGATGCTACAGAAGAACTTTACGTATATCACGGACATCTAAAAAGACAAATCATAAAGTGTTAAGATCAATAAACGTCGAAGAGGGCTCCCTCTTTAACGATATCCTAACTAGACATTTTTTGGGTCATATAAAGAGACACAACAGAATGGACACATTAATAGCTGAAGGTTGAGTTAAAGGCAACAGGGGAAGATGACGCACAAGACCACGATGGTGCAGTGATACATCAGATTGCTTAAACATGTCTCTAGCTGGGGCAGGTCAACTCGCCCAGAATCGCGGAGTGTTCAGAGAATCCATAAGGAAGATCACGTTCTGGAAAGAATATGTCACATGATGATGCTGACATAATGAGAATAGCAAAACTTCCGAAAATTTTTTTTACCTAGTAACCACCGAGAAGAACACAATGAGAAAAGGCAGAAGAAGACAAAGAGAGAAGTTGCTGGATGAATTGTCGTTGTGGCATCGGCGAATGTTACTAAATGAACTTATTAACAACACAAGTTAAGTAGAGTTGCTGAAAAATACGAACATTTAACATGGAATTAGATTGTTTGAGTGTCCATAATTATTAAACCTATGCCAACGCTTTAATTTCTTTATTACACAGAAAAATAGCCGCAGTGACTAGACAATGTAGCTTTGGCAAAGGAATTCAACATTATTGTTTTGTGAAAGTTTCACAACATGTGAGTATTTTTAAGTAGTCTACTTAGACGTGTTAAACCAGGCAACAGTTATGAGATCAGTCAATCCCCTGGGCCCATGCATATTATCGGTACATTGACCACAGGCAAAATGGCTTTTCACTTGTCCCTATACATGGATTTGTTCTCAGTCTCTTTCCGTGTTATTCCTAGTACTTACGTAGAACATAGGTTTTTCAAAGTTTCATTTGAACAGGACGGACTGTCGCTAATATAAGGGGTTATGAGGTGTAAACACGAAAACATACAAATGACAATACACAAGATATTTTCAACACTTCGAACAGTTAGGACTTTCTCAAGAATATACAAAACAAACAGTGTTGTTCCGTCTTGTTCAGTGAAACTTTGAAAAACCTATGTTCTACGTAAGTACTATTTTTGTTACGTTTCACGCGGTATTACCTTATATATGATTCCTATCTCTTTAAAGTCATTTATATTTTTTCTTTTCTTTGTGTGTTCATATGTCTTCCCTGTTTATTTTCCCTTCGGTTTACGTGTTTATGATCTTCAAGCTATATTTTTAAACTAGTTTTCTGAGTGTCTGCCCAATACAACTCCATTTTATCTCCTTAATCTAGGTGTCCACCAACTCTTATTCTATTTATTTCTATATCTCTTCATTTCTTATCTTGTCCTGCCATCTAATGTTTAGTATTCTTCTCAAGAATTTTTCCACAAATGTCCGTAGCGCAGTTTCTTGGTCATTTTCGAAGTTTCCTAACTTTACAGTTGTACTTTCTTCATAGGCAATTTCAAAGCTTTCTCTTTTTGATTTCAAACTGAAAACATTCTTCTGACATGGGAAACTTGCACATGACATCTCCAATAATATCATCCACCTCTGATAAGTTTACTGCATCTACTTGGAGTCAAAGAGTCCATTATCTCACAATTGATCACTATTACGTTCATTGTTTACATACATTTGATGCATACATACAATTTTTTTTTAAAATAGCAGTTTTCTTATATATACAATACAAAATAGTAAAAAATATAACAGACACATGTGGAAAATATATTTAATTGTTTAATCATAATTTTGTCGTGGAATAAGTTATCGCAGGCAAGTGTAGAGATTCATTCTGGGTCGGAGATTGGCGGAAAAGTAAGGGTCGAAGATTAAGAAAATATCTGAAACATTTGAAAACAAATTTTGGTAATTATATACAGCACATAGAATATAATTCTACATTGGTTAATTGATTGTTCTCCATTGGTCAATTGATTGTTCTGCATTGATAAATTGATTGTTCTGCATTGGTTAATGGATTGTTCTTTATTGGTTGATTGATTGTTCTGCATTGATTGATGAATCAGCGTAATAGCATTCAGGGCAGGTGGTTTTAACTGTGGAATTATTGATGTGTCCTTTCTTTTTATTATTCTTTCCTGGCTAGTAGCTTTAGCTGGTGTTTAACGGAAATGTCCCTGGTGTAATGGATAAATCATTGTCTTGTTCTGAAGAAGTCAAGAATTCGAATCCAGCTTGTGGCGTCATTTTTACAAAGTGGATTTATTTGTAGATCTCTTGGGACGACATGTGGGATCCTTAACAGGAAAATGCTCCAGAATTTTCAAGGAAAAATTGCTTGTAAACATAGCAGGAATATGCTTGAGAATATAGCAGGAAGAAGCTTGAGAACATAGCAAAATGATGCTTACGAACATAGCAGGAAGATGCTTGAGAACTGAGCAGGAAGATTCTTGAGAAGGTAGCAGTAAGATTCTTGAGAACATAGCAAGATGATGCTTGAGAACGTAGCAGTAAGATTTTTGAGAACATAGCAAGCTTGAGAACGTAGCAGGAATTTGCTTATGAACATACCAAGATGATGCTTGAGAACGTAGCAGAAAGATGCTTGAGAACATAGCCAAGACAATGCCTAAAAACCCATTTATGCACTCCTTTACAACATCGAGTATGGAAAAGGAAACTATGTAATGGAAGCGATTCTAGGTAGAGTGGGAAGTTGGGGGTGCAATCACTGCAGATTGGTCGTCAACGGATATGACAGAAGGATAATGAATTAGTAGGACCTGTGGTTTATGCTGAGCTCCAAGAGGGGTGGAGGTGATGATCCTGGGATACTACTGTGCTGGAATGACTATGTTCGGGGACTAAACATGCATCCCTAAAGCCCCATAACACGACCACTAACACAGCAATTCAGCTGTGTATTGCATTGTGTAATACCTTAATAAGGACAAAGAAGATCGTCTGGCAAAGGATAGCAAAGGTACTTCTGAGGATGAACCAGATGTGCCAATAATGCACTATAAATAGAAACAGATGATCAAAGCAATTATAAAGCAAACACCCACAATCAAGATGACTGTCAAATTATGAACAGACTAGAACATGATGCCATTCTGCGCCGCTCACAACAGGACACAAATGACTTCGCTGCTATATGTATACAGTGTTCAAGATTAACAACACATCCATGTGTGCATGTGGATACGCAACTCAAACAGCAGACCATATTCTTCAGAAATGCCTGGAGTATGAAATGCTGAAGAAAATACACTGACCCAGAGAAACAAAAGTGGAAGATAAAGTAAGCGAATATCTGAACAAGTTACAAAAAACAGTAAAGTTTATAGAAAAGACAAAACTTCAGATACAAGCAAACCTCCAGCGAACGAAGAAGAAGAATATGAAGAAATGATACTAGTTTATGAGATATGTTACCTTATAATGTGTTAATCATGTGAAATATATTACCTTATGTGTTAATCATGTGAAATATATTACCTTATGTGTTAATCATGTGAAATATATTACCTTATATGTTAATCATGTGAAATATATTACCTTATGTGTTAATCATGTGAAATATATTACCTTATGTGTTAATCATGTGAAATATATTACCTTATGTGTTAATCATGTGAAATGCATTACTGTATGTGTCGATCATGGGGAATACGCAACCTTATTTTGTGTTAACATGTGAAATATGTTATCTATTGTGTCAATTATATTCTTCTTCTTTCGTTCACTTGAAACATGTCCATATCTGTAATTCTGTCCTCTGAATAAAACTCACTGTCTTTTGTAGTTCACACAGTGATCCATAGAGCTTTGATACCAGTGTTGTCTCTTCTGGCCAATATGTCTGCCTCAGCGTTTCTTACTCAGAGCACTCTTGAAGTATATGTTTGATTCTCTGTGCTGCATGTCCACATGTACACATGGCCGTGTTGCCAATCTTGAATTTTGTGTACATGTGACTGCTGAGTCGGTTATTGTCCCGTTCGAAGGTTTAGAATTACAACTTGTTCTGATCTGTTCATATTGTGATAGTCACTTGTGTTGGTGTTTGTGGCTTTCTTATTGACTTGATAATCTGTTTCTTCTGATGGTAGGCGATTAATACATCTGGTTGGTCTTCGGCAGCACCTTCCTTAGCCAGTTGGTCTGTTTTTTTATTTACTGGTACTCCACAGTGAGAGGGTATCCACTGCATAGTTACCTTATACTGGTAAAATAGTTCTTTAAGTAGTTTTTTCAAGTCTGTTAGTTTTCCAGACTCGCGAGCTTGAAGCACTTAATGTATATTGGTATTTCCTGCCTTTCACTCCAAAGGGTTTGTTCTGGTACAGACGTTAAGGGGCTGTCAACTTCTGTCAATCATATTGCCTTATGTGTCAATAATGTGAAATATGTTACTGTATGTGTTAATCATGTTCGTATGTTACCATATATGTCAATCATGTGAAATGCATTACATTATGTATCAACCATGTGAACTATGTTACCTTATTATGTGTCAATCGGGTGATATACTTTTCAATATTAGATATGTCTTGTGAAATATGTTACCTTATATGTGAATCATGTGAAACATGTTACCTTATTTTGTCACAACCTTGTAAGACACGGCAGGAACCATGCATGACTTTGTAGGAAAGCGTGTTGTTGTCTGTGCAACAGTTAAGTTTGAAGCTGACGCAACTGAAGGCATCAGTATTTTATCACTGTATGGTGCGCAGTTGGTCATACTAATAGTTCCTGCAACAGCAGAATAGACTGCAATTACATCGCCAGTCTGCACTGATACTTGATTAGCTGCTGGCACATCGCAGGACCAAATCCTGTCCGGTACACAGGTTGTAGTGAAGGTCCCCAAGTGATTATAGCTTGCCCTAGCAAAAACAAATAGTTATTAGAAGATACAATCAAGTAAACCTGCATAATTTAGTTTGTCTCATACTCTGGCTACATTGTTTCACTGTTGACAGAAGGCTGTCATATTCATTGAGGTTGATTCCATAATGCATTCTAAGCACTTCAATTTTAACAACTGGTCTACCTTTCCCCTTAGATCCATCCATATTCACTTAGCCAGACTGCATTGATGTGACTTGTTTTCAGTATCAACATTTAGAGTATGGAATGTTAGTGAGGTCGCCTCGACGATACTGAGTATGATGTTAGCGGGGAAGAAAAAGAAGAATTACATACGCACAGTTCACCATAGAATAGTTTCTTTAGAGGACATCAGTCTAGCGTGTTGATGATGCAATCGGTCCTAGGAAATTGAGACTAATTAACAAGGCATAGCACCTACGGTATATGCTTGCCATCTTAGACTTTTTGATGATTCCCATGTCAAGAATGGAATACCGCCATCACATACCAAGAAGATGAAAGATGTAAATTGTATTGCATGCCTAACATTGAATGCCCAGGTTTCAGCTAAACCAGCAAAGGTAGAACAACCACGCGGTAGACCTTCAGTTTGGTTTCTACACTCAGACCATAAATGATTTTATCATTCGAGATTGACATACATTTTCTGCGGAAATGTATCATTTGTTATGTTTTGTATATGAATCCCTTCCAAGAACCAAAACACGATAAATTGCGTGTCCTCACTAGAGAAATGTTTACAAGAACTTCATAACATTCTGTTCTCTGATTCTCATTGGAATACCAGTGCTCACAATGTTTTTAATTATTTTTCCATGTTTATAAAAATGAATAAAGTAATATTTTTAAAAATAAAGAAGTTAAAATCACAACATGACAAAGTGTTTGCACAACACAAATATGTTTCTTCTGTTATAATTCTACTTGATTCAAATCCATCAAATGATACTCACCCACTCTTTCTGTAAGCTAGAAAACTAACATCGCCAGCATTTTCACAATAGTAATACCAAGTTGCAATATTGCCATTGATTGGAACTCTAGAAGATAAAATAAACCGTATATTATATTTACATATTAAAAAACAATAGTGGACACTGATCAAACTTCCTTAATTGTATAGATCAATGTTCCCTTAATAAACTTCCATCACATTTTTAACATTAGTATTACCTTGCCAAATTGTAATTCTAGTTCTTTCATTCAATCTTTTCATGACAAGTTTTGTTCATTTTCTTACATTCAATCTTTCCACGTCAAGCTTTGTTCATGTTCTTACATTCAATCTTTACATGACAAGCTTTGTTCATGTTTCTTACATTTAATCTTTACATGACAAGCTTTGTTCATGTTCTTACATTCAATTTTCACTTGATAGTTTACTTCTCACGTTTTAATCTTCCCTTCCTAATTTACTTCTCGTATATTAATGCTACCTTGCTAATTTACTTCACATATATTGATCTTCTCTGCTAATTTACTTCTCATATATTAATCTTCCCTTGCTAATTTATTTTTCATATATTAATTTTCCCTTGCTAAGTTACGTCTCATATAGTAATCTTCCTAATTTGCTGCTCATATATTAATCTTCCCTTGCTAATTTACTTCTGATATATTAATCTTCCCTTGCTAATTTGCTTCTCATATATTAATCTTCCCTTGCTAATTTATTTTTCATATATTAATCTTCCCTTGCTGATTTACTTCTCATATAGTAATCTTCCCTTGCTAATTTACTTCCTATATATTAATCTTTCCTTATCAATATTCCTTCAACACACACACAGTATTCTTACCATGTTGTGTTTCCTTCTTCACAGACAGTATTCTTACCACATTAAACTCTTTTCTTTTTTGTATAAATGTCTTCTCTCAGACGTTCTTATTCTATCGTATTATTCTATCGTATTTCTATTTAACTTATATGTGGTGTAGTTTTAAATCTGACAGATATTTCGGTTCAAACTGCAATAATTACACACCGAATCAGTTATTAATTAACTAAAATACTGACGGCATACATATTGAGTAAGAGACCCCATCGAGGCCAACACTTGAAGTGGAGATAGTGGTTAGTTCAGCCAACAGAAGATGGAAACTAAAATTGGTCGGGCCATCCCCTATATCGAGCAGGACCACACTTCTGCCCAATCAAACACAGGCGCTGAAATCGGAGGTACAAGTCCGAGAGGCGCACCAGCAAACATGGTATTATTCAACCGTAATATATAACATGTCCTGCGAACTAGAAGAAGAAGAGTAAGAGATAAACGCTAAAAGCAAAACTCTACTGAAGTCAGTATACAAAACATTACCAAGTTTATAAGAAACAAAATTGCAGATGTAGGCGAACAAAATAAAGAGTTAATGACTAATAAACTGTAACATATATTACTTGCAGAATTTCCCAGCTGTAACAACCTTTCAACATTAGTTCTACATTATTTAGACGTCTCGTTCACGTGAAACGAAGTCTTTGTTACAAATTGAACAAATCTATTTCAAGTGGAAGATGGTCATTTATTGCTATTTTGACAGCATACAAAAGAGTGATGTTACTCTCCCACATGTATCTCTGCCTACCTCTTGCTCTCTTCGCTTTGACATTATCCTCAAGTAAGGTCTTCAATAAGGTGTCATGCCTTTTAATGTGTCCAAAGTATTTTATTTGCCTGATCTTTATTTCTCTTATACCTGTCTCTATTTATCTGTAATACCTAATTGAATATGAATACACATATTTAAATGGATCTACCTGTATCCATCTTGATCCAAACAAACTATTTGTTTCGCTGGTAGGGTGGTTGCCCTTGACTTGACCAAGTACATGGCAACAGTCACTGACGAGGGGTTACCTGGCAGTAATTTCAAACAATATCAATAAATATTTGTTATAGAAAATACCTGGAGTTCTACTTCTGCTTAGAAATGCTGGCCATAAAGGTTTTTTTTGTTATAGACACAGTTTTTCCTCACACATCACAGCCAAATTCGTCTCCACACATCTCAATCCAATTCATCTCCATTCATCATAATACACCTCACTTTCACACATCGTACTTTAATTTATCTATATACATCTTAGTCTAATTTGTATTCACTCATCTTAATCCACGTCGTTTCCACACACATTTTTCTCTAATTCACCTAACACATCTCAGTCCCACGTCATCTCTACACATCTTAGTCTAATTCGTCTCCACGCATCACAATCCAATTAGTCTCCACACATCTCAGTCCAATTAGTCTCCACGCATCACAATCCAATTAGTATTCAAACATTCCAGTACAATTACTCTCTACTCATCTCAATTCACTCTGTGTCCACACATCTCAGTCCAATACGTCACTACATATCTCAATACAATATGTCTCCAGCCATCTCAGTCACACATCAATCTTATTCAAATCTTATTCTTCACATCTCAGTCCAATTAGTCTCCACACATCTCAGTCCAATTAGTCTCCACACATCTCAGTCCAATTAGTCTCCACCCATCTCAGTCCAATTAGTCTCCACACATCTCAGTCTATTGCGTTTCCACTCATTTCAATCCACTTCATATTCATATATATCAGTCCAAATAGTATCTATACATCCCACTCCTATTAGTCACCACACATCTCAGTTCAACTCTTCTCCACTCATCTCAATCAATTTCGAGTCTAAACATCTTAGTCGAATTAGTCTTCACACATCTCAGTCCAATATGTTTCTACACATCCCAGTCTAATACATCTCTACACATCGCAGTCCAATACATTTCTATATATCTCAGTCCAATACATGTCTACATATCTCAGTCCAATACATCTCTACACATCTCAGTCCAATAAATATCTACATATTTCAGTCCAATACATCTCTACACATCTCAGTACAATATATTTCTACATATCTCAGTCCAATACATTTCTACATATCTCAGTTCAATACATTTCTACACATCACAGTCCAATACGTCTCTACACATCTCAATCCAATACATTTCTATATATCTCAGTCCCATACATTTCTACATATCTGTCCAATACATCTCTACACATCTCAGTCCAATACATGTCTACATATCTCAGTCCAATACATCTCTACACATCTCAGTCCAATAAATGTCTACATATTTCAGTCCAATACATCTCTACACATCTCAGTACAATATGTTTCTACATATCTCAGTCCAATACATTTCTACATATCTCAGTTCAATACATTTCTACACATCACAGTCCAATACGTCTCTACACATCTCAATCCAATACATTTCTATATATCTCAGTCCAATACATTTCTACATATCTGTCCAATACATCTCTACACATCTCAGTCCAATACATGTCTACATATCTGAGTCCAATACATCTCTTCACATCTCAGTCCAATACATCTCTACACATCTCAGTCCAATACATGTCTACACATCTCAGTCCAGGGCTGTGCTGTGCTATGATCTAGATAGGAGGCTGCATCAGATGGCATCAATCAAAATATATTGTCGGTGGCGGCATTTCGAAGAAAATCCATTTAATAAAAGGGGAGGGGGGAGAGCTACACTTCTAAGACTTGCACCATAATGAGAAAATCTACCTCACGCACCTTAGTCCCTTGTTTTTCTTATCCAATTTCTGATTCCAATTCTTCCATTTTAATATTTTCTATCACTTGTTCTAAAACTGCCGCTGAATCTGTCGTGTAGCAGGTCAATGGTTTTTACTAGATTTCTAGAAGAATGTAGTCCAGAAAACAATTATGAGTTGTGCAATAGTTTTACTTGCACCTATTACCCGATACATCCGACTTCTTAGATATTCTGGGTGTAACTCTTGATCTTCTTCCTCATACATTATTCGCATGTTATATCATCCTAGTGGCCTCCATTTTTTCTAAGAGTTATTGATATTGTTAATGTTATCTACCTCAGGTGTAAATGTTATAAATACGTATCACGGTCAGATAATTTCTGTTTCTGGAGAATCTAGATGTTATCACCGTTATAAACCTCAGCACTTTAAAAAATAGGTGCTTCGATGTGCTGCGGAATGATCAACGAATTAACTGAGCCAAGGGTAGAAAAATACGATCCGAGCACCGAATCTTGCCCGCTGCGCCACCATACCGATTAAAATGTATTAGATGCATTGGTTAAAAGTATCTTCAATAACACCAGGAAACTATTAACATGTAAACACATTATGAACATAATCAAATGATAATTATAAAATGCTGAATGTATTTTTCATTATTATATTGCTCAGAAACATGGATAATTACAAATCGAAAAGATATATCTGATACATTTGAGATGTGGAAAAAGAGAAGAGATTATGTCTTTTTCACACATTTTAATGATTGAAATAAAAGACGTGAACATCGTTCATGTTTGTTTTTGGGGCATTACTTTTGATCGCCTAAACTTATAGAAAAAATAAATTCTTCGAATATTTCAGCCTAAAAATCGATTACGCAAAGTAATTACGCATGAGATTGGGTATGTGGGTCCTACAAATGGCTCACTAAACAAACCACACATGCAACAGAAAAACTTAGATCTTCTTCTTCTTCTCGTTCGCAGTTTGACATGCCTACACAGCAAGTCCTGTTTTCGTAATAAATTCTGCTGTATTTGAAGCTCCCCAGTGCTCCCCCTAGCAGGTGGCATGTCATTATATTAAGGTCCTCTTGGGGAAGTTTTTTAGCCTTCCATTTATACGACTATATACCATCTCTGAGTAGAAGACTCCTTCAATAGGCATTGCACTAAGCCGAAAACTGAAGTCTACTGGGTATGAAAGAAAGCTCAGAAAAACCACCCCACTGCTAATCGCTCGCAATTTCTGTAATTATCAAACAATCAATTAATCAAATTAATTATCTAACAATTTGACTATTTAACTATCAAACTATTTAACGCGTTAACAAATTCGCCAATTATTAACAAACAAAAGGAAACCAACTGGAGCAGACGATTGGTGTCCCCAGCAACAATCCGTTGTTGCCACAGGCTCTGTATACATCACCACTGACGTAGAAGTATTGGCTATTGCAAGTAAATTTCACGGCATCTCCTGCATAAACTGAAGGATTAGGTGAAGTATAAGTGTAGCTGCTACTTGATGGCACACTACACGTGGAGGGATCTGCAGGAATAAGGAAATAATTATGTCAATGTTTCAGAATAATACACTTGTATACACTTATAAACAATAAATTGGAAACGGGTGGTCTCATGAACTAGAGGGATCACAGAAAGCAACTATAATGACCATATTTAATTCGATGTATAATAATATGACTTGAAATGAGTGGAAACATGTTTCCTTTTTTTTTCAATTTCGAAGAAAGGGGGATAGGGTATGTAAGAAATTTTCATGAAAAGGGGGCAGAGTATAAAAATTTGAGAGCCACTGAGCTAAACCTGTAATATAGTGTCAGAACAACAGATATCTAGGTACAATATCTAGACATGTGTTCCATATAAGGAGTACTTTCGTCTGGATTACTCGTGTTGACCAAATTATCACTTGCATAGCTAGAAAACAAGATATTGTCTAGGATAGGGCATCACTGATCCGAGACAGTTGGCGGTATAGAAGACCTTCCAACAGAATTAATTAGGACCACATTAATTACGTTTTTTGACGAGATGTAGAGTGTTGGTTTCACACCCGTGAGGTCCAGGGTTCGATTCCCGGTAAGGACTGGGTTTTTTTCTGTCGGAGTGTATATTAAAACAATCACACTGAACATGACGTGGCGAAAGCAAGGGCATGGGGCCTTTATCACACAAGCCACTCGACTAACCGACTAACCGAGAGCCCAACAATATTTAAACTATGTAACGAATGGTGTCCTACATAATTATGTTGAAAGGTTTTTATTGGACACGGTCATGGCTGATATCATGCAGTTTTTTTTTATCGTGGCGTTTCCGACTTTTTCCATGCTTTTCATTGGCTGGCGACACAAAGTATGCATTACGTGACAAATGAGCTGTCTCATCAAATATTAATAACGCTGTATACTATAAGCATGTAGGATTATCCTGGAGAAGGATTTGGTAAATCATCATCATCATCATGTGACATTCTTTCCAGAACGTGATCTTCCTTATTGATTCTCTGAATATTCCGCGATTCTGGGAGAGTTGACCTGCCACAGATAGAGACAAATACTAGAAACAAAGAGCTAGGAACTTGGTAAATACTGTAAGAAAAATGAAGTGAACGGGGGACTGCAGTAAAACTGCGCATCAATATGTGATTCCATTCTGTGTTTTTGTTTGTCCCCATCTTGATCAATACCATTTGATCGAAAAATGGATTATGTTTATTAATTCACTTAAAATTTATATTTAACACTTTTTGTTATTTCTATATTAACTGACAAATAATGTACGCCCCGATATGTAAATCCTTCTATTTGTTGGTAACAACTGAATCTTTCTGTGACTTTTTCAGTAACATGTCCTTTTCCATATATAGATGTCCACGACACTCCACCAACTATTCATCTCTCCACTTGTTTTAGATGCCTAATAAAGTGATGTAACAATGACATATAATCTTAAACAGTTTACAAGTACGATTTTAAGACTTGAAACTACAGCGATTTGGTTGGACAGAAGAATGTTTACACTTTCATGAACAGATTAATTCAACGAAAAGTGAAAACATAAGATAACAAAATTGTATAATTAAAAACACTAAAAAAAATAATTTAAAAATAATGGATATACCTCTTGTAAGCGGTACCGTATTGTAAGCTCCAGTAAGCACAGAATTAAAGATTCCTGCTGGAATGTTGAATTAAATAGAAAATATTTTTGAACGGGCATTTTGTCAAACAAATAAAAATAAAAATGATGGAGACAGTTATAATTTTATTGATATATATTGCAAAGACCTGAAGTTGAGCACATTATAACTAAAGAATATATTGGCGGGAAGATTGACAGACGTAGTAACTGCTGGACATTTTAATATCGTGATATATGAAAAGGGGTGTAAGAACATAAGTGAATTACAGCACCAGATAAAGACAATTGTGGTGAAATACAATAACCTGCGATCAGCAGATATGATGCTTAAAAAAAAAAAGCATGCTTGATTATTTTGATCGCATGGTTACGAGTAATAGAACTCTTGCATTCTTGTGTACAATAGGCGTTGGGCATGTTAAATGTACGAGTACCTGAATCTAGTCCGCATGAACTGGTACAGAAGTTCGATGCTCCCGTTACAGAATCGGAGTCTGAGCAGAATCTTGCGTTATCTGCAAGTGCATCTTGACAAGTTGTCGCTGAATCTGCTAAATCTTTTGTGGAAGTTGCTGAAATAAGAATCATCATATTTATTTTAAGAATGGCTGTCGCTGTAATAGTTTCAAAATATAAACACACCCTTTCTAGACCAAAAGAAACACTCAAAAGAACAATACTTAGAGAATGTAAAACAATAAATATTCATAGTATTCAAGAACTGCACATAATAGCTTTGAACAGGCAGAATTGGAGAGATTTGACATCTGCGCTAATTTCAGCGCAAAAGGAAATTGAATGAATGAATAAACACACGACATAGACTACATTTAAATATTTCATGGCTCATATTACACTTACATATTACATGACTCACATTTCATTTATGTATTAAATGAAATTATGACATTTATGACATTAACTGTATACTTACATATTAAATTATTATTATTACATATTTACATATTACACAAAACTCATATTACACATATATAAAGCACGACTCAAACTACACTCGCATGTTACACGAATCCAATTACACATAGAAGTACAGCTCAAGTTACATTTACAGTACGACGTAGATTAAAATTAAACATTACACAACTCAAATTACACGTATATATTATATGGCTTGTATATTGGATTTACATGATTCATATTATATTTACATATTGAATAACTCTCATTACATTTGCAAATTCATTCATTCATTCAATTTCCTTTTGCGCTGAAGTTAGCGCATATGGCGGTCAGATCTCTCCAATGCTGTCTGTTCAAAGCTATTCTGTGCAGTTCTTGAATAGTATGGATATTAATTGTTTTACTTTCTCTAAGTATTCTACTTCTGAGTGTTTCTTTTGGTCTACACATGGTTCTTTTGCCTGTAGGTATTCATTCAAGATATACAGGGAACATTCAAGATAGAGAGTAAAACAGGGAAGACGAAAAACAACGATCAGAAGATCATTTATGAATGAATTAAAATCAACAGGCATAATTGCACAAGACCTGCAATCCTTGGCAACTAACCGACAGGCATGGAGAAATATGACATCCGCCCTATGTGCCTAAATTGGCAAAAGGGGAACTGACTGATCTATTCAAGAGATTGGTGGTGTATTCTGTTGATGTCTGCGCGTAGGACATGCCCGATGTAGGACCATCAGCGTTTTCTGATAACATCTGTGATGAAATTTTGATGTGTCTCTTCTCTGATTTTATCATTCGATTTGAATTCACTCCAATGGGTGTTAGTTATCGTACGAAGACATTTGTGCTCGAAACGCAGTAATTTCTTTTCTGAATGAAGATATAGAACTTTTCCAGATCTCACATCCATATGATGTCACCGGAATAACGCAGGAATTAAATAAGCACATTTTCGTGCGTGTGCTGATTGATTTTGACCTCCAGATATTAGACAGTCTGAAAGGCACTTGATGCTAGTGCAATGCGAGTAGCAATTTCTGGCATGACATCACCGTCCAGTGCTAATTTGCTGCCTAGATAGGAGAATTTGTTTACCTTTTCAAGTTGTCCAATTTGCAAATTACATGATTAAAATTACATTTACATATTGCATGAACCTGAGAACATTTGCATATTACACGACTTTGATTGCACTTACATAGTACATACATGACTCGAATTGTACTTATTCTTATTTTTCTTCTTCAGTGATCAATTGTTAAAACTCTTGTCTATTGTCTGTCCCTAGGTGAATGATGGTTGATCGTATTCACACTTGCCGTTAAGCGTAGGGTTGGGAGCGTATGCTGTTGTTCCAAGGCTAGGTGCGTCGCCGTGGTTCCAATTCCATGTTTGCTCAAGGCTATCTTTATGTTTGCAATCCACCGTTTTTGGTCCATCTTTGGCTTTACGTCAGGATATTCTTGTGTTATATGCTCTTATTGGTAAATGGTTTTGTTTCATTCTCATAAGGTGACAGAACCATTTTACTTGCTGTCTTTCGATATGCTTAATACATGATATTATCCCAGTTCTTTTCCTAATCTCTTCATTTCTTATTTTATCTAGTTTAGTGCAATTGCAGTTTTTCTCAGCTACTTCATTTCATATGTGATGATTTTCCTCTGTTGCAAGGCTGTTACGGTCCATGTTTGACATTAGCAGTAGAGTGTTGGTATAAAAATTGTAGATATTATCTGGGTATGATTTTCATCTTCCTGCCGAAGACGGATGTGTCGGTCATTGTCGCAAATAAAACGGCGACACAACGTATTTCCATTATCTGGACTACATCCTGCTGGAAATCTTGTAGGACCTTCGTCCTCTACAAAAGTGATCCAGCGGGCGTTTGAGAATGAAAGCTGAAGAAGAAGAAGATTTCCATCTTGATCTTTGGGTGAAGTAGTAATGGTGAAAGTTGATCGGTCACTGTGTTTGCTTTCTGGTACTTTGTTTCTATTTCTCTGTTTTTTTCTTATATTTTCGGAAAAATTCTGCCTAGATAGTTCTTCTTCCTCATCGTTCATTCTCAAACTCCCACTAGATCTCTCTTATAGCAGAACAATTGTCCTACTAGATTTCCAGCAAGATAAAGTCCAAATAATGGAAATGCGTTGTGTCGCTGTTTTATTTGCGCAAATGGCCCGACACATCCGTCTTCGGTGGGACCTATATATCTAAATTCTTTGCCTTGTTTCACTTTGTTGTTATCTATTGTTATATCCATTGATATTGCAGATTTGTTAATTTTCACTTCTGTTTTTTACGTTAATTTTCATTTTGTATTTCTTACATGCTAATAGCGATGCATTGATTTGATTTTGCAAATTTTCTTCATCTTTGTATATTAAACTTTGATCGTCGGCAAATAATAGTTCGTTAATTTCATTATCAAGTTCCTCATCAGGTTTATTTGCAAGGTTTTTCTCTGTTGTTTTGCGCTTCTTTTATTATTCTGTCCATGCATATGCTGAAAAGTAGTGGTGAAAGCACACAGTCTTGTCTTACTCTAGATATTGCTTCAAAAGGTTCAGTTATTCCATCTGTTGTTCTGACATTTTTGATATATCGCTTTTATATTATCTAACAGCTATCCTCTGATGTTATACATTTTTAATGTCTTCCAGAGAATGTTTCTATCTACTCTGTCGAATGCCTTTTCCTGGTCTACAAATACTGCGTTTAGATATTGATTGTATTGAATTGCTTTTTTCACTTAGTTGTTTCAGTGTGAATAGTGTGTCTGTACACCTAGCCCCTCTTCTGAAGCAAAATTGAGCGGGACAGCCGTGGTTCTGCGACGTATTGTATTCTCTATTCTATTATTTTTGCGTAGATTTTACCTGTATGACTTAATAAGAAGATGCATCTATATGATTCACATTCTTTCTTACTTTCATACTTTCTTACTTTCTTACTTTCTTTCTTTCTTACTTGTTTTTCCATAATGGTGCAATTACTGATTTTTGCCAATCGTCTGGTACTTTGTTTTCGTAATCACATATTCTATTTATATATTGCATGACACATAAAATAAGTGTATATTACATGACACATATCACATTTACATATTACATGACACATATCACATTTACATATTGTCATGTGACGTATTCCTTCCAAAACGTTGTCTTCCCAATGAACTCTCTGAACCTCTCTCTGTCTTGGGCGATGTGGCTTGCATTTTCTAGCGATGTATTCATGTTATCTTTAATGTCGTCAGTCCATCGTCTTCTTGGTCTGCCCCTTCTCCTCTACCCAGGTACTCTTCCCTCCAATATTTGTCTTTCTAAACAGTTATGTCTCTGTATATGACCAAACAGGCGTAGTTTTCTTTTTGTTATTGTGTTTAGTAACCAACACTCTGGAATATTCAGTGTGTTTATAATATCTGAGTTTCTGATTTTATCCTTCCATGATATTCTAAGTATCTTCCTGTAGCATTTCAGCTCGAAGGCGCTGATCCTCTTTGCCGCTGTTTTACTTAGAGTCCATGTTTGACAGCCGTATGTTGCAACCGGAAAAATAAAAGTTCGTAACATTAGCACTTTCGTTTCTATTTTGTTGTTTTTCCATATGTTTTTCAGCCATGTTATTTTGCAATATGACATTGCCAATATATTCCTTATTTCTGCCATGAAGTCTCCTGCACCGTTGATGTTTGCTCCTAAGTAATCAAATTTATCCACACATTCTATCTCGGTATTGTCTATTTTGGTTGTATTTACATATTATATGACACATATCACATTTATATTTTGCATGACACATATTATATTTACATATTACATGCCAAAGATAGCAGTTAGTTATTGTCTAATTTCGCGTAAATCTGTGCATATGAACTTGATATTGGTATGTTGTACACGTCTGAATAACTAATACACTGGCACGCCTGATTAACTAATACACTCTGACACGCATGAATAACTAATACGCTCTGACACGCATGAATAACTAATACACTCTGACACGCCTGAATAACTTATACACTCTGACACGCCTGAATAACTAATACACTCTGACACGGCTGAATAACTAATACACTCTGACACGCCTAAATAACTAATACACTCTGATACGCCTAAATAACTAATACACTCTGACACGCCTGAATAACTAATACACTCTGACACGCCTGAATAACTAATACACTCTGACACGGCTGAATAACTAATACACTCTGGCACGGCTGAATAACTAATACACTCTGACACGCCTGAATAACTAATACACTCTGACACGCCTGAATAACTAATACACTCTGACACGGCTGAATAGCTAATACACTAAGAAATTGTCTGTAGATTAAACTTACAGTATGCGTCCATCTGACAAACCACGAGATTGCTAGTGGAGGTGCCATCACAATTATAGGTGGACCACCCTCCAATACGTGAAGCAGTGGTTGTCTCTTTGTAAATATACGCGCAGTTTGTACTGCCTGTTGTTGGGTCTGAAAGAAGCATTACATGTTAATTAAATGCCGTTTAATGTACTTTTAATTATGTTTTAACATTTCTAAATGTTTTGTTTCTATAGTTAAGAGTGTCACATATGGAGTCACTTAAAAACAGTCACAGTTAGGAGTCGGAGGCAACCATATGTGGTAATTTGGTAATTGTGTATGTTATGAAATGCTATAAGTATGATAAATAACAAAGTTTCTGTATGTTATAACAAGTAATAATTAAGATAAATAACTAAACGTGTGTATTTTATAACAATCTATAATTAAGCTAAATCATTAAGATTGTGTATGTTATAACTACCTGATGATGTTCGTCCGTCGTGATCGACGATGACCAAAAACTCAACCATAATAATAATAACAATAAATAATAAAAATAATAAAAGTTAATAGTGCGTTTTTAAATGACTAGCAAGTCCAATGCGCGCACAAAATGTTCTTTTACAGAATTGACAACAATAGAAGGTATCTGTGTGAGGTTGAGATGTTTTTTCTTTTCTACGTATAACTACGTATAATTATGCTAAATAACCAATCTTGTTTTTAATAACACGCTGCAATTAAGCTAAATAACTAAGATACACTTAATACTGCACTATTAATAGATACATGTACATAATTTTAAAAAGTATATACATTTCCTTTATGGACTACAGCAAGACATTGAAACAGGAGAAATTAATGAATGGCTCCAGGAGATATAATTGGATCTAAAAGAAATCAGACTAAATAAAAAATATGAATAGGAAACAATCTTCATTAGTAAAATACAAGAGTTGCTACGCACAATACATTGGAATAAAAAGAGGAGTCAGGCAAGGATGTATTTTACCCAGTATATTAAACATCCACAGAGACAGTTTTAAACATATAGAAGAAATTTCAGGTCTAAAGGTCAATACAAAAATAATAAATAACCTGTAATATGGAGATGACAAAATTCTCTTGGCAGAAAGTGAGCAAAAGCTACACAAACTAATAGATCAAGTAAATAAATCAAGCAGAGATTATAGCATAGATATTAGAAACACAACAAAAACAATGATAATCAGAAAAATTGCTGAGGAATAAACGTTTAATATAAAATACATGAAACTATACTGCAACAAGTAGATCAGTACCCGTATATTGGGCACAATTACAAATAATGGTAGATGTGAAAGAGAACGACATTGTAGTTTGACTTTATTTTCGGAGTGGAGTATGTTATCTTTTTGTCTGGGTACAATCATTTTAAAATAAATGGCACATCCAAAAGCCGTCGGAGTATCCCATGGTTTTAATCAATCCTCTTTAGAATTTTGCGAGGACATTTAATAAGTCTACATTCAACAGTTTCGTCAGGTTGTTCATAGCGTCTAGAACCTGCAGGATGTTCATAGCGTCTATAATCTGGAACTTCGTTGTGACTAGATTCTGTTCAAGTTGTTAAAACGGAAGTTGGCTGCGAAGTCTGAACACATCGGTCTTTCCTTCCTATAAGTTGAATTTGTCTTTAATACTAGGGATGGTCATATGTTTGTAAGATCAAAGCCAGTTGAACATGGAATTCAATAACAAGCACAGATGAAATTCGTGTTTATAATCAATCAATCAATCAATCACTCAATCAATCAAGTGGATGCCGAGTGGCGTAGGAGATCATGCTTCTCCACAACTCTCTGTCTCTTGCGTTGTTAATAAGTTCAGTTGGTGACTTCTATTTGTTCCACGGTGACGACCCATCCAGAAATGTATATCTTTGTCTTCCTCTGTCTCTTGTCCCCTTGATCTTTCCGGTGTTAACTAAATGTTCAAGGTTTACTATTCTCATCACATCATTTTACTCCAGCATCTCTTAGAACTTGTACATTTGTTTTATTATCTGTCCGTACGTGTTTACAATACACTATACACAGAAGCCTGCTATCGGGAAACTAGTACAAAATGAAATTTTGACATAGAAACATGTCATCGAGTTGACTTCATCTAACTACAAAATTAGCAAAATGTCGACTAAACAACCATTAACAAAGTGCACTAGCCATATATAATAATATCGATTCAAAAACTGTAAACAACTGCATGACCTACTTGCATCTGATGTCCAGTTAGAGTAGGTAATTTCTGTGGAACTGTCTGTAAAACACCATTTCCCAGAAGATGAACATTGATTTCCACTAATCCAAGCATTGCCGTTTCTGGAGGAAGAAAAAGTAATAGATCATTGAATATCATAAACGTTATCTATTTTTGTTTTTCCTTTGTTTAAACATAACCATAATTGATAAGTCATATAAATTATATATATATATATATATATATATATATATATATATATATATATATAATATATATATATATATATATATATATATATATATATATATATATATATATATATATATATATATAGAGAGAGAGAGAGAGAGAGAGAGAGAGAGAGAGAATAGAAAAAAATATGTAAGAAAGCAAACACTGTGACCTACCAAATTTCAGCATTACTTCTTCATCCAAAGATCAAGATGGAAATAACAAAACAGATAATATCTGCAATTATTTATACCAACACTCTGTTACCAATGTTAAACATGGTATTTAACAGCTCGCAGCAGTTAATTTAAAAAAAAAAAATTAATGTCACGATTTACATTGGATGCTATTTATATAATTTGAGTAGCCTTGACTATTTGTGGCACGCTATTTCAAGTATATAAATATTGGTCAACGGAAAATACGAGAATAATCAAGAAAATGAAATAATGAGATCTCATTTAGAAGTCATATATTGCCGAGAACCACGGGTTTCATCCTTCCATAATAACTACCCAGTTGAGTAGTCTCATTACACTCAATGTATCCATCTTTCCGTACAACTACCCAGTTGAGTAATCTATTACACTCAATGTATCCATCTTTCCGTAACAACTACCCAGTTGAGTAATCTCATTACACTCAATGTATCCATCTTTCGGTAACAACTACCCAGTTGAGTAATCTCATTACACTCAATGTATCCATCTTTCCGTAACAACTACCCAGTTGAGTAGTCTCATTACACTCAATGTATCCATCTTTCCGTAACAACTACCCAGTTGAGTAATCTAATTACACTCAATGTATCCATCTTTCCGTTACAACTACCCAGTTGAGTAATCTCATTACACTCAATGTATCCATCTTTCCGTAACAACTACCCAGTTGAGTAGTCTCATTACACTCAATGTATCCATCTTTCCGTAACAACTACCCAGTTGAGTAATCTAATCACACTCAATGTATCCATCTTTCCGTTACAACTACCCAGTTGAGTAATCTCATTACACTCAATGTATCCATCTTTCCGTAACAACTACCCAGTTGAGTAATCTCATTACACTCAATGTATCCATCTTTCCGTAACAACTACCCAGTTGAGTAATGGTATTACGCTCAATGTATCAAAACTTTCATACATATTACCCAATTTCTGTCACTCTTCATACTTGTTTCTATAATACAATATCTACTACCCAGTTTAAACGCCAGTGTGACAACCTGAATTCTAGTTCAGGGGAAAAAAATAGGACAACTGTCTTCTTTACTCATACGTCGTAGGAAGGTGCCTACGGAAAGACTACTGAAAGCTATGGATAGGCTAAAAATATGTAGCATTTTTAAAAGAACAACATGTTCACTGCATGTCGTGTCTTATCTTACCTTTGTCGTCGCAAATTATCTTCAGTGATGACGACCAGATGTAGGCCAGGGGACATTGTGCCGTTGTTATTTGTGACAGAATCCTAGGTGGCGGGGAAAGCCAGATGTTCCATAACTACGAATATGCCACATGATCTCAATAGAATAATGAGCTAGGTGGCTCAGAAATGACAACCTGGCAGACGTGGTAATCCTAGGATACTGCACATACATTTATATCTGCCGCAATGATATGTCTCTTAAATAATCTAAAAATGCATCTAGAGACCTACCATCATCATTACCCAGTTTAGAACTCGCCTCATGCTTCATGTTTCTCATATTCATCTTATTCAATAACATTCACCCAGTGTAGACTTTTCATTATACTTGACGTATCCATCTTCTTATACCAACTACCCAGTGTATAATATAGACTTACTCATACCAACTACTCAGTGTATAACCTAGACTTACTCATACCAACTACCCAGTGTATAATCTAGACTTATTCATACCAACTACTCAGTGTATAACCTAGACTTACTCATACCAACTACCCAGTGTATAATCTAGACTTACTCACTCATACCAACTACCCAGTGTATAATCTAGACTTACTCATACAACTACCCAGTGTATAACCTAGACTTACTCATACCAACTACCCAGTGTATAACCTAGACTTACTCATACCAACTACCCAGTGTATAATATAGACTTACTCATACCAACTACCCAGTGTATAACCTAGACTTACTCATTCCAACTACCCAGTGTATAACCTAGACTTACTCATACCAACTACCCAGTGTATAACCTAGACTTACTCATACCAACTACCCAGTGTATAATATAGACTTACTCATACCAACTACCAAGTGTATAATCTAGACTTACTCATACCAACTACCCAGTGTATAACCTAGACTTACTCATACCAACTACCCAGTGTATAATATAGACTTACTCATACCAACTACCCAGTGTATAACCTAGACTTACTCATACCAACTACCCAGTGTATAACCTAGACTTACTCATACCAACTACCCAGTGTATAACCTAGACTTACTCATACCAACTACCCAGTGTATAATCTAGACTTACTCATACCAACTACCCAGTGTATAATCTAGACTTATACCAACTACCCAGTGTATAATCTAGACTTATACCAACTACCCAGTGTATAATCTAGACTTACTCATACCAACTACCCAGTGTATAATCTAGACTTACTCATACCAACTACCCAGTGTATAATCTAGACTTATACTAACTACCCAGTGTATAATCTAGACTTACTCATACCAACTACCAAGTGTATAATATAGACTTACTCATACCAACTACCCAGTGTATAATCTAGACTCACACATACCAACTACCCAGTGTATAATCTAGACTTACTCATACCAACTACCCAGTGTATAATCTAGACTTATACCAACTACCCAGTGTATACTCTAGACTTATACCAACTACCCAGTGTATAATCTACACTTACTCATACCAACTACCCAGTGTATAATCTAGACTTACTCATACAAACTACCCAGTGTATAATCTAGACTTACTCATACCAACTACCCAGTGTATAATCTAGACTCACACATACCAACTACCCAGTGTATAATATAGACTCACACATACCAACTACCCAGTGTATAATCTAGACTTACTCATACCAACTACCCAGTGTATAATCTAGACTCATACCAACTACCCAGTGTATTATCGATACTTACGCTTTCATCAAGATTTTCCATGATCTAAGGTACAATTGATCTGATTGGCTTGTTACTCGCATCAATGTACCATTACGACCTTGAGCTCTACAAAAAGATTCTGCATCACGTCTGGTCATAGAAGTAGTTGAAATGTACATACATATGTCACCGTAAATAGTCCATCCTGCGGGACAAGCTGAAAACCAGACAAATGTATTTACAGCAGATTTATAACATGACATACAATCTAACAAATCGATAAGTATTTATTAGTGTCGTTTATGTCGTTTATTCTGATATAAGGCGTCATTGACAAATTGAAAATTAGATAAAAAAAGTGTTTTATTTTGGTTCGTTATCAAGTTTCAAACGAAAATTTGAACACATCCATAAGGAAATTCTTGGCACAGCACTTCTGTAGTTTGCCGTTGCTTTCATGAGGAAAATTCGATTATATGGGACCATATGAGAACACATACGTTCTTTTTTTTCATTTTGGACCGGAATTAGGAAGCAGTAGAGGCAGAGACCGACCAAGATGTCTTTTTACAAGAGGTATTCAAGAGAAATAAAGATCAGGAAAATAAAATACTTTGGACGCATTAAAAGACAGGACACCTTATTGAAGACCTTACTTGAGGGTAAAGTCAAAGGGAAGCGAACAAGAGTTAGGCAGAGATACAAGTGGGAGAGTAACATCACACGATGGACAGGTTACAGTCTAG
Organism: Meghimatium bilineatum; assembly: GCA_034231615.1. NCBI lineage: Eukaryota > Metazoa > Mollusca > Gastropoda > Stylommatophora > Philomycidae > Meghimatium > Meghimatium bilineatum. Next base: position 23,385,228 of record CM067322.1, read on the forward strand.
CAGAGTGTACCACCAAGACAAGAGACAGGAGATGTTGGAGATACGTTGCAGCCAACCTTCGTTGTGGAGACGGTACTTGATGATGATGATTCAAGAACACATGCCTAGAGGAAGCATTGTAAAAATAGAACTTTCGTTACTGCATGTTTTCCTGTGAAGGAGTGAAGGGAGGTTTTCCATAGGCTTTGGATATAAAGTCCGCTTTGCCATAGCAGACGCCGCGACATGTACAGAAAGGATTTTGATTTCACCGAAAGATAAAATCTTGTCCCAACCGTGGATTGAACCCGGGATCTCGCAGACAGCGATCTAACCACACGGTCTTGCGCTCCACTTCTATTGTAATTTGGTAGCATATCCTATTTATCATATAGCGATCAACCCAGCATTATTTTGACTGTATTAATTCTTTAGGCAATATAAATACGTTAGCATGTTGCCATTGTTTTCTGAACGGTCGGGATGCAGAGTTGTCAGTGGTTGGGTTTGAAACAGTTACCTGGCTCCCGAGACACACTCGGTATTACAGAGCCAACTAAATAAAATTGTGGACTGCTTTGTGCTTATGCCAGTGAGCAGTTCTGTGTTTTAATTAACTTCTTTGAAGACATCCCAATTATTCTTTTTATCTGCCCATGGAGTACTTAACATTCTTCTATAAAAGCTTCATGGAAAGCACCCTGATATAATAAGATAATTATACATTTTATTCACTGAAATGTAATTTCAAAATAAATGTAATAACAAAATAAAGAAAAAGCATAGAAAGTGTCTTGGATGTTTCAGCGTTTGTGTACCGCTACTGAGATCTTTGTTGTGATTGGAAGAAATATATATATATCGATTGAAGTAAACTCATTTTTATCCCAGCATACTTCATTCATTCATTTTCCGTTTACGCTGAAGTTAGCTCATAGTGCAGAGGTCAGATCTCTCCAATACTGTCAGTTCAAAGCTATTCTATGCAGTTCTTGATAGTAATCCCAGCATACTAAATATACTAAATATTTGGAGATGTACTAAATAATTTAAATGTAGAATTGCACATGGAAAGGAACAATTTCACAAGATGAAGAACATCCTATGTAATATCTTTGTCAAATGGTATATGGGTGATAGAGAATCCTTAGATGCTATCTAGAACCAGTTCTTTTCAATGGAAGTGAATCTTGGACAATCGTTTGAAAAGTGAAAAATAATATAAAGTTTGTACCTATCCTGTGCCTATATTTCAATTTTTTAAGAACTCAGCGCTGATCCGTATTTTTTAGTAATTCTGTACCGCTCTAATCCATTTACAAAATGGCTGCCATAATTGGGCTCTGATCGATCATATCATTATTACCTTTGCAATATGTGTTACCAGATGCAAAGACATACATGGGGAACAAATTATGATGTTTAACTACTTACGCTGCGGCAAAGACACTTGACTGTGAACAATCATTTTGCTCTGATAGATAAATAATAAACACCTAAACACCGGTTGGTGTTTAGTTTTTAATGCTAGGGTAATAATCAAAAATATAAATACGGCGAACAGAGTTATCTCCCGTTTTGGAATTGCCATTTTTGGGAACATTTAGTTCCTTTCATCTTTTGCTTAATATGTAGACCCGGCTCCTAGGATAGGATCTAAAGTTTAAATATATATTTTGTAGAAGAATGTTAGAAGCACCATGGACAATAAAACGTTTGTTATGAATCTTGATAGAAGTTAAATCTAAAAGGAGAACTGTTGACACTTCAGAAAGAGAGAGTCTCATTTTTCTTGATAAAAAGAAAGATGGAATACATCGTGACAACAGACAAGTTGAAGAGCAATAGGGGAATGGGGAGACCATATGAGAAGATGCTACACATCCTGGAATTCGAGAACATCGATATCGCAAAGGAATGACATCACACGAAACAGACGGCTGTGGAATGACGTGATGACCAACTCCACACTGCATGGACTATTGGAAAAAAAGGCACACAAAAAAAGAAAATTAATAATCAATGTAATGAAACGTTTGGTCCATACAAGAATACTTACTACCACAACCAGAGTTGAGTTGTGTCCAACCGCTACTCTTGCAGAGCATGACTGCAGGAACATCATTACTGACAAACGTATTCTTGCATCCAATGTAAGCTCTGTCTCCAAGTTTGGTTCCAGTCAAGCTTAACAAAATACCGTCTGTGGGGATCCGTGGTGAACCGCAAGAATCTGAAACACACATAAAACATTTAAATGTATGTCAGAAACAAGTTTTGTGAAATAATAACAAAACATAATAATTAAAAGTCAAGACAAATAATTGGGATTTTCATTGATGGGTGCAGCAAAATAAACATAAGGACATTTCCCGATAGGTCATAACGTAAGGAGAAAAATAAACAACACAAGTGTACTTAAGTGGTGCGTTGCCATTATTTCTAGAGCTGAAACAGGGAGAAATAATACCCCCATGAACGGTGGAAATCAGGATCACCGGGTCAAAATGGTTAACAGCTTTCGATGTTTGACAAATATGTTTAGATGTTAGTGGTACGTCTTGGTGTTACAACTTTAGATGTTTGACATGTATGTCTAGATGATAGTGGTACATCTTGGTGTTACAACTTTAGATGTTTGACATGTATATCTAGTTTTTATGGTACGTCTTGGTGTATAGACTGGTATAAAGATGTCATATGTATTCTAGATGAGTACTTTTCAACCACAGTACCATGGTCTCACAAATAAATAATATAATAATATACATAGTCCTCATACAATAAAAACATAAATAATCTACACAGTCCACATACAATTAAATAATAAACAACTAAATATAAACAGACAACAAACTATTAAAATAATAAACAAATACACAGAAAGCATACAACAAATGATTGATGAAAGTTACTCACTTCTTACTAGCGGTGGTGCAGTATACAAATTGCAGGACTTGTAACAACCATATTTCTGAAGAGATGTGGTACAGAAGTTGGGATCAGCGCTGATGCTGTTTTTGCAAACTGAAGCCGGTAGTACATCAACTGTTTTCACTGTAGCAAGTAAATGTCAGATACTGCTTTTACACATTTGAAATGATATATTCGCACGGAAACAGAGTATTCGTATCATTATCATCATCTTTATCATCATCATTATCGAGAAACATCACCAACAACTCAAGAGATATTATTACTTTTTCTGAGACTAATCGCACACTCAGAGAAATATCACTTTAGTCTCACATTAAATGCTTTCAGTAGTCTCAACACGAGAAACAGAAGGGAAGACCCTGGGAAGACTATACATTCCTAGAGAACTAGCAAGCAGAAGTTGTGGTTTAAATGAAATGACTCGGACAAAGATATATAAAACAGTAGTACAACCTTACGCCTGGTGACCCGAGCCTGGCTGAAAAGCTTGGTCATCAGCAAAAGAAAGTTGCAGAATTTGAATAAGACTAAAAATTAAGAGCCCTTGCTCATCACATGAAGTATAAAGACTACATAAAACTGGAGATGCAGAAACTTACCGTGTTCCAAAACTAAAATATAGAAAAGTTGTTAAAAGTCACATTCAGAAAGAGAAATACAGAAACATGACGAGGTGGCTCATGAAGGCAAGACTAGATGATATATCATTGTGGCGTCTAAAAAGCAGTAGCTTTTTCCAGCATGGAAAAATGTTGAACAAAAAACAAATAGCAAGCACGTCTTCTCATGAAATTGTCACTCCTTGCTAATTACTCTATGCAATGTACAATGTGTCCGGCTTTGTGGCACGTTTTTTGACGGCCAAGGTACCGAGTTTGATTTCCGCCACAGACATAAAGTATCCTAAGTATCCTGAAAATAACTTAGGGCCTTATCAACTTAGCTTATAACTTCTCTACTTAGCCAAGTTTAAATCCGGTGCTGGATGGTGGACTGATACTTATGCCCCATGAACTGTTGTTGTTCATTCGATGATTTTATTTTCTGATTTTCTCGAGTTCTTGCTTAATATCTAGAGCAGGTTTATGTGAACACTTAAATACCCTACCGGTTTACTGAACCTGTTGTAGATTCATCCTTGAATGGACACTTAAAATATCACCCTTGACAATGTATACATCCTACGAAATTATCACTCTCTGTACGTCGCTATCTTGGAATTAACAATAGTTTATAACTATTAACTCTGATAATTATCACCATAACTATATCACCGTCAACTCTGAGTGAAATCTTCACCAACTATGAGTAATGTCACAATCGACTATGAGAGATTCTCCACCAGCTCTGAAAAGATATTGCCATCAGTTCAATCACATCCCTCCCATTCAGATCTGTCACCACGTACTCTAATATAATTTTCCACCAGCTCTGTCATGTTGGCTATTCTCGAGAAAATATGTGTCTTCATGTAAAAGAAACATTAAAAACAGAAGTAATTAACTAAAGAAGTCTTAATAAAGGAGATTACGTACTTAAGCCGCACACATCACAGTGTCGTTTAACACAGTTACTTCCATTTATGCTGGTGTAACACCAAGGCATCAATTGCGCTCCTCCAGGATTTCTACAGCTGTTGCCGTCAAAGTAACCATTTATCGCATCCCAACTAGAGAAGACAAATTGGAGTGTATCATTATAACTAGAGAAATTAATATTGAATAGTACAATTTTATTAGATACAATGTTTTAGAACATTCTTGATTCGTGATTAGAAACTGGCCTCACAGCACGTGGGGCATTCCCATAAGTGCTCCGCCCTCTCTTCCAGCAACCATCCGACTCGATGGTGTTTCGAGTCCAATGCTGCATTAAACAGACGTCGACATCAGGGCACAACTCTGGCCCTTGCGACAGGTTTCTTTGTTGTTCCGCCCACCAACGCCGTGCCCGTAACTAGTTCAAGCACAACGTCTGTCTGTCGGAACAACATGGTAACTGTTATCGAAGATTACGACTACGGGAGTGTATACATGATGTGCCATGAAGCTTCTATAAAAAGATAACCTCAATATAAAGGCCTGTCAGCTACTAAGGTTTTCTGTTGCATGGTTGGTTTGTCTAGTGAGCCATTGGTGAGACCCACAGACACAACCGCATGCGTGCTTTTATAACTCGACACAATTTAAAAGATCATTGTAAATAGACAAAATGTAATCATATTAATTCAAGCATCGTCTTAGCAACGAAGATTTTCTGCAAAGAACTTCATACATCTCTTGTCTCTTGCTGTGCTGCCAGAGTCTTCTAGACAGTAACCTGTCCATCTCGTGATAGTTCTCTCCCGCTTGCATCTCTGCCATCCTTTTTCTCGCACTCCTTCATCCCTCAACTCTACCGTCAAGTAAGGTCTTCAAAAACGGTAGATAGGTAATAGAATAATGCAAATAGACAAAATGTTATTTTTGTTTCAAATGTCAATACTGCATTTTCCCGTTAGAAAGTTGTAAAAAAATGTCGAGTTGTTTGTGTCATAAGGGAAACATGCCATTGCTGTCGCCACGTCGTGTTCAGGGTAGGATTTTTTTAATTTAGACGCCAACATAAAAAAATCCTTACCGGGGGGGGGGACCTAACTCTCAACCTCACAGTGAGACCACAGCTTTAAACTCTTGGCAATGCGGCACAAAATGTAATTGCAAATGACAAAATGGAACAGAACATTAAATATAGAAGAGATAAAATGTAATGGAACATTACAGATAGATCAGACAAAATGGAAAAGATCATATGAAACTGTGTATCGTGGAAATACAAGATACATAAAGAAATAAAATAATGGAGAGGTGGACGAAATGTTCACAATACTGGATGCCTGAAGCCAATTCATGGACACGCACACACACACATACACACATATATAGGTTCATTATAATGAGCAGTGGTAAGATTTCAGATTTGTAATATTATGTGTCATGACCATTTAGCTTTCATGACCTCGAAAAACTCAGATTAAAAAGTTGATAGATCTGTATTGATCTGCTCGCAAAACATTAAGAGTCCCCCTCCGTCCCAATCCATCCAAGGGGTGGGGACTCTCAACGTGTAGCAGGCAGATCGCTGGATCCGGTAGTAGTCTTCATTCATTTTGCTTTTGCGCTGAAGTTAGCGCATAGGGCAGAGGTCAGATCTCTCCAATTCTGCCTGTTCAAAGCTATTCTGTGCAGTTCTTGAATAGTATGAATATTGGTTGTTTTACTTTCTCTAAGTATTGTTCTTCTGAGTGTTTGGTCTACCCCTTGCTCTTTTGCCTGTAGGTATCCATTCAAAAGATTGGTGGTGTATTCTGTTGGTGTCTGCGCATAGGACTTACCCGATGTAGGACCAACGGCGTTTGGTAGTAGTCTTATCTACTGTTAAATGCGACTTTATCGATATTTCGTTTCGTTGAATAGTTTACGTATTTATTTCGTTAAAACTGTGACCACTGCTTCTCGTAAAGTACCTCTATACTGTATATATATATATATATATAATATATATATATATATATATATATACATATTTATATACACATGGAGGCAAACATACATACAGATAAATAGAAGAAGATACAGACAGGCAGGCAGGTAGACCAACAGATAGATAGATAGATTTATAGATAGATTGATAGAATGATAAGTACGTAGATAAATAATAAATTTAAAGACTACAGCAAGAATTACAATTAATCAATAATACAATTGTTAATTACTCATTATAGGGAGAGTGATAGCAGTCAACTGTGTCGGCCCAGTTCAAGCATGGTTCATATGTTTTGCTGATGTTGACGCTCCCCAAATAGTCCTGGCCTCGTAGTGTTGTATTGTAACAGAATTCATTCGCTGCAGAAACATAAGTAAAAACAAGTTAGTTCAGGTCTTAGTGTAGACCTTTTTTGTGTCTGTCTGTGTAAATGACTGTCTAAATGCATATCTGTATCTGCGTAATTGTCTGGTTATCTATCTGTCTTATGATTGTCTTTTTAGCTGTTTGTCTGTCTTCCTTGTTTGTTTACGTTCTCAAACACCTGCAGATTAGCAGGATGTAGATTGTAGAATGGGATTATGAATTTCATGGTTTACAGCTGATTGGGCCATATACGCTTTTTGACCCGATACATTTGACTTCATTGTGACACTAGGTAAATTTTATTTACACTATGGTATGGGACAGCCACACCTCCAAGATATTCTTGATTGCCTTCTACGTCATGCTGGAAGGCCACAGTGTCTTTTTATGCATCATTGTCGGCTCCTGGAAAAAAATAGAGTTTTTATCTATTCGTCTATCTAACCAACTTTCAGCATTCAATGGAGCACATGTTCATCTTCACAATTCTATCTTATAGCACCTCCAACTATTTATTATAATTCTTTCTATACAATTACAACTACTCTTGTGTCTGTAAATCTTTCCTCCATGTGTCTCCTTCTATTTCTCTTTCCTTTCAAATAATTCCAAAACAACGCCCGTATTACAATATTATTTACTAGCTTTCTTATTTATCTGTCCTAACCATCACTACCGCAGTTGATACATTTCTCTCTCTACTGTTGTCTGTTGAGTTCTTTCCTTGAGTTCTTGATTGGGGATCGTATACCATTTCATAGCTTCTATTCTAGACAGAATTTCATTGATAACTCTTTGCAGTTTATACATATTTATACAAGAATATGCTACGTTCCAGGCAGGACTGAAACGATCCTTGGATACTGCTAGACTGTAATACCTCTCATCTGGACCAAATATTGAGAACACAGGGAATACTATTAAAACATGCGAAAACGTAAAGAGAAATAAGAAAACTTAAACTTGTCTCAAGACATTCTTTGTATTTCTAATCACAATACAACAAATGCAACTATTTTTTTCCAAGTTGCAATCTACTTTGCTTACTTACAATAGAACAGCTGATAATTATCTTTATATCGTATCTCATTAAAACAAATGATTCAATCACAACTATGTTCATTGAAATGACTGTATCCATTAACAAATATCTGTATCTATTGTACCCATAGCAACAAGTGTATCTATTGTACCCATAGCTACAAGTGTATATATTGTACCCATAGCAACAAGTGCATCTATTGTACCCATAGCAACAAGTGTATCTATTGTACCCATAGCAACAAGTGTATCTATTGTACCCATAGCAACAAGTGTGTCTATTGTACCCATAGCTACAAGCGTATCTATTGAAACTGTATCCATTACAACAACTGTGTCCATCACCACTAGTGTTCACAACCATTGTTCGCTCATGCAGAACTTACCTAAAACAATATCAAAGGTGAAGCTAACCCCCTTGTTTTTAACACTCTTGTATCCGGACCAGAACTCTAAACAAGCGTAGTTAGTCTCACTGAGCAGTTGAGCTGGTGGGTTGCTGTTGTCCAGCCTGTCAATACAACGTAAGAAAAAGTAAAGAAATTGTAAGATATAGTAGATAAAATGTAAGATATAGTAAATAAAATGTAAGATATAGTAAATAATATCATATGGATATGAGAGCTGGAAAAAGCTCTTTATCTTCAGAAAAGAAATTACTGAGTTTCGAGAACAAATGTCTTCGTAGTATAACTAACACACATTGGAGTGAATTCAAATCGAATGATAAAATCAGAGAAGAGACACATCAAAATTTCATCACAGATGTTATCAGAAAACGCCGTTGGTCCTACATCGGGAATATCCTACGCGCAGACACCAACAGAATACACCCCCCCCCCAATCTCTTGAATGGATACCTACAGGCAAAAGAGCAAGGTGTAGACCAAAAGAAACACTCAGAAGAACAATACTTAGAGAAAGTAAAACAATCAATATTCATACTATTCAAGAACTGCACAGAATAGCTTTGAACAGACAGAATTGGAGAGATCTGACCTCCGCCCTATGCGCTAACTTCAGCGCAAAAGGAAAATGAATGAATAGTAAATAAAATGTAAGATATAATAAATAAAATTTATGCTATAGTAAATAAATTGTATGCTATAGTAAATAGTTAGTTGGTTGGTTAGTTATTTAGTCGTTGGATCATCGTCACTGCACTCAGGACAAGTCCATAGATAATCCGATCTCTCCTTGAGTGTATCCGCCATTACATTGACTGACGGTCCCAGTACGAAGTTCATCGACCGACATTCATTCTTGCCCACGAAACCGCCCCTTTCTAGCGACACAACATTTCAAATCAAGCTCCCTTATTCTAGTCATGGAAGAAGAGTCATCGTCACTTATACTGTCATTTGTTCATGCGTTTTCCCGTAGGTCATTCAAAATTTCTGCTCGTCCCATCGCTATACCAACAACCGTTGCAGCAGCGTGTGCGGCCAGCCTATCTGCTCTCTCATTACCACGGACTACCGCATGTCCCGGCACAAAAATAAAAGTCACTTGACGCATACAGGAATTCTTCACTGCATCCAGCCACTGTTCCCGAATGTACATCGCCTGAACTTTCACAATTATGCTCATCGAGACACTGAGTATATAAGCACGCTCGCAGATAGTCTACGAGCACAACAATTTAAAAGCTTTGGTTACCACCAAAATCTCCATTGTCATGCTACTTGTCGTCTGAGCGAATGCACCACTTTCCTCTCTGATGGTCTCCCACCCCCCCCCCCCCCCACCCCCACCTTTGAAGTCGTGAAGGCCCAGGCACTCCTGATATGTCTCTCAACCAATCCATCTGTGTATAAAATCATATCACCTTCAGATCAGATCGAGCACCTCCTCGACCAATGTCGGACGCCATTCCCTGCACTCTATATTGAATGTTATTAATCTTTCGAAGGCTGTCGGGCAATCCGAGGGCGTCAGACTCCATTCGGCACCATCCCCCAATCTGAACACACTCTATATAACGTCATCTGCGCGCCCCATCCACGATTTTCCTCTCTTAAGTCGACTGCCTTTCACTTTGATAATTTCTGGGTGTAGACGGCGCTTCTTTATCAGCGGTGATTTTTAGGCAGCCCCGCGCCCTGCACATTTGTATTCTTTGCTCTGCAGTTGGACAATCAAGTTGGTATCGCATAGCCCGTGCCGACCTATCTACCGTACACCCCAAAATGATTCGCATTGCCTCATTCTGGATTCTATCCAATCTTTCTGTTTGAGTCTGACTCAGTGTCAGAATTGCCAGTGCGTACTCTACCACCGCCACCACCAATACCTTATACAGCAGAAATAGCAATCTCTGTTCCCATTGAGCAGCCATTACTTTCATCGCCGCAAGACTTATATAAGTATTTACAATGATGTGGTCAATATGATCTTTGAAACTCAAACTTCGGTCCAACATGACCCCCAAGTACTTCATTGTGCTGGTTCTCTCGAGGACATCCCCTCTCAAAGTAACCGATGGCGTGGACGTGTTTACTATGTGATTATTTAGGGAAACCATGTTATCGATGCTTTTGATGGATTAAAAAAAGCTCCATAATTCATGCTCCATTCTCCTATGCGATCAAGCTCCTTCTGCAAATTCCTGGCAATTCTTTATCTCTGCCCTGCCTATATACCAAGATGTCATCAGCATAAGACATGGTTTTCCCAGGTCCTGCAATCTGACAGCTTGTAATTTGAACTGTATACACATTAAATAGTATTTGGGAAAGAGGTGACCCTTGTGGTAGTCCTGTGATTATGACTATTGGGGACGAAGACCAACTCCAACACTTATATACAGTAAGTGAAAATAATAAAAAGTAAAGGATACACCAAGAGAAGGGTAGAACAGAAGAAAGTTTGAACAAGAGAATGGGTAGATCAAGAGAATAGGTAGATCAAGAGAAGTGTAGAACAAGAGAAGGGTATATCAAGATAAGAATAAAACATGAAAAGGATGTGCTGAAGAAAAGAATGCAGCAACAGAAGTATAGAACAAGAGAAAGGTAGAATAAGAGAAAGTAGAACAAGAGAAAGTAGAAGAAGAGCAGGGTACAAAACTATGGATAGAATAGTACAAGAGAAATGTAGTACAGACACTAGGTATAAGAGAAGGGTAGAATAAGAGGTTTGTAGAACAAGAGGTAGTTATAACAAGAGGAGGGTAGAATAAGGACAAGTAGATGAAGATAACAAGGGTAGAATAAGAGAAGGGTGGAACAAGTAAAGAACTGAACGACAGTAGAGTAGAACAAGGGAAAGGTAGAATATGTGACGAGTGGAGCAGGAGAATTATTCAACAAGAAAAGAGCCGAACAGGAGACGGGTAGAACAAGAAAGGAATAGAACAAGAGACGAATATAACAAGAGATGGGTAGAACAAGAGAAGGATAAAATAAGAGACGAATAGAACACGGGATGAGTATAACAAGAGAAGGATAGAACATAGGATGGGTAGAATTAGAAATGATGGATTCAGTAAAAAAGCTAGCAAGTTGAATCTTGAGTTTCATTATTATCTGTGAGGTTCATTATTACCTGTGTGGTTCATTATTACCTGTGTGGTTCATTATTACCTGTGTGGTTCATTATTGCTTGTGAGGTTCATTATTACCTGCGAGGTTCATTATTACCTGTGTGTTTCATTATTACCTGTGTGGTTCATTATTGCCTGTGAGGTTCATTATTACCTGTGAGATTCACTATTACCTGTGAGATTCATTATTACCTGTGTGGTTCATTATTACCTGTGTGGTTCATTATTGCCTGTGTGGTTCATTATTACCTGTGTGGTTCATTATTACCTGTGAGGTTCATTATTACCTGTGAGGTTCATTATTACCTGTGAGGTTCATTATTACCTGTGTGGTTCATTATTACCTGTGTGGTTCATTATTGCTTGTGAGGTTCATTATTACCTGTGAGATTCACTATTACCTGTGAGGTTCATTATTACCTGTGAGTTTCATTATTACCTGTGAGGTTCATTGTAAGGATTAAAGATCTTGATCAGGAATTTGTCATCAGTGTCCAGGCTGTAATCGTTGAATGTCACACGAATAATAGAACCGGGAGGAGACTGTAATCATACAGAGATAAGATGTTAAAACTTTAAAACTGTCTATATGTTATTCCACATATATCCTATGGGGAATGAGGGAATGAACCTAGGACCACTCTTATGCGTAGCCAGTGTAATAGCCACTGCGCTACCGCTGCACCTTCAACAGAACATCAAATAAACATGCAGGCAAATACAGACGTACAGATCAATACTCAGAGATAGAAGATATATAGAAATATAATATGTCGGCTCTATAGCCTATAAATATATATAGCCTTATTTATATTTCTTTTTATAGGTCCTATAAATATATACATACAGAATTATATTTCTTTATACAAGCCATATGAGGATGATGTTCCTCCTTCCCAAGCGAAGGTGAGCATGGCATGATAAACAATAAAAGCGATGAAAAAAATAATAATTAGAATTGATAATTAACTAATGTGGTTTGTGAGTTCGTAAATGCCCGATGGGTCAGATTCGTGCACGGAAAGTTCTATTGCAGTGCATGCAGGAGTGCTGAAGGTTTGGAGTAGGAGAATTTTCGGATTTGTCCTTCCGCTTCTTGCGCTTGTGGATTGTCCGCAGTGTTCTTTCTTTTTCAAATTTTGTGATGACAGCAGTGATCTGGGTGTGCCTGGCTGAGCGATCAAGTGCTGTAGTCTCCCAGGAGCTAGGATCGATGCTGCAGTGCTTGGGAGAGCTTTTTAGGTGATCCTTGAAGCGCTTTTTCTGCCCTCCACTTGAACGTTTACCTTCGCACAGCTCCCCATAGAATAATCTCTTTGGAAGGCGCTTATCCGGCATACGGACGATGTGGCCAGTCTAGCGGAGTTGGGACTAAGTTTGCAGTGCATGGATGCTTTGCATTCGGAACGTGTGAAGGATTTCCGTATCTGGTACACGATCCTGCCAATTTACTCCCATGAGGTTTCGTAGGCACCGAAGATGAAAAGAGTTCAGTTGTCGAGCGTGTCTCGCATATATAGTCCAGGATGACGCAGCATAACGCAATGTTAAAAGCTATATTAACTATATATATATACATACATAACTATATTTCTTTATACAAGCCATATTAACTGTATATATACATACCTATTTATATTTGTATCTGTTTATTTATCCATATACAAGTATCTCTCTCTCTCTCTCTCTCTATATATATATATATATATATATATATATATATATATATAGTGAAAAGTTTATTTTTATACGTATGTGAAAGTTCGACACTCAATGCAGACACTGAAGGAAAGAAGGATTCAGACTTTTGAAAACAGGTGCTACAGGTGTGTTAAAAAATTAGCTTGTTGTTCGTCCATCACAAGTGATGATAACAATTTGTTACATCCACTGCTGAAAATTTAATTAGAGTTATGTCCTTGATTATGAGTTCGTAGATGCGTTCGTAGATTCGTAGATTCGTAGATGCGTCCTATTCGAACTGTAAATGTCCTAGGACAGTTAGGACATGGAATGGATACTGTAGACGGATCTTGGTCTATCCGTGACTATCTAGCCACTCTACGCTGTTGAGCTGCTGCATTTCTCCTCTTTTCAGAAGATGATGCGCTCTTTTTAATTGTAGAAATATAGAACAGGAAAAATGTATTCATCCAGTAGGATATAAACAAACTTCCATGTTATTAAGAACCACTTTTGGCAGTGATGAAACGGCGTAAATTTGTTAAGTTTGTACATGTAATTACACGCGACTCATTTTCTATATTTATTTTGCAGGGAACAGCGGGAGAAGAAGGAGAAGAGGACATATAAAATCGTAGATTAATATCATCTGGGAATGTACTGGTGTGATATTCTACACTCCTTTAAATGGCTGGAAAAAGAGATGTTTGGATAACTTTTTTTGCTGATGTTTACAGTGTGGCACCCCGACAACACTGATGAGGACCCCCCCCCCCCCCACACGATACTGACGGGTTCTGGATATTTTTATTACTAGTAGTATTATTAGTACTAGAAGTAGTAGCGGTATCGTCAAACCTCGACTTTCCCAGACCAGGTATGTTATTACCTGGTGGATGAGTTAATCAGTAGAATAATTTTTATTTCAATCTACTAATAACGAGTGAACTGTAAAGTCGTGTCTGCTGGTTGGCAGGAGAGTGACAACACTATTCTACCGAGACTCAAAAAATCAAGGTGTCTGCCCGTGATATGTATGTATCCATATCAACATCTATTTGTATGTATTGTCTCTTTATTGTTTATTTAAGTCTCTATTATGACCACATCTGCTTATGTGTTCGTGTCTGTTATCTGTCTCTGTTACACTTACAGTGGCACAGTAAAAAGCTCTGGTATTAGCCGTTCTAGAACCTGGGTACCCTGGCGTATTGATATTTACGCTTCTACTGGTAGCTGTCAAAGTCACATTGTAGCTGGTACCTAGGAAGATAATAGAGATGGAATATTAGCACACCATTACCGTCTAACTTCATTAAATCATATTCACTTTTATGCTACACTATCCATCATCCCTATTGGCCATATAGGCTCCCAATTCACATACAATATGATGATGTTTATTTGATATCACGAAACTTCTTCTTCTTCTTCTGCATTCGTTCTCAAACTCCTGCAGATTAGCAGGATGTAGTCCAGAAAACGGAATGTGTTGTGTCATGGTTTACAGCATGGCTGCGATACCTGCACCTTTCCGGCCTGACACATCCTACTTCAGCAAGGCTTTGGGCCACTAACCATATATGGGATGGGTCAGCAGACTCCATCCCATAACTTCCTTAGTCGCCTTTTACGACATGCATGGAAGGTAAACAATGTTGCTATTCTTTGCTCCCCTTTCGGGCCCCGGCAACACACGGGCGACAAAATTAATATAAATGTCTTAAATGCACTTCTAACGTTTGCCATTTTCGAAACGAACAATGATCGAGGTTACAACAAGGACTATTTACTAAATCAATAATTTCTTGATAAATCTAACTTTCGTATTTGTACAGTTTCCATAGAGAAAATAAATGTAAGTTTGATTAAATTCTTCGTCTAATTTAAAAAAAAAAATTGTGTGAAACTCTCTCAATTCAAGTAGATATTCATATCTTTGTGGAGCGCATGTGGTTAGAATGCTGTTCTCAGACCCTTGAGGTTCCGAGTTCAATACACGGTCGGGACAGGATTTTTTTTTCTTTTGGAGTACAATCAAAATCCTTCCTGTACATGTCGCGGCGTCTGCTATGGCAAAGCGGCCTTTATTTCCATCATCCCATAGAAAACCACCCTGCACTCCCTTCACAGGAAAACATGCAGTAACGAAAGTATTTCAGCCTGTGAGTTAAACATACAATGATGAAAGATTGACTGATGTCAGAATGATCTGTGAATTTTATCTATATTTTCTTTTATTGCTTTCAAGGAATAGTCTCTGAATTTCATTGAGCCATATCAAGAGTCTAGCGAAAATCGATTAACTTTGCGCCGACGAAGATAAAATCAGCTATGGCATTTAAATTCAGAATTTGCTGAATTGAAAACATGAAGGTAAAATAAATTTGCATGAAATGCATCATGACTTTTGAATCACTGACCAACTGAATGGGACAACCACTTTAATCATGTTAACTCTTCCCATTAATAATGATATTAATCATTTTGTTGTGCCGCGAAAGGGATTAGAGGACATCAAAGACTGGTCAGGTAAACATTTTCCAATCTCTGAAGATAAAAATCACTTGAGGATTATATTTATTGATGCATCCAATATAGTTACCCACACGACATTGCAAGGTTGTGGATCCATTGTCTGGTGTCTGTTATTTCCCAGGTGGTTTGTTATCTACTCTTGTCGCTAAGTGTAGTGGTGGCTGGATCTCGAGCTTGCGTTATAAAGCCAGATGTGCGGGCTCGGATGTGTTATGACCGTGTCTGTTCAGGATGTCCCTGACGTTTTCTATCCCTTTTTCGTGGTCTTCCTTTCGCTTTGTACCCTGATCTCATTTGGTTATATGCTTGTACAGGCAACTTTTCGTGATGCATTCTCATAATGTAGATCTATGGCTGAATATAATATGCAAAAACTATATTTCACTATCCAATGTAGCTACCCCCACGACATTGCAAGGTTGTGGAATTATGGCTAGATATAATATGTACAACTAGATTTCACTTGTCACCTATTATCGATGTTTGACTCACCGTATGTTGGAGGCAGACAGTAACACATGATGAACTGTAACTGACCAGTGAATATAGCATACGCGGGTTGAATAGATTCACCCCACGCTGTCAAGCCAGACGCATATAGTACAGTCAACACGGAGTAACAGCGCATTCCTGCAAATATCCATTTCATATTTGTTACTTTCTATTGTTACATGTTATATACTAAATATAGATTTTATATTTTGTTAATTTCTATTGTTACATGATATATACTACACATCCATTTCATATTTATTACTTTTTATTTTTACATAGTATATAGTAATATATTATATATAATATGTAATCACTAACACTAATGTATTGGAAAGAACAGGAAATACCACATTATTGCCTATGTCAAGACTTGGATGTATGAGACACATTAGGGGGATGGAAGAATACTAATTGATCTACTTTATGGAGAATGTCAACCTAGCAGAAGATCTATTTGTCTACCTCTAGTTTGGCTATTTATAAACAGAATAAACCAACAAGTCCTTATGTGGTCACCAGAGGGTAAAAAAAAGAGGAAGACCAAAAACAACCCTTAAAAACACCATTCTTAAAGAAGGAGAATTAATAGGCTGTAAGACCATCCAGGAACTAAAGCTGCAGACAGCGGACCGCATCATATGGAGAACCAAAACATCTGCCCTCTGTGTTGCTTGCAGCACGAAAGGAACTAACTAACTAGTTTGGCACAAATACGTATGCAAGCGGAATATGCACGGTATTGGCATCAACGCGGAATTATTGGAACAGGTTGCCATGAGCCGTGTCACATTGATGGTAAAGCAAAATGAGTTAAACAGGTTACTAAAACACTTACCTGGCCTATTAATAAAAATATATATATAAAAAAATATATATATAAAAAAAAACATACAATAAAACTAAACAGGACAAT
Source organism: Meghimatium bilineatum (assembly GCA_034231615.1). Taxonomy (NCBI): domain Eukaryota; kingdom Metazoa; phylum Mollusca; class Gastropoda; order Stylommatophora; family Philomycidae; genus Meghimatium; species Meghimatium bilineatum. Next base: position 23,402,249 of record CM067322.1, read on the forward strand.
TCTCCACGTATCGGCTCAAATTGAACCTTTTTCAAGAGACACACAACAGAAAACGAAAAAATAAAAAAAACAAAATAAATGACTATATTTCATCAAGCCCCGTCTCCATAGCGCCTTGATTTGGTTATTCACATTGATGGTGAACGGTAATATGTAGTATAAAGACAATGGAGAACGTGATATCAGTTATTTTAAGGGATGTACGTCTGAAGAGATTCACAACATCATATGATGGTACAGGCGGGCATGTGATTAATATACATACTGTGGATCGAACTCTCCTTGTGGTTCAGATCGTTTTATGAGTCATTTCTATCTTCGCCATAGACCGTTGATTATGTTTCTTATAGCACAGCAATAATAATATTCTCTGGATGGACGGAAATCTGCCTACTGCTACATATTCGTTCACTTTATGTCGTTTTAAAAATTTCTCATATGTTCCGAGTCTTTTTCTCAATATGGATATTCTATTTCTTCTTGTGTACCATCTCAGACTCCTGTAGGTTATCACGATTAGACAGGAGAAAGGAATAATTTGCCCTTATTTAAAATGTGGTTGCCATATCTGATCCTTTCGATCTGACACATCCGACTTCAGCTCGGCATATATGTCTCTATGGCCTACATGATGGAATAGCTAGATCAACACCAAAGCCTCCTCAGTCATTTACTGCTGTATGCATATCAAGTTACAGTAACGCTATTATTTGCTAATTTTCTCGCAATAGTATCAATCAAGTCATTAATTGAATGCACAGTTCCGTGGACGCATTACGAAATCATCCTTAAAAGGTGACCTACTTGATTTTTTTCCTTGATTTTCATTAGTCACTGTGAATACGTTGTGTCTAAAGACAATGTAAATCACTCAAAAATCGAATAGCGTCACTTTCAAAGTATAATCGTCGCTGAGTTCGCGGGACTGTTTAATTAACGAGGGTCCCAAGGACAACTGCATAGAGAAATGATGTGTGACTTCCACAGGATTATATACTCACTACATAGACATTCCATGGTCTAGTAATTTTTCGCTTGCATGGTGGTTGGTCTTATGGATCATTAGTGATATATTCAGAACTTACTCATGCGAAATGTCATTTTTTCTTTTCTCTCTTCCTCCATATATTTCCATGTTCACTCTCTGATATATCTGGATTTGAGCTGTCATTTTTGTTAGTTTCTTTGATTTATCCTGCTCTGTATATGTTGAAATTTGTATTTCATTGCTGTGTACGTGTATGTATTTATCCTGTTCGTATATGTTGAAATATTCGTTTCTTGGTGTGCTCTCGCATGTATTTATCCTGTTCTGTATTCTTGAAATATTCGTTACCTTGTGTGCTTGTATATGCGCCCTACTTTAGCAAGACCATTGTAAATCTTTCCTGCATTAGCTTTCTAATTCCGTTATACTTAACTCTAATTATCTCTATCATTTACAGTGAGTCGCTAATTCTCCTTCTCTCATTGAATATCACTATCTCTAATTTATAATGACCCTCTAATTATCTTTCACTTACAGATACCATCTAATTCTCTTTCACCTACATACACTATTTAATTATTTTTCTCTCAGTGTCCCATCTAATTAATTTTCACTCACAGTGACCATCTAATAATTGTTCACTTACAGTGACCACATAATTATCTTTCACTCACAGACACCCTCTTTTCTGTGTCTCTTTCAATTACATTTACCCTCTAATTAGCTTTCATTTACGGAGAACACATAATTCTCTGTCACACTGACTAATGTTTTACCTACACCGACTCTCTAAATATATTTCACTTACAGTGAACATCTAAATTTCTTTCACTTACAGTGAACATCTAAATTTCTTTCACTTACAGTGACCAATGAACTATTTTCCACTTACGGATAACTTTTATTTATCTTTTCCTTGCAGTCGTCATCCGTTGACATAATTCTCTGATTAATCAAACATATTAAAAACATATACTTCGTGAGAAATTAGAAAGAGATCAATGCTATGAATATAGCGGATACAGACATGTATTGATGGTCACCTTTTTCTTCTGAAGCTGCGGATATTAGTGATATTTGTCATTTAAAATGTTACCCTATACCAAAACGCTCCGATGAAGGGAAAACAAATCATGTGTAAAATGTCATGGATGACGGAAGCAGAAGACGCCTTTCTCAGAATATGTGAATTGTAAGAAGTAGTGAAAGGGCAGGGATGTGACAAATGTAAAATAATACAGCTGGGGAAAGTGTGTCGTGAATGGACTAGTCAGAATGAAATCAAAAATAAAAAAGCTTTTGAAACAACATGTTACAGAATTCTCAGAACACCATGGAGCACACAAAAAATCAAAATTCCCAGTAAGGTCATCCTAAAAGAAAACTTCTATTTCAGCGTTCACTGTCAAAATCTCACTGGATCTCTCTTGTAGCAGGACAATGGTCCTACTAGATTTCCAGCAGGATGTAGTCCAGAGATCTCTCTTATAGCAGGACAATGGTCCTACTAGATTTCCAGCAGGATGTAGTCCAGAGATCGCTCTTGTAGCAAGACAATGGTCCTACTAGATTTCCAGCAGAATTTAGTCCAGAGATCTCTCTTGTAGCAAGACAATGGTCCTACTAGATTTCCAGCAGAATTTAGTCCAGAGTTCTCTCTTGTAGCAGGACAATGGTCCTACTAGATTTCCAACAGAATTTAGTCCAGAGATCGCTCTTGTAGCAGGACAATGGTCCTACTAGATTTCCAGCAGAATTTAGTCCAGAGATCTCTCTTGTAGCAAGACAATGGTCCTACTAGATTTCCAACAGAATTTAGTGCAGAGATCTCTCTTGTAGCAGGACAATGGTCCTACTAGATTTCCAACAGAATTTAGTCCAGAGATCGCTCTTGTAGCAGGACAATGGTCCTACTAGATTTCCAGCAGGATTTAGTCCAGAGATCTCTCTTGTAGCAAGACAATGGTCCTACTAGATTTCCAACAGAATTTAGTCCAGAGATCGCTCTTGTAGCAGGACAATGGTCCTACTAGATTTCCAGCAGGATGTAGTCCAGAGATCTCTCTTGTAGCAGGACAATGGTCCTACTAGATTTCCAGCAGAATTTAGTCCAGAGATCGCTCTTGTAGTAGGACAATGGTCCTACTAGATTTCCTGCAGAATTTAGTCCAGAGATCGCTCTTGTAGCAGGACAATGGTCCTACTAGATTTCCAGCAGAATTTAGTCCAGAGATCGCTCTTATAGCAGGACAATGGTCCTACTAGATTTCCAGCAGGATTTAGTCCAGAGAATGGAGATGCGTTGGGTCGCCGTTTTATTTCCACCAATGGTTTGACTGCGGTGGGATCCTGAAAGAAATGGATGTAAGAGAAGTCACGCTGAAGAATATTGTTTTCTCCATAAATTACAATATTATGGTCATATAAAACGACACGACTGCTTAGAAACCACCATTATGGAGAGGATGACACCAGGGCAATGTGAAGAGTCAGTTCATGAATATGGACATAAGCTATGAAAGATTATCTGATCATGACACGCACATAAGCAAGAAGATTAGCAAGAAGATCTGCCGATGTTTTGAAAGATTGTGAGGACTTCTAGATCCCGTCCAGGATACACTTGCTGGTGAATTGTTTTAATTGTTGTTCCTTTTTTGTAGTAATATATTAGTCTAATTGAAGAAGTAGAGATTAAGCTATAATATTGAAGAAATAGAAATGAAGCTATCTATTAAAGAAATAGAAATGAAGCTATTTATTGAATAAATAGAAATGTAGCTATCTATTTAAGAAATAGAGATGAAGCTATCTATTAAAGAAATAGAAATGTAGCTATCTATTTAAGAAATAGAGATTAAGCTATCTATTAAAGAAATAGAAATGAAGCTATCTATTTAAGAAATAGAGATTAAGCTATCTATTAAAGAAATAGAAATGTAGCTATCTATTGAAGATATAGGCATGATCTTTAAATTTAGAGATATAAATAGAGACATACAAATTAAGTTATAAATTGAATATATATGGATATAAATTTAGACATAAATCTAGATTTAAAAATAGTAGGCAGTTATTTTTGTAAAAAGAAATAGTGTGAGAGGTTCAAACCTTTTATTACAGGGCATGTAGAGACAGCAAACAGTTGAAACGGTTTATCATTAGGCAGCTCGATTTGGTAGTTGGCATTGTCCTGGTTCTTACAGCATAATGGAAGCGTCAAGTTATTTCCATTAATAATTATACCTCCTAAACTGCCATTTGACTGTATCGGACTTTGAGACTGCATGCTAATGAAGTACGATGTAAATGCTGTGGAAGATTAATACAAAATTTGGTATATATATATATATATTGATAAATGGGATGGTTGATCTATCTATCTATACGCTGTGGCCCTTGTTTGCCTTGCGGCGTCAGGGATGGAAGAGTTCTTTGGAGATGGCCTTCTTGTGCGCTGTTTGTAAGCTTGTTCCTTTGGCTTCTTTGATTTCTGTGATCCATCTTTTACATGGAGATAGTTGAGGATGATTAAATATTTCCTTAAGCTGTGACCGGGTTGCTCTTGACAGCCCATAGCCTTCCTGACAAAAACAGATTCTTTTCAATTGTGTAACTGAGGAAGCACCCAGATTCATATAAAGTCTCAAAGACATGAATATGCAAGGGGGTGGAGTTATGGTTGCAAGATTATTCTCCGAGAGAAGACATTCCAGTACGCCAGTATCCCAGGATTACCACCCTGCTATGAGAACAGCACACAATTATATGCCAACTAACTCATCATTTTTCTGTCATGTTTGTCAACCCATCAGCAGGGGTGGTGTTTAAGGCATTCCCCTTCACCCAGGAACCTGCCAGAAAAGTATAAACGTGCAGTATTTGCTACGCTGAATCTCTACGCCATCCATGGGATTTATTGCATAGAGAAAAATTAAGTATTTTAGACAACATGAAACCATGAATAATTTTTCACAAATGACATGTTATTAGTATATCCCCAACTTTCCTTAGTCGCCTCCTACGACATGCCAGGAAAGAGGAGAGCGGCCGTATTATTTGCGCCCTGAACTACACGTCCATGCCTCGGTTGCTACATGGACGAAATAGGATTATTTTTTTGTTTACTGCTATCGCTACATATTACTAGCACTGAAGCTCATGTATGTGTAATTTTCTTTCTTTTTGATGTAGGGTTTCGGAAAGGGGGGGGGTGCTGAAGAATTGTTGTTTCCTGGAATGTTATTTCAGACCAAGAACACACTAAACGATATACGATAGTAAAATTAAAGGCAGGTCCCTTGAAAGCAGACTGCCGTCGGGAATGAAGGTAACTCTGTATGTGCTAAGCCGCAGCAATTACTAAGTGGGGTGTGCACATTTTTATTATTGACGTTTATGTTCTTCCTATCTTCATTACTTCGGTCCTTTCTATGTTTATCTTCATGTAAAAGGATTGGCATGTTTGATGAAACCTATCTATTTTTATTTGTAGCTGCTCTTCTGATGATGCTACTAGTGCTTGGTCGTCTGCAAATAGCCACTCATTTAAACTATCCTTCAGATTAAGTATTTATGCAGACAAATACATACATGCTAGCAAACAGGCAGACAAACAGACAAATACATACATGCAGGCAGACAAAATGACAAATACATACATGCAAGTAGGCAGGCAACCAGTCAAATACATTCATGCAGGTAGGCAGGCAGGCAAACAGATAAATACATACATGCAGGCAGACAAAATGACAAATACATACATGCAAGTAGGCAGGCAACCAGTCAAATACATTCATGCAGGTAGGCAGGCAGGCAAATAGTTAAATACATACATGAAGATAGGCAGGCAGGCAAACAGACATACATAAATGCTGGCAAACAGACAAATACATACATACATGCAGGCAAACAGACAAATACATACATGCAGGTAGGCAGACAGGCAAACGGACAAATACATATATGCAGGCAAACAGACAAATACATAAATGCATGCAGGCATGCAAACAGACAAATACATACATGCAAGCAGTGAGGCAAACAGACAAATACATACATACCGGCAGGCAAACAGACAAATACATACATGCAGGCAGGCAGTCAGACAGATACATACATGCAGGCAGACAGGCGAACAGACAAAGAATTTATGCAGACAAATACATGCATGTAAGCAGGCAGGCATACAGACAAATATATACATGCAAACACGCAGGTACTCACGTCCTCCACAATCGATATTCTCCGGTTTCAGAACGCAGAATTGTCCTCCTACTGGAAAAGAGTACCAGTCGACGTTTGTTGTTGGTGTCGTCTTGGTGCATACGGGGAGATATATAGTATTTTGTGATTTGGGCCATGAAACTGGTACAGCCTGCTCATAGTAAGCGTTTGTGCCAGTAAATGTAATCCATCCAGTAGGGTTGAAGCCAGCAGGACATGAAAAGTCAGACCCTGCACCTATCAAACCAAAAGGAGCGTTCGGCCATTGCAGAGTCCTGTCCGCTATAAAATAAACACACATAATATTGATGATGTAGTATTTGTGCGCTATTATATTTTAGAAAAATACATAGAAGCTGTTATGCTGCTGGTATTCTGGCTCCGTACTTTTCAATAAAGCAGCCCTCTATTGGACAGGTTGGTCATTGCCTGGATCACCGCAGATAATCTGAGCGTCCCTTGAGTCTTGATTAGAAAACTGGCCTCACAGCAAGTGGGGCATTCCCATAAGTGCTCCGCCCTCTGTTGCAGCAGCCATTCGACTCGATGGTGTTTCGAGGCCAATGGCGCCGAAACAGACGTCGACATCACGGCACGACTCTGGTCCTTTCGACAGGCTTCTTTGTTGTTCCACCCACCCACGCGGTGCCGTAACTAGTTCATGCACAACGTCGGCGTGTCGGAACAACATGGTAACTGTTATCGAAGGTTACGACTACGGGATTGTATAGACGACGTGCCATGAAGCTTCTATAAGAAGATAACCTCAATATAAAGACATGTCACGCAGTCAGCTTTTCTTGTAGCTGTTTAGCTGATAACAGAGGGAGACCGTACCAAAAGAGAATGGCATATAAACATCAGAGAAAAAACATGCACATTTATTGGTCACATCATATTACAAAAAAATTTGGAATGCAACGTGACAATAAGAAAAATGAGACAAAAATTAGACGGGAAGTACAGTGAGAAAATGCTGGACAGCTAGAGATCATGTAATAGTCGAAAATCACTAACGTAACAAGGCAATGCAGATAATATTGTGTGGAGATCATTGTCTTCTTCTTCTTCAGCGTTCATTCTCAAACTCCTACTGTATCTCTCTTACAGCAGGACAATGGTCCAACTAGATTTCCAGCAGGATGTAAACAAGAAAATGAAAATGCGTTGTGTCGCAGTATTATTTGCGCCAATGACCCGAAACATCCGTCTTCTGCGGATGTGAAGATCATGTATCGCCTACTCAAGCTTACACTGCACATGATGATATTGATGTTAAAATACTATATATTCTTATGTATTCACTCATAAACTTAGCACGATATTCGAACAACGGAATGTACTGTGACATGTTTGAACTATCTCACATGCATGCGTCTGTCATTTGGGAGAGCAGGCAGTCACGGATAAGGCAACTTTTGGCATAACAAACAATCATGGATAGGGTAAAATTTTGGGAGAACAGTCACGGATAGGGCACAATTTGGGAGAGCCGTCATGGACTGGGCAAAATGTGGGAGAGCAAACAGCCATGGATAGGGAACAATTTGGGAGGGCAGTCACGGATATGGCAAAATTTAGGAGAACAAACAGTCACTGATATGGTGCAATTTGGAGAACTAAACAGTGACATCCTGTCCAACTCTGACATCCTGTCCAACTCAGATCCTGTCAAGTCTGACATCCTACCCAACTCTGACATTCTGTTTAACTCAGATTTGTCCAACTCTGACATCCTGTCCAACTCTGACATTCGTGAAAAATATGCACTTATACTAATAACTTCCTGGCGTAGTGATTTATCCGTTGTAATTAGTGGTTCGAATCTCTCCCAACGTCTTGTTTACATCATAGATTTTTCAGAGATTCTTGAGTATTACCACTTGAAGCACAAGGTAAAGGTAGGTCCCATGGCAGCAGTCTGTCGTCGGGAATGAAGAAAATTCTGCTACAGATAACTCTTCATGCACTCTGCTACAGCAACTGTAGGTGGGGTGGTCAGTTCCCTTCCTTACTGTGGCTTTCTTCCCCAACTCATGCGCCAGGTGCCCATTTACATCTGGGTCGACTGGTTGTGTTACGCAAGAAATCACAATCCGGATGTTTGTATTTCCGGGAGTGGTTTCGAACCTTGAACGCTGCAACCCGGTGACAGTAAACAAGCTCACTGAAAATTAAATTTTATTGTTCATTCAGGCCGGTTTGGTATGTATTAGTTTTTTGACGTGGACACTAATCAAAGAGCAAGAGAAAAAGCTTACTACGTGTGAAATTAGATGCCTAATGAATGCAGCAAACATAACAAAAAGAGATCATGAGAGGAATTAAGAGATTATAAGATCTGTTGGAGAAACGTCAGCGGTCAATTACATTAAAAAATGAGAGTGAAATGGTTCTACTCTTAATGACAATGAACCCATAGTGACCAGAACAACGTGAAAATAGAAACATGGATGGGTGGGATTGTGGGTGTGATGTTTGGGTGGGTGGTTGGTTGGATGAATACATTTGGTTGGTTGAAATTCCCTCATTAGGCACACACCATTTAATTTGTTATTTCTGGATAAAATCACATTGGTTACAAAGTCATTTCATTTGTTTTTTCATGATACATTCTGATTAGGAATTTTAAAAACCCCCTTTAATTTGTTGTTTCTCAATACATTGGGTACACACAAAAAACAACATTTTATTTGTTGTTTCTCAATACATTCTCATTGGGTACACACAAAAAACACATTTTATTTGTTGTTTCTCAATACATTCTCATTGGGAACACACAAAAAACATTTTATTTGTTGTTTCTCAATACATTGGGTACACACAAAAAACATTTTATTTGTTGTTTCTCAATACATTCTCATTGGGTACACACAAAAAAAACATTTTATTTGTTGTTTCTCAGTACACTCTCATTGGGTACACACAAAAAAACCATTTTATTTGTTGTTTCTCAGTACACTCTCATTGTGTACACACAAAAAAACCATTTTATTTGTTGTTTCTCAGTACACTCTCATTGTGTACACACAAAAAAAAACATTTTATTTGTTGTTTCTCTATACATTCTCATTCGGTGCACACATAAAAAAACCATTTTATTTGTTGTTTCTCAGTACACTCTCATTGTGTACACACAAAAAAACCATTTTATTTGTTGTTTCTCAGTACGCTCTCATTGGGTACACACAAAAAAAAACATTTTATTTGTTGTTTCTCTATACATTCTCATTCGGTGCACACATAAAAAAACCATTTTATTTGTTGTTTCTCAGTACACTCTCATTGGGTACACACAAAAATTAACTATTTATTTGTTGTTTCTCGATATATTCGTTACAAGAGGAACTGTATCAGAGACATAGGAGAATGTCAATCTACAAATGTGAAATTAAAAACATGAGCGGAAGGTAAAACACTCTTGAGGTTGTGCAAGAACATAAAGCAGAACAAGCACAATAAACTGAGAAAATAGGGCATCTTAAAACGCAGTGTCATGCGGTGATTTTTCTAAAAGAGGGGTTTGTTTTCATTATAAGTAATCAGAAAGAATATTGCAATTTTTTGGTTACCGCAGTTTCTGAACGGTGGGTGCTTCTTAATTGTGCATGGTCTATATACCCTTTGTTGCATGTCAGCGTCAGGAGTAGAAGAGTTTTCTGGAGACGGCCATCTTGTGTGCTGAGTATATTATGAAATTTGTCGCCTCTTTTATTTCAGTGGTCCATCGTTTTCGTGGTCAACCTCTACGTCTGCCTTCACTGTATCTGTGTAGCATAGGTTGCTGCGGTATGCTGTCTGATGGTAGTCTACTGATGTGTGCAAACCATTTGATCTGTTGTCTCTTAATATATTCCAAGGTTGGGGTGGTGCCTGTTTTTTATCGAATGTTCTCATGTGTATGGTCATCTTGTATATTCCAACTGGAATTAGTCCGAAATTGAAACCCAAGGGCCTCACCAAAAGAGGTGTACATGTGTATGCTTGCTAAAAGCAAGTGTAAGCAAACCAAGTGATGATTGGTTATCGAACTCACTACATTATGAATCGAGAAGGGCTTAACAATTCATTTAATGTTTGTTTTGTCAATTTTGTTAAAAGTTTTTTTAAGAAGTGTCTGCCCTGTTTTGGAGTGAAATAACGTGTATAGTCTTTTATTTGTACTGACATGACAGGTTTACCGGCCATTATTGCTTGATAATTTTGTTCAAAACTGGAAACTTAACATGAAACTGTATAATTGTTATAAAACACAATTCAACAAATGACCTGTCGTGATAGACCCGCCCATCCCGTCCTCTGGCCGACATGACCGTAGTAGAGAATCAGAATGTATGCTTTGGAAAAGTTCAACAATGGCACCATCGCCGTTTAACAAGGGCAGTAGGCGATGTTAGCTTTGCTGTTTCTGGTCAACAAATTACTGTGAGGATGGATAAGCACTTATTGGAAAACGGTTAACTATGACGCTGGATCGTAAATTGGCTTGCTGCTATCTTTAACTTTTTACTTACTTATTGTTAGAAACTGGATGGTAAATCAAAGTCTTCTTCTATATATCTTGCGAATTGCCGTCATATCATGTCGACAATAGAGATTTTTTAAAATATTAAATTATTGTAACGATTACGTAAGCTTAATAATATCACAATTGCCGCGCATAAGAATCAGGTGGAAATTATAATTAGGTGTGAGGGAAAGCCTAAAGTTATCATGTCTTCTACGGCATGTCAGGGCCATTGGTTCCTATATGTTCCGCTTACTGAACTCTAGTGCTTCCGATGTCTCTGTATTATAATTTATGGGCATAATGAAGGGATATTGTTAAACAAATTGAAACTCTTTATTGAGTGAATAATACTTCTGTTGCTTATTCTAAATTTAAAATATAAAATTTATGTATGATTTTATATGCTGTGGAAACTCAACTAAAATAGATTTATTACAAAGACTGGGGACTAGTCTAGGCCTACTAGTCCTATTACCCCATACTACTGCTAATACTATCATATGCCGACATCATATGTGTTAGCTCACAACAACCATAAGATAATATTTACTAATATGAAGTCTTTCTCGTAAAGACTGATTGAACAATGGAGATAATGCCTATACAATAATAACAAATGATACTTACGTCCGCTAATAAATCCTGCGCAGTTGGCAGTCGAGTCGTATTCGCGGGGACAAACACACTGGCATATGCTATTGTATCGGGCGAAGTACCCTAACCCACAATATGTCGGGTTGTTGTTACAGACTAAAGCTGAATATAAAATATAGAAATTAAAATAAATATTTTTAACTTCAATTAAAATAATAAATTTAAAAAAAACAAGACAATACCAAACAAAAAAAAAGTAAATAATGAACATTTTCGGAACTTTCATGAATTTATTGAAATATATCGTTGTATTATAATTACTTTAATGATGAAAGTAATGATGATGATGATGAAATAACTCTGAAGTAGCACAGGTTTGCTAGTCGTAGTCCATCTGCCCGGTGGTGAAGTTTCAATTACTCCATCTGCCCGGTGTTACTCCATCTGCACCGGTGGTGAAGTTTCAATTAATCCATCTGCCCGGTGGTGAAGTTTCAATATCGATTCCATATTGGTATATTCTCTCATTCTTTTATGATGAGAAATTTCCAGAGCTTTTAATCAGGTTCCAGATTATAATTTTACACAATGTGGTGCTAGAGTAGGGTCGGGAACCTTTTGCTAACTGTGTGACAACTTAAGGTTTCAAATTATTCAGAGTGCCGAAATGAGCGAGGAAACTGCGATAATGATTTATAATCAACTTTATACAGGAAATGTGAAGATTATGCGTGCCATTTGAAATTGGTTGGCGTGCCAAGTGTGGCACGCGTGCCATAGGTTGCCGACCCCGGTGCTAGAGTATACTGCCACGAGTTAGGAAGTCTTCTACTGCGAAGAAAACTGTGCTATTATTTTCTTAAAATCGCGAGGCAAGATGCAAATAAAATGTTTATTTTCATCCGACCAGCTTAAGCATTGATCTGCATCAAAGACAGGGCTCATTAGTTGGGAAAATCGAAATCACGGCGAACCTTCTGAGCAATTTCCTATGACATGAATGGCAGGTGCAAGTGCTGCTATAATTGTTTTTTTCCAATTCGCGTCAAAGTAACACGCGAGGTCTTGAGTGATATCGAGAATACAAATAAAATATTATATACGAGTATTATGGAATGTCAAGCTAGGTATTTTAATATATGTACTATGTGTCTACCAAGTCATCACTCATTCATTTGCCTTGGTAGTAGCACTACGCCATATGAATTGTGTTTAATTTCAATAATTGTGACATCAGATATGACCTTTGACAGTACTATAATACCTTTCAACATAATTAATTATGCCTTCATTCGCAACGTTTTTGTTATTGTCATGTTTCGGTTGATCACTATTTATATAATTGGAGTCGCCTTGGCTGTTCTTAGCATGCGATTCCAAGTATGTAAATGGTGACCAACGGAAACACGAGAATAATAAAGAAAAGGGACGAAAGTAGACCTAATTAATTCTGTACAGAGGTATTCACTTGGAGACGGTCATGCATCAGAGTTCAGACTGTATAGACACCATATACGTAATTAGTTCCTGTTGAAGGAAGAACTTTGTCTTGCAGAAATAAACAAGAAAATAAACCAACACTCTGGAATCTTCAATGTGTTTATATTTGAGTTTCTCTTTGTTTCCTGCCATGATATTCTAAGTAGTTTTCTGTAGCATTTCATCTCAAAGTCGTTGATCTCATTTGCCGCTTTTTACTTAGGGTCCATGTTTCACAGCCATGTTTCACAGCCATGTTTCACTTCCATGTTTCACAGCCATGTTTCAAAGCTATAACGTTAGTGAATTAATTATATCAAATCGTTACTTTGTAGACTGTATGATCCGAACAATAACATGTAAATTGCGTGCTATATCGTGTCAGGAGGATGCTAGATTGTGTTAAGAGAGAACAATATTGTGTGAAAAAATGTTTAGCTTAAGGAAGCGAATATTAGATTTTTCTAAGATTTGGCACCCATTCTATGTAGATATACAGAATACTAACATGGAAGATAACAGTATTCATTATTTTCACAGATTGATATGCATGTTATTCAACGTCAATATTAGGTTGTGAGAACATTGATATGTTAGTTGAAGTAAGTGATAGTGAAGTATGATGTGCTAGGCTGTGAGGATATTGTTATGTTTCTTGATGTGTTCGAAAATCATGATGTGCTAGGTTGTGAGGATATTGTTATGTTTCTTGATGTGTTAGAAAATCATGATGTGCTAGGCTGTGAGGATATTGTTATGTTACTTGATGTGTTAGAAAATCATGATGTGCTAGGTTGTGAGGATATTGTTATGTTTCTTGATGTGTTAGAAAATCATGATGTGCTAGGTTGTGAGGATATTGTTATGTTTCTTGATGTGTTAGAAAATCATGATGTGCTAGGCTGTGAGGATATTGATATGTTAGTTGATCACAAAATGCCAACGTCGATGGTGAAGTGTATACAGGGATCGCCAAGGCAAGCAGCACTTTCAGCAGATTGTACACTAAAATATGTCGTAGAAATGGCATTAACCTACATACTAAGTTGAACGTTGAACGTTTACAGAGCAGTGGTACTTCCAGTGCTGCTATACACTAGAGAAACATGAATTGTGTAGAGACGACATGTGGATAAAGCTCAATCACTTTCACACAACTTGTCTCAGAAAATTTATATATATAAGATGGTAAGATAAGATTCCAGATACCACTGTCCTTGATATAGCTGGTATCCCCAGCATTGACATGATCCTGATGCCGACACAGATTCGTTGGGCAGGTCATTTGGTGCGTATGCCAGACCATCGTCTGCCAACGATACTTCTCTGTGGTGAGCTGGAGAAGAGTACACGATCTCAAGGTAGCCAAATGAAGCGCTACAAGCACTCGTTAAAGAACTCACTGAGAGCCTTTGAAATAGACCAAGATACATGGGAAGAATTTGCACAAAATAGATCTACATGGCGTCTTACAATCAAAAAGAGCGCATCATCTTGTGAAAAGAGGAGAAATGCAGCAGCTCAACAGCAGAGAGTAGCTAGAAAGTCACGTATAGACCAAGATCCGTCTTGTGTCATGTGACGTATTCCTTCCAGAACGTTGTCTTCCCAATGAACTCTCTGAACCTCTCTCTAGGGCGATGTGGCTTGCATTTTCTAGCGATGTATTCATGTTATCTTTAATGTCGTCAGTCCATCGTCTTCTTGGTCTGCCCCTTCTCCTCTTCCCAGGTACTCTTCCCTCCATTATTTGTCTTTCTAAACAGTTATGTCTCTTTATATGACCAAACAGGCGTAGTTTTCTTTTTGTTATTGTGTTTAGTAACCAACACACTGGAATATTCAGTGTGTTTATAATATCTGAGTTTCTGATTTTATCCTTCCATGATATTCTAAGTATCTTTCTGTAGCATTTCAGCTCGAATGCGTTGATCTTCTTTGCCGCTGTTTTACTTAGCGTCCATGTTTCACATCCGTATGTTGCAACCGGAAAAATAAAAGTTCGTAACATTAGCACTTTCGTTTCTATTTTGTTGTTTTTCCATATGTTTTTCAGCCGTGTTATTTTGCAATATGCCATTGCCAATCTCTTCCTTATTTCTGCCATGCAGTCTCCTGCACCGTTGATGTTTGCTCCTAAGTATTCAAATTTATCCACACATTCTTTCTCGGTATTGTCTATTCTGATTTTTGGTTGTTATGTTGTTATATCTGTTGACATGATTTTTGTTTTCTGCGTGTTTAAATACAATTTTTGTGCTTTGCTATATTTCTTTGTGTTCTTGATTAGTTGTTCCAATCTCTTTATATCGTTTGAAAGAAGTACTGTGTCGTCTACGTAGCGTAGTTCCGGGATTAGGAATCCACCTAAGTTTAAAGCGTGGTAGTCAGTGTTGTGTATGTCTTCTCTCACGTTCCTCATTATACTTTCAGCGTAGATGTTGAACAGGTATGGGGAGAGTGTGCACCAGATCCGTCTACTGTACGTTAAAGAATCACGATGTTCTAGGTTGCAAGGATATTGTTATGTTAGTTGAAGTAAGTAATAGCAAAATTATGTTCTAGACTGTGAGGACATTGATTGTTCTTTACTTGAAGTAAGTGAAAGAGTAATGTTTTGTTAGGCTGTTAGTAGTTTGTTATTTTGTTTGAAGTAAGTGAATGATATATGTTGTGCTAAGTTGTGAGAAGTGATAGTTTGCGATGTAATGTCCAGATTAACAACAGTACTAATACATGTTTACCGTTGCAGTTGTATCTAGTATTGATGTCCCTAATGAAGACGGTGTCACTGGAGACAACGGAATCCGCATCACAAAAAAAGGGTTCAATACAGGTATATACAGATTCTCCGTTCCTTGTAAAAGCCTGTGATGATTTGAGAAACATAAGAAAGATAAATGAAAGGAAACAATCATATTCGATATGAGTTCTTGTGGTGTTATGAAGAATTGAACTAAGAATAATACAATGATTGATGTGAAGATAATGATAATAATAATAATAATAATAATAATAATAATAATTATTATTATTATTATTATTATTATTATTATTATTATTATATTACCACTGGAGAAGTACGAGGTTTTCTTGTTCCTATATAAGCTTAGGATAGGTTTCCCGCATAGGGGTTTACTTTCATTTCCAGTTTGATGTTTCTTTGGCATTCTTTCTGGTTGAGAGATTTTTCCAGAGCATTTGCAAGTGCCAGAAGAGTGTTTGCGTCAATAGGCATGTAGACTAAAAGGCCAGCAGCTTATAGTCTCCTACTCTGGAAGGTACTTTATTGTGACTTTCTTGTCGCTTTCTATGTATTCTGCAGACAATAGAGTTGATTTTCTCTGTCCAAACATGAGTCTTAAGCAATCTTCATTACAACGGTTATCATATCGATATGCTTCGTTAGTCAGGCTTTTGGTCGAAACGCCGTCTGTCGTTGTGTCTCGTTGCTAGTTTGTTTTATTAACTAATAAACATAACACTTATATATATTTCTGTACATTTTGATATTTGCCTTGTGTTACTTCAGGCCCTTCCCCTTTCTAGTTTAGGGTTTTTTTCCCGATACTGGAGCATTATCTATTGATTAGCCAGACAAGTCTGATGATTAAACTTCGACGTAGACCTGCTGAAGCACAGTATTGGTTAGTGTGAGTCAATTCAAGCTATTGCGTCCGAGACTGAGTCTTTGTTCTTGCTTGTGTTCTGAGAACATGGCATGAAAATGGATATTTTATAATGACACAAATGGCCCTGTATATGCCAAGTATGGTTTAGTGAAAGTTTAGCTTTCTGAAACGACGTTCCCATATACGACGGGTGTGTCAGGCCATTAACGCAAATGAACGACACAACGCATTTCCATTCTCTAGGCTACATCCTGCTGGAAATCTAGTAAGGTCATTGTCATGACATAAGAGAGATCCAGAGGGAGTTTGAGAATGAACGATGAAGAACAATAATCGACGTTGAAATACCACGGGCAAACACATAGGTGCTGTCTCTCCCAGCACATGACGAAGAGACGTTTCGAAGTGTGGTACCCTTCTATAACATTAATTATTGATTTGAGCAGACCTCATTTCACTCAGGCAAACGCATATTTTTCATTCTCTCAAACAAATATGGAAGTGTATTCATACTGATATTTTCTGTGTCTCGCTGGTTTAATGCATTCCTCATTTTGTCCCTAAGATCTCCAGTACTACTCGTGCCACAGTGAGTACCAACATCTCTTATTCGCAACCTAGATGTATCATATACAGTAATGTCTACATTCAACATACGTTCACCATCAACAGCAAAATATCCTTATTCTTCTTCTTCTGCGTTTGTTCGCAGATTTGCAGGATGTAGAACGAAATGCGTTTTGTCATGGTTTACATCATTGCTGCGATATCTGCGACTTTCGGCCTGACACATCCGACTTCAGCATGGCTTTGGGTTACTGACCCTATATGAGAGGGGACAGCCAACTCCATCCAATTACCCCCTTAGTCGCCTCGTATGACATGCATGGAAAGTAAACAGTGTTGCTATTCTTTGCTACCCGTTCGGGCCCCGACAACTCACGGGCGTCACCCTTATTATTCTCAATGCACCGACGATAATGGAACCAGCCGCGAGCATTCAGCAAAACGATCCTTGTGGCGGAGTCGTTAGTTATCTTTAATTGTAGTGTTAAAGTTTATATCGTCAAGATCACTGATAGGTTGAGTGAAACGTTTTTGGACTATTCCATCAACATGGATCGCAGTATCTGTAAAAGAAAACTCCAACAGTAATGTGATGGACAAAAGTGACAGTAATGTAATCTTTGAGCTTTTGACGACGGTGATATTAGAGCAAAAGTGGAGAATCACGATACTATGCAACCCTGATATTCAATTGACAAGAGAATGATTTGCACGATCTATTGAAATTCTCAAAATGAATTTTCTTTTGATAATTTTGTGTGATTCTTGCGTAGAATTGCGAGTTTCAATCCAAGAGCCATCGATATGATATATTTATATCATGTTTTCATATTTTTGCCATTTTTTAAAGTTAGTACTATCATGTAAGACTATCCAACTCTAACCTGTACTTACAATATTTTCCATCTTGTGGATAGTCATTTTAATAGACAATCAGCTACACAATCCTTTCCTGTAACACTCTAACGGGGAAACATGCAACTTTTGACAATTTGTTTTCTTTTACAGTCAGGAATCAGAATAGTATAAAAGTAAAATATAGACTGCAAATAATTGTTTGTAAACTTTCATTACTGCGTGTTTTTCTGTTAAAAAGTGCAAGGCTGTGGAAATAAAGATCTGCTTTGCCATAACTGTCGCCACGACGTATACATGAGGGATTTTTTATTGCATCTTCAAAAGACAAAAATCATTATCCCAGCCGTGGATTGAATCAGGGTCCTTAGGCTTCTGAGACCGGCGGTCAATGATTTCCACCATATGCACAGTAATTATACGACGTGCAAATAATTATGCCCGAACAATCCGAGGATATTTGCGGTTCGAATATGGCTTATTAGCCATATACGAACTCATGGTCATGGACATAACTCTAGCATCTCTTCTTCTTTCCTTCCTCTTTTACCCTTTACGGGTGTCGAGGGAGATACAATGTTCTTGTTCTTGCTATTTTGGCAGCTTCAGATAATGTTATTTGGTGTTCGTGTAATGTCTCTTTGATGTTGTCGATCCAGCGTACTTTAGGTCTACACCAGACTCTTCTTTCTACTTCTCCTCTCTTCACATATGATTTATAAACTAATGAATCACACGGCATTCTTTCCAGATGACCAACACATTGTATCTGTTGGTTTTGTATGTATTGTAGAATTGATATGACACCCACTCTTTCTCTTATGACATCGTTTCTAATTCTCTGTCTTCTGGTCCCTTCTGTTGTTTTTCTAATCTCTGTTGTAACCAGCTTTCTGTTATGTTTTGTTGTTAAGGACCATGTTTGACGTTGGTAGCACAGAATTGGAATGAAGATAATATAACTCTAACTGAATTTTCAAAAATGGATGTAAAAAATTGTCATCATCACTTATGATGGAAGAACAACAACCATACGGTGTTACATAAAAATACGAACAAGTTTGAGAAACGATGAACACAGTATAGAAAGTAAAATAAGGTTAACAGAGAAATAAGTATCGATAAGATTAAACGTGTATGTGATTGTAATCCATGATTCTATAATGAGAGTGTTTTTGTGTCAGCTTATTGTTTAGATCTGCCAGGACATACAAGCGATTTCGGCTTGCTTCCTATAAGCTGAGTGGGGACTTCCCCAGACATTTTTCATGCCCAAGATATCAGCTTTCAGCGTAATTGCAATGCCTAGTGATGCTGTTTGAATGGGGTCTATCAATCAATCAATAAACCCATAAGCCTTCAGGGTCGTAGGGGTACCACATTGGATGCCTCAGCACACAGACTCCTCCTGCGAATTCTATCCTCAGCGATGCGGATGAGGGTGTAAATATCTTGCCCTGTCCATTCCTTGATGTTATCTGTCCATGCCTTTATTTTCCCTCCTGGATGGGGTCTATATCAGGTTATGAGTACTTTGCATTAGTCATCCATTGCCAATCTATTTTCAGACGAGACGCTTCGCAACTGGCGAATAATTTCAAGTATAGAAAGATAACTTCATTGCCTGCTGTACTTTTGGGTATCGAAGCAAATTTTCTCTATATTAATTGTGTTGGGCAACACGACAGTCGTATTAGACACGTTACTTCATGTGTTGGGCAATACGACAGTCGTATTAGACACGTTACTTCATCTTCAAAGTCCTCTTCACTTGTAACGTCGCCAAATGCGGGCTGTGTCTGGAACTTGATCTATGCAATCTACTCGTACACGCATAGCCTGCCTGCAATAGCCTTTCAATTCATCTGCAAGCACGGTCTGTTTGGACTCTTAGCAATGAGGTTTTTATCCAAAAAGGTTGGTTGATTATATCTATCTCTGACGAATAGAGTCGCAGCCGATGGATAAATCTCGTTTAAGGATGAGGAATATCAGTTTGCATTGTGTTCTTATGTACTGTGCCCAATTCTCTGTGTATGTTTGCGTCTGAAAGATAGCTATGTACAATGTGTATATATATCTGATGGTGTGCTGTAAATATGTACACATGTGCAGAGACTTACAAGTCCAATATAGTGTAGAGTTGTCTGTTCATCGTATGCGACGTCATTGGTGATACTGGGATTCGTTGCAGAATATGTACCATAGTAAGCTGAAAGTGATTTAATACACAAATAGATTATCTTGGTTATCCATTTATCTCTATTTATCTATATGTCTGTCCGTCTCTCTGTCTGCCTGCCTGTATGTCTGTCTGTCCGTGTGTATATCTGTCTATCTATATAATTTGTATTAGTTCATTACTTCACTGAACCAGGACTACCAAGACCAAAGAAGATAGCCACATTCACAGATTGCAGATCCCTACTGGAATCAATCCAGAGCAACAGAAACGAAAGCCTTCTGTACAACATCAGACATGAGCTAAGACAGATCCAAAAATCAACAGCTATTGCCCTTCAGTGGATACCATCACACTGTGGAATCATGGGAAATGAGAAAGCGGATGTTCTGTCAAAGGCAGGAAGCGAAATGGAGCAACACAGACACCCACTGTCTTACGGAGAAGTAAAAACAATAATCCGCAACACATACACAGCAAAGTGGAAGAATGAAATGGATGGGGAATACGAACATGATGCATCTCCTCCACAGATATCAACAGACCACAATATTTCGCCTTAGAACAGGCCACTGCAGACTGTTGGGTCATCTTTATCGATTAAGGATCTCATACACAGATGAATGTCCATGTGTATCCGGAACCCAGACTCCAGAATACATAATTCAGGACTGCCCAACATACAAAGAGCAGAGACAGCAGACCTGGTCAGAGGATATAAACTTGAGGCAAAAGCTATGCGCAGCCGCTCTGACCTGGAGAAGACAATGGACTTCGTCTTGATGACAGGTCTGACGGTATAGCATGACCACATGCTGAACGCAGAAGAAGTTCATTACGAGGAGCAGTAGCCCGATTTAAATGTTTATTAATATGTGTAATTTCATTCAGCCTTCGTGACCTTGCTGAACTCCGAATAGGTCTGTGAATAGGTCTGAATCGATCTGCGAGCTACACATTGAGAGGTCCCCTCCGGTCTTCCAAGGAGGGCATGGTGAGGTCGCAGTGTGTAGTCGCACATAGCTAGATGCGCCAGTGGCCTTAGCAAATGTAAAATGCGTCTTTATTGATATTTCGTTTCGTTAAGAAGTGGCCGCTTTTTCCAGTAATGTACCCCTCTCTCTCACTCTCTCTCTCTCTCTCTCTATATATATATATATATATATATATATATATATATATATATATATATATATATATATATATATATATATATATATATATATACTTACCTTTCTTTCTATCTGCTTACCTGTCTTTCTGTCTGATTATTTATCTAACTATTTATCTTTCGGTCTTCTGTCTATCTGTCTGTGTATCTATCAGCATATTTATCTCTTATATATGTATGTACATATATCCATCCATTCATTTGTGTTTGTATATAATATATATATACATATTTCTGGATACAACCATTCGTCGATATATTCATACATCAATCCATCCACGAGTTCATCCACGCTTCTATGTTTCTGCTATCCATTTATCCATCTGTAACTCACTCATACATCCACAGATCTAACCACTTACACATTCATTCGTCAGTGCTGAAACTAGAAATGTGGATGCCCATCGAGAATATAGTACTATAAGCTCTGTTGAAAAACAGCTAAAAATACTCGTGACCTTTCCAGTGATTTTTATTGGTCATTGTGTGCAAACCTTGTGTCAGCAGCCAATGAAAATGACGGGAATAATGTAATGTATACATTTATAAAGATTGTTTTCCAATTAGGTAACAGTTCTTATATTGCAAATAGACCCGTTCAGGGAGTGCTCCAATCGTTCTTTTACAGAAACTAAATTCATTTAAATTGTGAAAATCTTGAGCACTGCTTTTAGTGTCTCTGCTCTTGACTGTTGCCCCGGTATTCTTGCCTAGTTTTAGCCCTGCCATTCATCTATCGAAACTTACATCCCGCTAAAACAAACCTGGATCTAAACTGTCAATCATGGTAGCCATGCGTAACGGTTGATCATATCCTTGCTGGACATGTGCAAATCCAAAACTATGCCCCATCTCATGCTGAATAATCCACTGGAACGATTCAAATTTCAAGAATAAACACAACATGAAATACGATTCGAATACACACCTGACTAGTGTTCAGCCTCTTACTGCACACCTGACAAGTGTTCAGCCTCTTACTGCACACCTGACTAGAGTTTAGCCTCTTACTGCAGCTTCTTACTGCACACCTGACTAGTGTTCAACCTCTTACTGCACACCTGACTAGTGTTCAACCTCTTACTGCACACCTGACTAGTGTTCAGCCTCTTACTACACACCTGACTAGTGTTTAGCCTCTTACTGCAGCTTCTTACTGCACACCTAACTGGTGTAGCCTCTTACTGCAGCTTCTTACTGTACACCTGACTAGTGTTCAACCTCTTACTGCAGACCTGACTATTGTTCAACCTCTTACTGCAGCTTCTTACTGCACACCTGACTACTGTTCAGCCTCTTACTGCAGACCTGACTAGTGTTCAGCCGCTTACTGCACACCTGACTAGTGTTCAGCCTCTTACTGCAGCTTCTTACTGCACACCTGACTAGTGTTCATCCTCTTACTGCACACCTGACTAGTGTTCAACCTCTTACTGCACACCTGACTAGTGTTCAACCTCTTACTGCACACCTGACTAGTGTTCAGCCTCTTACTGCACACCTGACTAGTGTTTAGCCACATACTGCACATCTGACAAGTATTAAGCCTCAAACTGCACATCTGACTAGTGTTCAGCCTCTTACTGCAGCTTCTTACTGCACACCTTACTAGTGTTCAGCCTCTTACTGCACACCTGACTGACTAGTGTTCAACTTCTTACTGCCCACCTGACTAATGTTCACCCTCTTACTGCACACCTGACTAGTGTTCAGCCTCTTACTGCACACCTTTCTAGTGTTCAGCCTCTTACTGCACACCTTTCTAGTGTTCAGCCTCTTACTGCACACCTGACTAGTGTTCAACCTCTTACTGCACACCTGACTAGTGTTCAGCCTCTTACTGCACACCTGACTAGTGTTCAGCCTCTTACTGCACACCTGACTAGTGTTCAGCCTCTTACTGCACACCTGACTAGTGTTCAACCTCTTACTGCACACCTGACTAGTGTTCAGCCTCTTACTGCACACCTGACTAGTGTTCAGCCTCTTACTGCACACCTGACTAGTGTTCAGCCTCTTACTGCACACCTGACTAGTGTTCAGCCTCTTACTGCACACCTGACTAGTGTTCAGCTTCTTACTGCACACCTGACTAGTGTTCAGCCTCTTACTGCACACCTGACTAGTGTTCAGCGTCTTACTGCAAACCTTCCTAGTGTTCAGCCTCTTACTGCACACCTTACTAGTGTTAAACCTCTTATTATACACCTGACAAATTTTCAACCTCTTACTGCATACCTGACTAGTGTTCCTGTTGCGAGTATTGTACAATAAACAAACTAGAAAGTGAGAAATTAGAGACAATAGAGATGTGGTTCTACAGAAGAATGCTGAGAACACCATAAGTTGCCAGAAAAACTAATGTAGAGGTGTTGAAAGAGTCAAATGCCAGACGGAGCTTAATTAATAATATTAGAAAAAGACACATTTTCTTATTTTGTTAGGGAAACAACAATGATTCTGACACATAGTAGGCCTACTGGAGATAGAGAGCTATGAAGAGCCATGATTGCCTACGCCCACCTGCATGGCACCTGATGATGATGAATAGTGCAATTCTTCTACAGAGAAAGATCCAGTGGGGATTTCAGAACAAACGCAAACATTAATAATAAAGATGGTGTGGCAATCTCTTAGCCAGATTCGGCAAGGCTACACTCCACATCACGATGGTAACAAAGCTGAAGAGGCATAAGCAGGAAACGCATGTGACGTAAACAATATAACACATTAGAACTCAGGATAAGCGATAATATAACAACTTTATATACATAGTATAAATCTAATTCTGATATATCGTGCATTAACAGATTAGGAAGAAATTTAGTAGAGGCAAAAGAAATGTTGATTTTATAGAAAAATGTTGAGAACACGTTGTACAGATAGAATCATTATAAAGATATTATGAAGAATGATAATTCAACAAAAATAAACTGCCTACTCACATCAGAAAAGGTCTCTCTACTCTTTGGATACGTTATGACAAGAAGAAAATGGAACATATATAGACAACATTCTGCGAATTTCAGAAATAAAATTAATGTTTATGTGATGTCTTGTTTGAAATGCACCCGGTGCTTGTTTGAAGTGCTTCTGCTTTTATCCGGTGCTTATTTCAAATGATTCTACCCTGTGTTTGTTTGAAGTGCTTCTACCCGGTATTCGTTTGACGTTCTACCGGGTGTTTGTTTGAAGTGCTTCTACCCGGTATTCGTTTGACGTTCTACCGGGTGTTTGTTTGAAGTGCTTCTACCCGGTGTTTTTTGTAATTCTTCTATTCAGTGTTTGTCTGAAGTATTTCTACCCGGTGTTTGTATGAAGTACTTCTATCAGGTGTTTTTTTGTAATTCTTCTATTCAGTGTTTGTCTGAAGTATTTCTACCCGGTGTTTGTATGAAGTACTTCTATCCGGAGTTTTTTTGTAATTCTTCTATTCAGTGTTTGTCTGAAGTATTTCTACCCGGTGTTTTTTATTCTACTACTCATACATTCAAATTTCAATTATTAGACCAAATATTTGTTGTACAATTATATCAACCATCTTCCAATGTATGCATGTACTCTTACAATGTCTTACCCGATTGGTTCCGAGCCTAAAAGAGTAGCAAAGAATAGCAACACGATTTACGTTCAATTCATGTCGAAAAAGGCAAATAGGATGGTTGTGGGGCAAAGTTAACTTCCATGCCATATAAAGGACCACAAAAGATCAAGGTCAAAAGACTAAAGAATTCACACCGAAGTCGTATGTGTCATACCGAATGGTGCAGATATTGCAGCAAAGCTGTGAACCTTGACATATAGCATTCCATTCTCTGGACTACATCCTGCCAAAATACAAGAGTTTGAGAACTAACGCAGACGAAGAAGGTGAAAACATGATCTACAACTTCGTCAGCAAAGAATATATCGTCCTTTTACACTAATGATGAACTGCATCCTCATACTCTCTTCCTCCCTGCTATGCTGCTCCCTCTTTCTTCCTCCGCTATCTACTCTATATCTCTCCTATTCTTTCCTCCCTATCAACCCCGTTTGTCTCCATGTAAGATTCGTTGTACTGTTGTCTTTAGTTTGTCCTGATGAAGGCTTTTTAATCGAAACGTCGTCTATCCCTGTATCTCGTCGTTAGGTTGTTTTATGCTTTATTTTGGTAACAAATGTACCTATTTTTGTTTATCTTCATGAACTGCATAGAATGCCAAATATACTCATGCATGTTAAGAAACATTATAGACTTACAGCAACATATGCTGTAGACTTACTGCAACATACATTATAGACTTACTGCAACATACATTATAGACTTACAGCAACATACATTATAGACTTACTGCAACATACATTATAGACTTACAGCAACAGATGTTATAGACCTACATCTACTACATACGTTATAGAATTACAGCAACATACGTTACAGACTTGTTGCTAATACAAAGGTAATATACTTTCTGAAAAAACGTCATACATTTACAGCAATAAAAGTCATATACTTACTACCTCAACATACGTTATAAACTTACAGCAACAAACGGAATTACTTACTTTAACATACGTTATAGACTTGCTACAACATACGTTATAAACTTACAGCAACGTACGTTATAAACTTACAGCAATAAGAGTCATATACTTACTACCTCAACATACGTTATAAACTTACAGCAACGTACGTTATAAACTTACAGCAACAAACGTTATAAACTTACAGCAACGTACGTTATAAACTTACAGCAATAAAAGTCATATACTTACTACCTCAACATACGTTATAAACTTACAGCAACAAACGTTATAAACTTACAGCAACGTACGTTATAAACTTACAGCAATAAAAGTCATATACTTACTACCTCAACATACGTTATAAACTTACAGCAACAAACGTTATAAACTTACAGCAACATACGTTATAAACTTACAGCAATAAAAGTCATATACTTACTACCTCAACATACGTTATAAACTTACAGCAACGTACGTTATAAACTTACAGCAACAAACGTTATAAACTTACAGCAACATACGTTATAGACTTACAGCAACATACGTTATAGACTTACTGCAACATACGTTATAAACTTACAGCAACAAACGTTATAAACTTACAGCAACAAACGTCATTACTTACTTTAACATACGTTATAGACTTGATACAGCAAACGTCATATAGTTACTGTAATATTCGTTACTTACAGCAAAAAATGTCATATACTTACTGTAACATTCGTTACTTACAGCAAAAAATGTCATATACTTACTGTAATATTCGTTACTTACAGCAAAAAACGTCATATACTTACTGTAACATTCGTTACTTACAGCAAAAAACCTCATATACTTACTGTAACATTCGTTACTTACAGCAAAAATGTCATATACTTACTGTAAACAACGATATAGACTTGCTACAACAAACATCTTCTACTTGTAAACTTCTTCTTTTTCTTCTTCTTCTTCGGCGATCATTACTCAGTCAGGTTGGGACTTCGCATTCTATGATATAGGCTGCTGTCTGTTTTAAAGTGTCCACTGTGCCATACAGTTTCTCTTCAACACTGATTGGGGTGGGCCATGTCTTGTTTCTCAGGTCTGCATACTGGGGACATTCTTGTAGGATATGTTCTGCTGTCATATTTGCAAGGCTGCAATGGCAGAGCCCAGTTGTCCCTATTTTGAATTTGGTGTACAAATGATGTCTCATTTTGTTGTGACCAGTTCTGAGGCGCAGCAGGATAACCTGGTCTCTTCTGGACAGTTGGTAATACCCGTCATCTGCATTATATTTGGGGTGGTCTTCTTTCCACTTTTTGTTATAGTTTCCTTTAATGATGGTCTTCACTTCTTCATAACTGACCAGATAGTCTTCTTGAGGTAACTTCCCTCCTTCTTTGGCCAGTCTATCTGCAACTTCATCCCCTTCAATGTTACAGTGTGCCGGTATCCACTGGATCACTACTCTTTGGAAATTATTGTACAACTGAACTAGCACTGCCCTCAATTCATTCAGTTCGGTGTTCTTGTGTAGCTTCAGTTCTGTTATGACAGAGAGTGCATCTGTTAGTAGTACAATATTCCTGTGCACTTGTTCTTTGTGTTGTAAGATAGTTTCTCTACTTGTAAACAACGATATAGACTTGCTACAACAAACAGTGTATATTTACTGCAATAAACATCGTATACTTACTGATCCTTTGCAAGCGGAGACCTGGACTCTAGAGCCCGCTACTGGTCCGCCGGCGTTTGCATTACAACTGTAAACAACCAATGTGAAAGTGCTGTATAATAATATTATATCTATACTCAAGTCAAGATTGAAGGACAGCAAACAATTCAAAGAAAATTTCTATCCTTGGAGATGGAAAATATGACATACTTAAACAAGTAAGTAAATGTGGAATTTCTTAAGAATAAAACACACAAATGTAGTCTGTGGGATTAGTGTTATCCTACTGAACCAATAACATTTCAAGAGTAACAGTGATACTGGATTGGACGTTTTAACATCCTACTCCATAATTGTCCTCACAGAAATCCTAAATGACGTAATTTATCTTTTGCGATGAGACTTATCATTGGTCACATTGTGTATCCTTTAGTGTCGTCAGCCTATGAAAATCACGAAACAAATAGAAGCAGACAAAATAAGTGACGTTGTTTGGAATCAGCGGTCAAGAGTATTCTGAAAGAAGACTTGATTCAAAAGAATCCTTCAACGATTTCTACCTTCAACAAAGTGGATAGTAGTAGAAAAGTCATGAACCGTACATTCTTTATGGTGTATGTCAATGTCTTTCTCTGTCTCATCCTTCTCCATCCACCCTCGTCTATTTCCAGCAGGATGGATTTTGGCAGAGAATCATGTGGCTAACACATCTAAACCATACAGGTTTTTATCGACCAGCTATTGATAATGATACTGTTTTTCGTTTAGGTGTACAATCTCTATTGAGATTCCATATTGGCTGTCTATTGACTGTCTATTATCTATCCCCAGGTGGTTTGTGATCCACTCTTGCCGTTAAGCATAGGAGTGATTGGAGCTCGAGCTTGGGTTCTAAAGCCAGATGTGTGGCCTCGGCCGTGCTATGACCGTGTCTGTACAGGATGTCCCTGACGTTTTCTATCCATCTTTTCCATGGTCTTCCTCTGGCTTTGTACCCTGATCTCACTTGGTTATATGCCTGTACGTGCAACTTTTCATGATGCATTCTCCTAATGTGGCCAAACCACTTGATCTGTTCTCTCTCATATTGACTGTCCATGTTTCACGTTAGGAACTCGTAGATGATGGACTGCATTATGATGATTAAGACCAAATAATCCCTTTAGCTGTGAGAAGGTAGCACTTCACATATGATTATGACCAAATAATCCCTTTAGATGTGAGAAGGTAGCACTTCACACATGATTATGACCAAATAATCCCTTTAGCTGTGAGAAGGTAGCACTTAACACATGATTATGACCAAATAATCCCTTTAGCTGTGAGAAAGTAGCACTTCACATATGATTATGACCAAATAATCCCTTTAGATGTGAGAAGGTAGCACTTCACACATGATTATGACCAAATAATCCCTTTAGATGTGAGAAGGTAGCACTTCACATATGATTATGACCAAATAATCCCTTTAGATGTGAGAAGGTAGCACTTCACATATGATTATGACCAAATAATCCCTTTAGCTGTGAGAGTGTAGCTATTGACAACCCATATCCTTTCTAACAAAAACACAGATTCTTCTCAGTTGTGTGACTGTGACGCCACCCGGACCTTAAAGTAACCTCTAAGGCATGATTGTGTTAGGGGGTTAGGGGTATGAATGAATATTTAGTCCCTGGATGAAGGAATATCAGTGTACCAGTGTTCAAGGACTACCACGTTTTTCTATAAGTACAGGAAACTCTTCTGGATCATCATTCTTCTGTCAGATTTGTTTGTTTATTTTTTTGTTCGACACCCTTTTAATACTTTATTTGTTTGATCGTAATTCCCTTTAATAATTCTTTCTTCATAATAAGTGTTGTTAGAACATCTTGTTTTCTTCTCTTTCCATGCAATATCCTTTTCCATTTATATATCCACATCTCAACGGCATCATTTCTGTTGTCTAGTTCTAGTTGTTTCTTCTTGTTCATGTCTCTGAGGCATATGTTAATATAGAATAGATGTAGCATTTTATAATTCTCATGATTAGCTTATTTGTAATTTGTTTAGTCGTCATTATATTTCTTATATAGTTGAAAGTAATTTTAGCCATTCATATTCTACTTTTAACTTCTGTTTCATATCTACCATCATTTGTGAATATGTCCGTCATCTACTGAAATGATTTAATAGAAGAAAAAATTAAGAAATTGAGACAAGATATAACAACAGTGATTTTTTTCACAAGTGATATGTTGTCAGCCTATCTCCCAACTTTCCTTAGTCGCCTCCAACTACATGTCTGGAACATAGTGACGCTATTATTTGCACCCAGAACTAGAAATCTAACCCTTGGTTACGACACGGGTGTGACTCTTCATTATAATTATATGTATTCTAACCTCCCTCAACAAACCGACACGTGGACTGCCGAGAGAATCAGTCATGTGACTTTCACTTCAACATTCCTAAGCGCCTTTATATTGAGGTTATCTTCTTATAGAAGCTTCATGGCACGTCATCTATACAATCCCGTAGTCCTAACCTTCGATAACAGTTACAATGTTGTTCCATCAGGCCGACGTTGTGCTTGAACTAGTTACAGGCACGGCGTGGGTGGGAGGAACAACAAAGAAACCTGTCGCAAGGACTAGAGGTGTGCCCTGATGTCGACTTCTGTTTAGGTGACAGACTCTAGACACCATCGAGTCTGATGGCTACTGGAACTGAGGACGGAGGACTTATGGGAATGCCCAACGTGCTGTGAGGCCAGTTTCTAATCAAGAATCCTAAGTGCTGCGTCATTGTGAGAGTCTATTCAGACCTTTCCAATCGTTATATTTGGTAATTTTCCTTATAAACTGTGCCTCCAGCTAATGAAATGTACGTTAGTAGTCGTATTAGCCATACCCAGTGACGTATAATGGGGTAGCACTCAGTCCTGCCTAACTGAAGTCCCAACCACTCACATCATTAACACCACAGACTTCATAAATATGTATACATACGTCTAATCCATCTTTTATTTTCTGTGCACCTACATATCTATTACACCTTTCTAGCTACCTGAATAAGTTCATTCACCTACATTCACCTAACTGAAAACCTTACGACATCAGATAACCTACTTACCACAATATGTGTCAACCTACATACCTGAATATGTTCCTACATGTCAAACTACATACCTGAATATGTTCCTACATGTCTACGTACATACCTGAATATGTTCCTACATGCCTACATACATACATGAATATGTTCCTACATGTCAAACTACATACCTGAATATGTTCCTACATGCCTACATACATACCTGAATATGTTCCTACATGCCTACATACATACCTGAATATGTTCCTACATGTCTACGTACATACCTGAATATGTTCCTACATGCCTACATACATACCTGAATATGTTCCTACATGCCTACATACATACCTGAATATGTTCCTACATGCCTACATACATACCTGAATATGTTCCTACATGTCTACGTACATACCTGAATATGTTCCTACATGCCTACATGCTGAATATGTTCCTATAAGTCGACATACCTGCAAGAATATGTTCTACCACGTCTAGCTACCTACTTGAATATATTCCTATGAGTCGACCTATCTACCTGAATATGTTCCAACATGTCTACCAACCTACCTGAATATGTTCCAAAATGTCTACCAACCTACCTGAACATGTTCCACCACGTCCAATTTTTTTACTGACAATTCTACCTATTTGTTAATTTCCAAAGTCATGCATAGTAGGCAGGATGTTCAGGAGAATGGAAACCATTGTGTCATACGTTATATCATATGATTGACAGATTAGCTGCGATATTTGCGCCTTTCTGTCTGTTACATCCGAGTTCATCATGGTATCTTGCTAACTTTGATCCTTAATTGGATGGATCAGCCAATTTCACCCTGAAACCGCATTAGTTGCCTCTTATGACACGCGCATTGAATGTAAACAATGTTGTTATTCTTTGCTCCACTTTCAAGACCCAGCAACACACATGAGTTTCCTTACATGTGTTTAATATCAATAATGAATTTTGACACTTATTTAATATCAGTAACGAATTATGACACTTTTAATTGAACACGTTATACTGATTCAATATCGGTAATGAATCCTATTACTCATTTGATATGAGTTATCAATTATAATGCTTACATGTTATCGATAATGAATTATATTACTTACATGGTATCGATAAGAAATTATAACACTTATATCATATTGATAATGCGTTTTAACACGTATTATTATCAGTAATAAATAATCACACTTACATTCTAGCAACGATAATTTTAACATTAACTTGCTATCAAAATTAAATTATCACAATTGCTAGCAATGATAAATTTTAACATTTACTTGCTATCAGTAATAAATTATCACATTTGCTAGGGCTGATAAATTTTAGTTTTACTTGCTATCAAAAATAAATTACCACACTTGTTAGCGATGCAAAATTTTAACATTTATTTGCTATCAGTAATAAATTATCACACTTATTTAATTTTTGGTGATGAATAACAACACTCACCCGCTCGAATTAAAGATGTAGACATATGAATTGCTAGTGTAACCATGTTTCATGGGCCAGTTAGGATCAGTTGTGTCTAGCGTGTCAGTAACATCATCAATTTGTATACATGTTTTTGTACTGTACCATTTGAAAATATATTGCACCATCTTCCTGGACATGGGGTCTGTGAAATAAATCATGGAATTCATGTCCACACGTTACATCTGTTAAAAATGTCATTCAATTCATCCCTACAGGTTACATATGTAAAATATGTCATTGAATTCATCCCTACAGAGTGCATATGTTAAATAATTCATTGAATTCATGACAAAAAGGTAGGACTCTGAAATAATTCAATGAATTAATCCCTAAATGTTACGTCTGTGAAATGTCAGTAAATTGATCCCTAAATGTTACGTCTGTGAAAAAAGTCATTGAACTCATGTCAAAATGTTACGTTTGTGAAAAAAGTCATTGAACTTAAGTCAATAAGTCATGCAATTAGCCAATTTTGTATGAACTGACTGCGCTACACTTCGGTCATTCATTATATGTTCCATCTTATTTTCGCAGTACACGAAGCGTATTTAAGTTGATAGTTCCCGTAGCTATTGTATTGCACATCTGTCTTATCTTACCCCTCAATTATCCTCCACTCATATCTGCCAAAGTAATTCAAAACTCCTTGAAATGTTTGTGCACTCGCCAGAGATGTATACATAGAGAATTAAAAATGCTCTCACCTCTTATGACCATTGTCATCTTTTCTGACACCTGTGCTCTTGAAGACAGTATGTCAGCTCTCTGATTCAGCATGACAAGAGAAAAATATCTACGTGCTCCTGCAGGTATAAAACCCTGATGTATTCCATACACTCATGGTGCAGTCATTCAATATGTCTACGTGCTCCTGCAGGTATAAAACCCTGATGTATTCCATACACTCATGGTGCAGTCATTCAATATATCTACGTGCTCCTGCAGGTATAAAACCCTGATGTATTCCATACACTCATGGTGCAGTCATTCAATATGTCTACGTGCTCCTGCAGGTATAAAACCCTGATGTATTCCATACACTCATGGTGCAGTCATTCAATATGTCTACGTGCTCCTGCAGGTATAAAACCCTGATGTATTCCATACACTCATGGTGCAATCACTCAATATGAATCGTGCTCATTACGGATTATGTATCGGAATATTAGCTATGACTGCCACTGTTTCAGGGACCAATTTTTAAAATGCCTCTAATTGTTTAGAGGATTGACTTCATTGTCGTCATGTTAACCTATATGTTTTCCGTCCATCCCAGCTAAGCAGCACGCTGCGCATTGAAAGTATCACTCGCGGCGCGTTCTCCGTAGCTTAAATCGATAATCCCCAGAGATCTTTAAAAAAACATTCATTTTATAAACAAAACTACATTAGTCTGATTCAAACTAGCGACCGCATGAGCACAAGACGAGCTGTTAAACTATTACTCATCCAAGAGCATCAATAAGTGCTTCTCTCTCTCTCTCTCTCTCTATATATATATATATATATATATATATATAATTATATATATAATTTTATTTACATATGTAGTACTAAATGTTATTGGCTTATAAAGTACTAAATTTATTTGACATATATAGTACTTAATGTTATTGGTATATATAGTACTAAATGAGAAGACGTGGCCCAAAATAAGAAGTACAGTTCCAATAATTCAATGAATGTTAAACTTTGTGTTACGAATAAGTAAATGTCCAAACTTCGCCCAGTTTACACAAGACTTGAATATGATCAATCACAATACTCTTAATGGTGACCCGTATGCACTTATCCCTACAAAACTTCCAGAACCAACTTTGTGAATGTACAGTACCGGATAACGTCAGAAACATGCTTCTCCCTCCAAGTTCAGATACTCGTAAATGGAACACCTTACATGGAACAACAGTTCACAAACATATGCGTATATCACACAATGGCATTGGTTCAAAGGGTATGAGATAATGGACTGCTAGACCAGTAACCAACCACCCAATCAAAAACACAAGATACTATGCTTCACATGTATACATTAAAAGCGAACGAAAGAATAACTCCTACCGGAATAAGATGAAGCGATATACACAGGAATATTCCCCTTCCAAACAGGACTTCCGTGATCAATCGCTCTTCTGTGGTTGCCAGAAACGGCAAAATCTGCCAGGTATTCATCGACAGTCCTGACTGTTCTGTCGGAATCATACAAATATGTGCAATAGCGTTAAAAGTGCTCATGATGACTATGATTGTGACAGACGATGATGATGATGACGATTGCGAAATAACTCCTTTAGCTGTCAGAATATAGCTTTCGACAGCTCAATAACTTGTCTAGATGAGATGAGATCAGATATCAAATAATTGTCTAGATGAGATCAGATCACATAATTGTCTAGATGAGATCAGATCACATAATTGTCTAGATGAGATCAGATCACATAATTGTCTAGATGAGATCAGATCACATAATTGTCTAGATGAGATCAGATCACATAATTGTCTAGATGAGATCAGATCACATAATTGTCTAGATGAGATAACATCAGATATCAAATAATTGTCTAGATGAGATAACATCAGATATCACATAATTGTCTAGATGAGATAACATCAGATATCACATAATTGTCTAGATGAGATAACATCAGATATCACATAATTGTCTAGATGAGATAACATCAGATATCAAATAATTGTCTAGATGAGATGAGATCAGATCAAGTACTGATTTAGATGACATGAGATCAGATCATGTACTTGTCTAGCTGAAATCAGATCAAATACTTGCCTAGATAAGATGAAATTAGATCAAGTACCACCTCCATTTCAGATGTTGATTGGAATCAATCTTCAACTTGTTTTGATTGTTCTGGCACCATCCACTTTGTCGGACACCCTCTGACCATTTGGTTATTTATATTTTGATTGTTCCCATGATGAAACAATATGATAGACTGTTGTATGTTGTTCTCGTGATATTCAATTTCCAGACAATGTGTTTCTCTTGCCCAATTGTATTCTCTCACATATTCTCATGATAGCGTGTTTGGACATGTTGATAAAAACCTGTGCATGTATTTTATTGAATGTGTTTATTTTCTTCAGTGTCGTTATTCCTGTGCCAATTTGTTCTTAGAATGAACAACTTAGTATTCGATCTGGTCTTGTTTTTGCTTATCGCTTGTTCTCAAACTCCAACTGGTTCAATGAATTAGGAGGACAATAGTTCTAGTATACTAGATTTCGAATAGTTCAATCTATAAATTAATACTGCTGTAAAACTGTATGAAAATAGTAATTACGTGGAACACAGGAAGTAATGTAGTCTTACTGGACAACGGCTACAAACACTATAACTGTCGGATTCTAACATGAAAGATTGCACACAACAGTACAAAGGACATAAGCATACAAATAACAGTACGCAATCGATGTTAAGACCAAAAGGCCTTATCAAGATGGCAAGCGCATTCAGAATTCCAAACGTTCTAGTTAATCAATGATTAATACTGGCCATACAAATATCGTACTACTAATATACCTCAATGCCGTGGAAAAGAGAACTTTTAAAAGTTTACATTATACAGGAGTATATATCTACATATAAATGGTATGTGTCTTTTCTGTTGAGGATAATGTAGTGTTGATGATGAGATCAACTGCAGAAATTGATGAACATAGTGAGAAAATATATGTTGGTTACGATGATATTATTCATTATAATCAGATGATGTCAATGATAGTGGTTGTAATGAAGTTAATGATTATATTGAAATGATGATGGTGATAGCGGTTATTATGATGTTAATAATATAATGATTATAGTGAGATGATTGTGGTGATCTGTCATGTGACGTATTCCTTCCAGAACTTTGTCTTCCCAATAAACTCTCTGAACCTCTCTCTGTCTTGGGCGATGTGGTTTGCATTTTCTAGCGATATATTCATATTATATTTAATGTCGTCAGTCCATCGTCTTCTTGGTCTGCCCCTTCTCCTCTTCCCAGGTACTCTTCCCTCCATTATTTGTTTTTCTAAACAGTTATGTCTCTTTATATGACCAAACAGGCGTAGTTTTCTTTTTGTTATTGTGTTTAGTAACCAACACTCTGGAATATTCTGTGTGTTTATAATATCTGAGTTTCTGATTTTATCCTTCCATGATATTCTAAGTATCTTTCTGTAGCATTTCAGCTCGAATGCGTTGATCTTCTTTGCCGCTGTTTTACTTAGAGTCCGTGTTTCACAGCCATATGTTGCAACCGGAAAAATAAAAGTTCGTAACATTAGCACTTTCGTTTCTATTTTGTTGTTTTTCCATATGTTTTTCAGCCGTGTTATTTTGCAATATGCCATTGCCAATCTCTTCCTTATTTCTGCCATGCAGTCTCCTGCACCGTTGATGTTTGCTCCTAAGTATTCAAATTTATCCACACATTCTATCTCGGTATTGTCTATTCTGATTTTTGGTTGTTGTGTTGTTATATCTGTTGACATGATTGTGGTGATAGCTGTTATTAGGAAGTTAATGATTATAGTGATAATGAGCATTGTAGGCTCAATCTGTTTATGATGATAATAGCAATAACTGTGATGAAAAGCTTATGCTGATTTAAATGGTGACAAACCGCCGAAGACGGATGTGTTGGGCCATTGGCTCAAATAAAACGGCAACACAACGCATTTCCATTCTCTGGACTATATTGAACTGGAAATCTTGTAGGACCATTGTCCTGTTACAAGAAAAATCCAGCGGGAGTTTGAGAATGAACGCTGAAGAAGAAGAAGAAACGGTGATAAAACATTCCGTTGACAAGAAAGTAAGAATATCTGAGCTTACTTCAGTGATCCGTTCACATCTTCTTCATCTCTTTTTTGTGACTCATTAGTGCTTGGTGTAGGTATTGCTGTCGCCTGTTCCTGTAGGACCTAATAATTTATATAATTAATAAATGAATAAATGGAAGCTTTTATATGTAAGAAATAACTAAATGAAAGATTATATAAATAATCGATATTATCCGAAAGAAATGAATGTTAAAACGATATTAAAAGTATGAAATAAATAGTAAAAGAATGTTATAAGTATGTTTCAATTTCTTGCTGTTGTCTTCTATCAAAAATAGCCATGGATAACAAAGCGATGCAGGAAAGCGAACATTGCATCTTTGTCTTTTTATGGCACAATCTTGGATGACAAAAAATACTAGATGTGCCATCACTGCGAATATGTCAACTTATCTAACAAGAATAATGAGATAGTTGACCAAGATGTGTCTGCTGTTCTCCTGGCTGGACGTCATAATCCTGGGATTCTGACGCAGTCGAATGCTTCTATTCAAAAACTAAACATGCATCTATAAACCACCCTTACACAACCATGATTTTGAGACTTTATGTGTCTGGTTGTCGCCTCAATTGCACAACTGGGAAGAACATGTGCTTTCTTTCAACAGAAAGGCTATTGTAAAAAGAACATGTGCTTTCAACAGAAAGGCTATTGTCAAAAGCTACCTGCTCCAAACTATCATCGTCATATTTAATTCTGGCTAAAATTTGCCACATAATTTTTATTTGCTTCATATTCTACTTTAGACTATGTTTACTAAATAGCTTCATATTCTACTTTAGAAACTATGTTTACTAAATAGCTTCATATTCTACTTTAGAAACTATGTTTACTAAATAGCTTCATATTCTACTTTAGAAACCATGTTTACTAAATAGCTTCATATTCTACTTTAGACGCTAACATGTTTACTAAATAGCTTCATATTCTACTTTAGAAACTATGTTTACTAAATAGCTTCATATTCTACTTTAGAAACTATGTTTACTAAATAGCTTCATATTCTACTTTAGAAACTATGTTTACTAAATAGCTTCATATTCTACTTTAGACGCTAACATGTTTACTAAATAGCTTCATATTCTACTTTAGAAACTATGTTTACTAAATAGCTTCATATTCTACTTTAGAAACTATGTTTACTAAATAGCTTCATATTCTACTTTAGAAACTATGTTTACTAAATAGCTCATATTCTACTTTAGACCCTGCGTTCCACCGAAGACGGATGTGTCGGGCCATTGGCGCAAATAAAACGGCGGCACAACGCATTTCCATTCTCTGGACTACATCCTGCTGGAAATCTAATAGGACCATGGTCCTGCTACAAGAGAGTTCCAACGGGAGTTTGAGAAAGAACGCTGAAGAAGAAGAAGACCCTATGTTTACTAAATAGCTTGATATTCTACTTTAGACCCTAACATGTTTACTAAATTACTTGGAATCCAATTGATCTAAAATCTATTTCCTTTTGTATATTGTAAGAGGAAAATTCTTAGATAATATCTGTCGAAGGATTAATATTTCAGTTTTCAAATGATTACAACGTGGAAGAATATTTGCAGTCATGTAGTTTAGTACACTCAAGGACAGTGATGGATAAGAACTAGAAGTGAAAAATGTAATTTATTCCTGATGTAAGACTACGTCTACGCCAAAGACGGATGTTCCTGACCATTTGAATAAATAAAACGGCGACACGACGCACTAGCATTCTCTGTACATCGTGCTGGACATGTAATAGGACCATGGTTCTTCTGTAAGAGAGAGGAAGTGGGAGTTTTAGAATGAACACTGAAGTAGAAGAAGACCAAGTCAGTTAAATACATCGCCGCTGCTACTGGATTGGCAATCCTACAGTGTGTATGTGTGCTAAAAATAGAAATGGTGTTTAGAAAATAAAACATTAAATAGACATAGACACAGGCGTATCATTCCCTTCTCCTCCCCTACCACAACGCTTAGTGGGACAAGTGGGAATTACAATAGATAGATAGATAGATAGATAGATAGATAGATAGATAGATAGATAGACAGACAGACAGACAGACAGACAGACAGACAGACAGACAGACAGACAGACAGACAGAGATAGATAGATAGATAGATAGATAGATAGATAGATAGATAGATAGATAGATAGATAGATAGATAGATAGATAGATAGATAGATAGATAGATAGATAGATAGATAGATAGATAGATAGATAGATAGATAGATAGATAGATAGACAGACAGACAGACAGAGAGACAGATAGATAGATAGATAGATAGATAGATAGATAGATAGATAGATAGATAGATAGATAGATAGATAGATAGATAGATAGATAGATAGATAGATAGATAGATAGATAGATAGATAGATAGATAGATAGATAGATAGATAGACAGAGAGACAGACAGACAGACAGACAGAGAGATAGATAGATAGATAGATAGATAGATAGATAGATAGATAGATAGATAGACAGACAGACAGACAGACAGACAGATAGATAGATAGATAGATAGATAGATAGATAGATAGATAGATAGATAGATAGATAGATAGATAGATAGATAGATAGATAGATAGATAGATAGATAGATAGATAGATAGATTATAAGATTAGATTAGATTAGATTAGATTAGATTAGATTAGATTAGATTAGATTAGATTAGATTAGATTAGATTAGATTAGATTAGATTAGATTAGATAGTTTGTACGAGTGTGTTTGGCAGTTAATTAGTGCATATTCAATTGTGATGTCCTGACTGCAGTTGATACACAGTGATTCATTAACTTTGGCTATTTCTAAAGGGCTACCCATTAATAAGGTCAACAACTAAGGCTGGGAAAAAAATTGAGTTATTTACACAGAGGAAGGCGGGAAATTGTACAAAATTTGACGTCAACACTGCTGTTATTATACACAAATTATAATAGTTTCATTTGGTAAATATTCTAAAAATTTGAGAGTAAAAAGAGTATTTGTTTTGTACTTTAATTTTTGCAGCAAAATTGTTTAATATAGGGTGTGCTTTTTGTCTTAGTTAGCCAAGGGTGTGAGTCCGTGGTTTGTTTTTGGTATTTGTTGACACGGGGTACAGTGTCAAAAATTCGCAAAAATAAATTTCTAACGTAATTTATGGACAGTCCATAATTTAAGTAAACTATATTTTCTCACCTGTGCATTGTCAGGTGGATCAATAAATTTCGGCTTCTCTGAATCTGATTGATCATCTGGGGAATTTTTCTGTTTATCCAGCAAATCATCTAACAACTGAGGAGATACAAGCACATTTTCATAACATAAATATGAATGTTACAAAGTGATTAATAACATGAATATTAATGTTACCAAGTGATCAATAACATAAATATTAAATACAACTGATCAGCTAGTGATATAGTAACGGCATCCGCTGTATTGTGGAAGTGATACAATCATATATTCTAAACTCTTATATTAATTGAAGAAAACACAGCGTATTAGTTAACATCTATGAAAACGGCTGTGCCGATCCGACGAAAGAATGCACAGATAAAAATGATACTTTACAAATGATACTGTACTAATGATACTTTACTAGTGATACTTTACTATTGATACTTTACTAAAGATACTCTGATTCGTTTTATCATTGAAAAATGTTATTTTAATTCGCTAAATGATGGATGTTAACAATTTATTTTAATAAATTATAAATGATATAAATCAAACTTTACATAGTAATCGGGAGGTGTAAATGTGAATTTACTAAGTAACGGACGCTGCGAATGAGAATTTACTAAGTAATCGGGCGCTGTGGGTGAGAATTTACTAAATAACTGACGCTATGACAGAGAATTTACTAGATAACTGACGCTATGACAGAGAATTTACTAAATAACTGACGCTATGACAGAGAATTTACTAAATAACTGACGCTATGACAGAGAATTTACTAAATAACTGACGCTATGACAGAGAATTTACTAGATAACTGACGCTATGACAGAGAATTTACTAAATAACTGACGCTATGACAGAGAATTTACTAGATAACTGACGCTATGACAGAGAATTTACTAAATAACTGACGCTATGACAGAGAATTTACTAGATAACTGACGCTATGACAGAGAATTTACTAAATAACTGACGCTATGACAGAGAATTTACTAGATAACTGACGCTATGACAGAGAATTTACTAGATAACTGACGCTATGACAGAGAATTTACTAGATAACTGACGCTATGACAGAGAATTTACTAGATAACTGACGCTATGACAGAGAATTTACTAGATAACTGACGCTATGACAGAGAATTTACTAGATAACTGACGCTATGACAGAGAATTTACTAGATAACTGACGCTATGACAGAGAATTTACTAGATAACTGACGCTTTGACAGAGAATTTACTAGATAACTGACGCTTTGACAGAGAATTTACTAGATAACTGACGCTTTGAATAAGAATTTGCTAAGTAACGAGCGCAGTGAATATGAATTTACTAAGAAACGGCGTTGTAAATGAATATTCAGTAATCAATGGTTGCTGTAATGAGAATTCACTAAGTAACGTGCGATGTAAATAAGAATTAAATATGCAACAAGCGCTGTGAATTAGAATTAATAAGTAACAGGAACTGTGATAGTTATAACAATATAATTAATAAGATATCTATAATTTGGTGTGGAAACTATAATAAACATTTGCAATGACAAGAA
Organism: Meghimatium bilineatum; assembly: GCA_034231615.1. Lineage (NCBI taxonomy): Eukaryota > Metazoa > Mollusca > Gastropoda > Stylommatophora > Philomycidae > Meghimatium > Meghimatium bilineatum. The sequence goes on from CM067322.1 coordinate 23,443,749, forward strand.
AACGTATATGGAACAGGCCACATACGTAAAGAAATAAAACTATACGTATTCATACTATTGTCTAAAATCTCAGGGTAGTAATTGTAGAGAAAACATAAACATCAGTTTAATTAATCACATTATCAAAACACTGCTGTTGATAATATATACAAGAATTAAAAACAACGAAGACATGGAAATAGCTGATGAACAGTCTAATTTCGAATAGAAGCCATAGAATATATATACGTAGAATTAGACTATTAGTGGAGAAATATATAGAAGTCCAAAGAATTATCTACATTTGCTTTATAGACTACAGTACTACGTTTTAGATGGTTCATTAAAAGTTAATTGAGCGCCTCCAAGAAATAGCCTTAGAAGGAAAAGATCAAACAGGTCAGATGGACTGATCAGAAATATTTATTAGGAAGAAACGGTATCAATAAGATATGAAAACAGCTATATGACATACATAGAAATAAATAGATGGATAAGATAGCGATAATATTGTCTCCCGGCCCATTTAGCATGTACGCAAAGAAAATTGTTAAATATTTAACAGAAAGCTCAGTGCTCAAGATCGGTGGGGGGGGGGGAGAATTAACAATCTGCAATGAGCATATAACAGCCTTATTGGCAGAAAGTGAACATAAACTACAAAGAATAAATGATAAAGTTAACATACCAAGTAGATAATATGGACTAGGTGTTAACATTTTTAAAATGTTAAAAAAAATGATAACCAACCAAATTTAAGATTAACAAAAGTTAAAAATATAAACACACGGAATTATACTGCAGAAAGTAGACGATCACCTCTTTTTCGGATACATAATCACAAATTAAGGTAGGTACGGAAAAGAAATTTTAAGAATGTAGGACTTACATATACTTTCAATGACATGAGGATAATATTAACATCGAAACAAATCAGAAACCAATCAGAAACAACTAAAAATGAGAATGATAAAATGTTACATCTACTCAAAATTAATGAGAAAAGAAACATGGATAATGAACTAACAGAAAACAACATAATTCATGCATCTAAAATGTGTATGTATAGAAAAATAAGTAAAATTTCATGGAACAAAGAAAATAAACGAGATTCTGACAACACAGAAAATGAGAACTCTTATAGGAAACTAAAATCAAATAAATGATATATATTATAGATCTACAAAAAGGCATGACATCTTGTTGAAATCCTTTTTTGATGAAAGTAGATTAGAGAGAAGGTGAGCAAACAGTAAGTAGAGATACAAATGGGAGGGAATATAATGAGATTAAAATTATACAACCTAGAAGAGTGCACCAACAAGATAAGTGATAAAGGATGTTAAAAGTCAGATGTTGAATATTCCACCAATGTTGCGGAGACGGTACTTGATGATAATGGTGATGTGAATGAGAATTTACGAAATAACGGGCGCTGTGAATTATAATTTACTAAGTAACGAGCAGTGTGAATAATAATTTATTAAATAATGAGTACTGGGAATTAAAATTTACAATGAATCGGGAATTTATGACGATACGAATCAAAGAAAATGTTTTAAAAGTTTATGGATAACTTAGACAATGAACGTGAACTTAGTGATTAAAAACCATAGATTTAATATTCATTAAAATAAAAGTCACCTTTTCCCGTTGTGGGATGCTAAGTCCAGCTTTTCCTCCTGCTAATTTTTGTTGCAAAGGGGAAGAATCAGACTTTCCTTTCAATAAGTTGTCTATTGTTAGGGTCTGAAAAATAAAACATGTCTATTGTTAGGGTCTGAAAAATAAAACATGTCTATTGTTAGGGTCTGAAAATAAAACATGTCTATTGTTAGGGTCTGAAAATAAAACAGTTATTCTTAGTATGTTATTCGTCCCTCACAAATGATGCTGACCATTTGTTACAACCACTTTTGAAAATTCAATTAGAGTTATGTTCTTGGTTATGAGTTCGTAGATGGCTAATAAGCCCTATTCGAGCTGTAAATGTTCTTGGAAGTTCGGGCATGGAATGACCACTGTAGACGGGTCTTCGTCTATCCGTGACTTTCTAGCTGCTCTCCGCTATTGAACTGCTGCATTTCTCCTCTTTTCACAAGATGATGCGCTCTTTTTGATTGTAGAACGCTCTGTAGATCTATTTTGTGTAAGTTCTTCCCATGTATCTTGGTCTATTTTAAAGGCTTTCAGTGAGGTCTTTAACGAGTACTTGTAGCGCTTCTTTTGGCCATCTTGAGATCGTGTTCCTTTCTCCAGTTAAACATAGAGAAGTATCTTTGGCAGACGATGGTCTTGCATACGTACCAAATGACCTGTCTAATGAATCTGTGTCTGCATCAGGATAGTGTCAATGTTGGGGAGGACAGCTCTATCCAGGACAGTGGTATCTGGATTCTTGTCTTGCCATCTGATGTTCATAACATTTCTGAGACAATTTGTGTGAAAGTGATTGAATTTTTTCACATTACGTCTATGCACAGTCCATGTTTCACTAGCGTATAACAGCACTGGAAGTACCACTGCTCTGTAAACTTTCAGCTTAGTCTGTAGGTATGCCATTCTTAACAGTGGCGTAGCGTGGGAAAATAGCGCCCGGCGCGGAATCATAATTTTCCACATTTGTAATATTAAAAAAAATATGTCAGTGAATGTGAAAGACTGGACGAAAATAAATTTGCCGCCCTCCCGATGATGCTGCCCGGAGCGGTCCGCACCTCCACCCCCCCCCCCCCCTCGCTACGCCACTGATTCTTAGTATACACATTCTAAAAAAAAAACCTTTTGTATATGCATTCCTTGTAAGCAATAATAATAAAGGAATTATTAACCCTAAATGAAATTATATTTTATTAAGCATTTTTTCTCCAACTACTGTTAGATCTCTCTTGTTAAAAAACCGATGGTTTTAATAGATTTACAGAATTATGTAGTTCAGATACATTCAAATATTAGAGAAAATGACAGAAAAAAAGAAAGCTAAAAATACGCCAAAATACTCAAGTATAAACAAGGAGATACGTAACATGTGCAGAACAGCGAAAAAACAATGGCTAGAAACAAAATGCAGTGAAATAGAGATGTCCATACAACAGAAGACAAAATTAATGCATAAGGAGATAAGGCTGATCACAAATAAGAAAAATCCTATAAATGGGGGTGGCTGCATTAAAGATAAAAATGGTAAAATAATATTTGATAAAACTGAAGCACTCACAAGATGGGCAGATTATGTAAAAGAACTGTTTGACGACCACCGGAACAAAAAACCAACAATAAACAACAATGATGGACCAGCAATACTGAAATCAGAAGTAGAACATGCAATAAATTCAATAAAATGTGGAAAAGCTGCAGGCTCTGACAACATAACAGCAGACATAATAAAAACTCTAAATGAGTTTGGTGTAGATACTATCATAGAACTTTGCAATGACATATACGAAACAGGCCATATACCTAAAGACCTAACATCATCAATATTCATACCACTACCTAAGAAGACCAGGGCTATGGACTGTACAGAATATAGAACAATAAGTCTAATGAGCCATCTAACTAAAATACTACTCAAGATAATACATGAAAGAATTAAGAACACGATAGACATGGAGGTCGGTGAAAATTCGGTTTTAGGAAAAACAAAGGAACCAGAGAAGCTATACTGAGTATCCGGCTAGTGATAGATAAATATATAGAAGTCCAAAAAAGTATCTATATTTGCTTCATAGACTACAGCAAGGCCTTTGACAGAGTCCAACATGAACAATTATTAAAATGTCTTCAAGAAATAGGCATAGATGGAAAAGTCATCAGACTGATTAGAAAAATATATTGGGAAAAAACTGCATCAACAAGGTGTGAAAACAGCTACTCTCCATTCATAGAAATAAGAAGAGGGGTAAGACAAGGAGGCATTTTATCACAAATCCTATTTAATATCTACACAGCGAATATCTTTAAAAATATAGAAGAATTACCAGGACTCAAGATCAATGGGAAAATAATAAACAACATTAGATATGCAGATGACACTGTTCTTTTAGCAGAAAGTGAACATAAACTACAAAGACTAATAGATCAAGTCAATAAATCAAGTAATGAATATGGACTGGATATAAACATTCAAAAAACAAAAACCACGATAATCAGCAAAGACACAGAAGAACAGGAGATAAACATTAACATACAGGGAGAGAAACTACAAGTAAAACAGTATCAATATCTTGGACACATAGTCACAAATGATGGCAGATGTGAAACAGAAGTTAAAAGGAGAATAGTAATGGCTAAAAGTACCTTCAATGACATGAGGAAATTATTAATATCTAAACAAATTACAAACAAGTTAAAAATGAGAATTATAAAATGCTACATCTATTCTATGTTAATGTATGGCTCAAAAACATGGACACTAAAGCAACAATTAGAAGACAGAATTGATGCCTTTGAGATGTGGGTATATAGAAGAATAGGGAGAACATCATGGAAAGAAAAGAAAACAAATAAAGAGGTGCTAAAAACACTTAATATGAAGAAAGAACTACTAAGAGAAATAAAGATCAGGCAAATAAAATACTTTGGACACATTAAAATACATGACACCCTATTGAAGACTTTACTTGAGGGTAAAGTCAAAGGGAAGCGAGCAAGAGGTAGGCAGAGATACAAGTGGGAGAGTAACATTACACGATGGACAGGTTACAGTCTAGCAGAGTGCACCACCAAGACAAGAGACAGGAGATGTTGGAGATACGTTGCAGCCAACCTTCGTTGCGGAGACGGCACTTGATGATGATGATGATGTAGTTCAGAGATCAGAAATTAATTGTGGCGAGTTTTTATATGCACCAATAGTCTAACACATCGGACTTCAGGGGTGCTACGTATAGCGTTAGAATATTGTCAACTTCACTAAACGGTGAATGTATGTAGACATAATGCTAATAGCATAGCAATGGGATTCCAACCTGTTTGTCAGCTTGTTTGCATTACACACCAGTCCCTTTTATTACCAAGTGGTCTGATATCCCGACTTCGGCAGTGGTATCTACGTGCTCAATATGTTATAAATCTTATTGAACAGTGGATGTCAGTAGTGATATCACTAGTAGACCAATATAATTTTACTAATACTTTTATTATTACTGTGATGTACAATGTAATTATTAGTTAGCACGCACTGCACGCTGACCTCTTTCGTTACCTATCTGAATGCTGACAGCGGTCCAAGTTTATTATATGTTTGTTGCTGGATATGACACTACTGATAACAGGCGCCCATGCTTTTCTTTACTTTTCTAATGTTACGGTGATGTATTATAAATGAAACTATCCGGAATTAAATACGGTTACTGCTTCTTCTTCTTCAGCGTTCATTCTTAAACTCCCGCTGGTTCTCTCTTATAGCAGGACAATGGTCCTACAAGATGTCCAGCCAAATGCAGTTCAGAGAATGGGAATGCATTGTGTCGCCGTTTTATTTGCGCCACTGGCCCGACTCATTCGTCTTCGGTGGAAAAAATACAGGTTTGAACATGTTAGTATATAAAATATAAACAAATTAGACAAATTAAACCTTAATATCGGCTTCTTTGGCGGAGAGGTCAGTAGAGGGTTATAGTCATAACATGAACTGACGTGTTGGTGGTGCAGCGAAATTGTACCAAGTCATTGAGAACAGACATTGATTATTCTTCTTAAGGGAGATGAGGTTCATTCTCAAATTCGCACATGTTAACATGATGTATTCCGAAGAAACCGACTGTTTACAGCGTAGCTGCGTCTTTTGGCCTGATACATCCGACTTCAGCGTGGACTTTCATTTACTTAAGCAACTCCATTGCATGGGACAATCAGGAATTCGCTTTGGAAGGGGAATGTCTGCTATACGGACGATGTAACAGGTTCGGCGGAGTTGGGACCTAATCAACAGGGCATGGATACTTTGCATACGAGATATTGGAAGAGTCTCCATTTCTGGTATTTGATCTTGCCAACATACTCCAAAAGTGTAAGTACAAAAACTATGAGGCCAGCAGACATCAATGTGTGTCTGTGATTACATTGACATTAATATAAATAATACAACAATAAGAATGAAAAGAAAATATTCGACGACAAAGAACTCTCGAATTATGTTATGTGTACTTACTTGTTCAAGTGATGATGATAGTCTGAGGAAAGATACTAAGACTAGTGCCAGTACATAGATTTCACTGAAAGTGGACATCTGGAAGAGAAGAACATGTTACTTCATACATATTTTCTATGATAAAAACATGGTTCCTTTTTTGTGATTTTGTTATATGGGTGTCCATAACGTCGCTGTGCGCTTAATTACATTGATGGGTGACACTACGTCACATGAATTGTGGGTATTTAGTTTGATCAGTTGTGACGTCATTGAAGCAGTAACATTTATGGAATAAAAAAATAACTACTGCTCATGTCAATCGCTATTTGGGTAAAATAGCTCAAAGCTCACTGAAGCTAATTCTAAAGCAAATATTAGAACTTGTTCATCGGGAAACTTCTGCGCGAATTTAATAGCATCTTCTTTATGGTTAGTTACCTTTATTATTAAACTCTTAGTTCAGCATTTATCACCATTCTTGGTAAGCTCAACCGATCAAAGTTCACGCTGCTACCAGCAGTAATTTGTTGAATCATACAGTACACTAAATCACGGAAATATATAATTTTCAGTGACGTTATATTCAGCACATATATTTATTTTCAAATTCAGTGCACTTCGACAATATAGTCACCTTCTTACATATAGCACTAATAAATATAACACTTCTATGTTCACTTACAGACTGAAAAGGATGTTATTATATTATATTATATTATATTATATTATATTATATTATATTATATTATATTATATTATATTATATTATATTATATTATATTATATTGTATTGTATTGTATTGTATTGTATTGTATTGTATTGTATTGTATTGTATTGTATTGTATTGTATTGTATTGAAGTGTATTATATTATATTTTATTATAAGTGGTTAAAAGGCGCATAGTATTGCCGTAATAATATTTTTTGATTTTCTCCATATGTGTTATGTTTATGTTATGTAGTTCGTCCATCACAAGTGATGATAACCATTTGTTATATCCACTTTTGAGAATCAGTTGAGAAGATATTTCCTTGCCTATGCGCACGTAGATGGCTAATAACCCCTTATTCGAGCTGCAAAAGTTTTTGGACAGTTCGGACATGAAATGACCACTGTAGGGGGTATTTGGTCTATCCGTGATATTCTAGCCACTCTCCGCTGCTAAGCTTCCGCATTTCTCCTCTTTTCACAGGAGGATGAGTCCCTTTTGACTGTAGCGCGCCACATGTACTCTTAAACTTGCAACTAGAGTACCATACTCCCTGACTTTGATGTGACTCCCAACACGAAACTCTGTTGTTATGCGAGAACAATCTCAGGAATCTCCAACTATGCTGCTCGTGTAAATCAGATTTTGAATCCACAACCCCGCGAAAGTAAGACAAATGGCTTGAACACTTAGCTAAAACATACATCCTCATAAAACTTTTACTGTGTTTTCTCCCACCCCACATTAAAAAATACTTGTAATTCGTTTTCTTTCTCTTTAAAAACTTTCACTTCAGAGTTTTTCATAATGACAATCATCGCTGCTATTATTATTCAAAACAACATTCTTTCCAAAATATTTTGTTTATTGACGTTCTAAACAATTCACACTTCTGCTTGAGTTGACCAGCTGCAACAAAAGACGTGTAAACATTTTAAAATTTCTCTTATCCGTCGTCGTCTTGGGCGGTGCTTTTCCGTGTTATCGGAAGCGATGCCATCAGTTACTGTCTTATCTACTCTGTTAGTTAAACATTTGGTAGCATATCCTAGCATGAACATAAAACTCAACCTAAGCAATTTGGTTGAAGTGATTTTGAAGGCAATATAAATACGTTCAGTTGATTGTCATTGCTTTCTAAATTCCCCGGATACATATTTGTCTACTAGGATTTGAGCCTCGCATGGTTAGCTGTTATATTAGCGATCATGAATATGTTTAGTCAGCTTCTTCTTCTGTGCTCCTTCGTAATTTCCTGCAGATTAGCAGGATGTAATCCGGAAAACATAGCATATCAGAACTTGAGACAGATGTCTCCTATTTTACAAAACAATAATGTGAGCATGAACACCAAATCTGCACTATATGAAACGATCATCATACAATCACTATGCAACTAATGTCAAACATGGACACTAACAACAGAATTCAAAAGAAAACTTATTACAACAAAAATGAGTTGTCTACGTAGAATCCTCGGAGTAACAATAAGAGACAGAATCAGGAACGAAAACATCAGAAGATTAACAAACGCAATGTCAATCCTGGATTACACCAGAAGACAGTATAAGTGGTTTTCGCATGCTTCCAGACTACCATCAGACAGTTCTCCTCAAAGCATTACTATACAGAAACAATGGATACAAAGCCAGGGAAAGACAATACAAACGATGGATTACTGAAATAAAAGTAAATGAAACAAACATATATGAATCTCACAAAAAAGACATATCCTGAGAGCCCCTGACGCTGCAAGGCATACCGGGATATAAAGTGAAAAGAAATTGTCCGGAAAACCGAAATCTTGTGTCATGGTTTACATCTTAGCTGCGATATCTGTGCCTTTCTGACACATCTGACTTCAGAAAAGCTGGATAACTGGATCGCTTTGACCCAATAGGGTACAGGACAGCCAACTCCACACCCACCCCATAACCTCCTTGATCAGTTCTTGTGGCATGCATTGCAAGTAAAAGTGTTATTTTTTTTCGTTCCCCTTTCGAGTGCCGCCAACATGTGTGCAAAAATATGTTTAAGAATGAAGACTATCTTCTGAATCCTGTATCAGAAGGGGACAAACATTTTGAACCAAATCAGTATGGTAAAGGTGAAGATATTGCATTGGCAGCAATCTGCCGTCGGGGATGAAGATAACTTCATGTAATAAGTCACAGCAATTATTAGGTGGGGTGGCCTGTTGCTTCTTTACTGTCTTTACCTCCATTAACTCTTGCGTCAGGTACTCATTTACAGCCGAGTCGACAGGGGAGTGGTCGTGTCAAGTGCGAAATCCCGACATGAGACTGTTTTAGTTTTGTCCTGGTTTTGAACTTGGCACGCTGTAACCTGGTGATAGCAAACAAACCAAACAAGTTTGCTATCAACTAGGGTACTGTGCTCCTCTCGGTATATGTCACACCTAGCCCAGCATTGTGAGATCGAAAGTTATTATGTTTTATGTTTACCATGCTACCTGCCCAGCATGTCTGTACCTTCATCAACATTATGTGTATGTATATTCAGATTTAATCAGAACTTCACTATCTGGTATTTTATCACACAAATGAATGTTAAGTATCGTACGAAAACACATTAAATGGATATCGTTGAGTGCTTTCTAGCTGTCTGTAGATCAAGTAATTGTATGTAAAGGACAAATCGTTCGCAGTGTCTTATTTCTGCCGTCCGTTGGTTGGCTGTTGATCCAGCAGTCCATGGGCTCATGCCCTTTGACCCAATGCCATTAAAATTGCATTATATTTCTGGGAAGTCTGTGGATTTTTGGCCCACTCCGAGCCAGAGCATTGTCACGTCCTGAGTCACTGTGCCTCTATGATTGGCCTCAGCCACAGGAAAAACTACGATGTCAGTTTCCTCCTCCCCAGTGCTGCCCAGTACATCTCTGGCTCCCTCCCAACCACAGAGGGTTCATACATATATTCAAGTATCAAAACATGAAACACAATGCAACAACAGAATAAAAAATGAGAGGTATAAATGTATAGATGACATACCATGAAGCTTCTATAAGAAAATACCCTCAATATAACGGTATGTAATCTACTAAGGTTTTCTGTTCCATGGGTGGTTTGTCTAGTGGGCCATTGATGAGACCCACAGACTCAATCGCATGCGTCTTTCTGCCGTTAAGCTGATGTTTCGTGATGTCCATAGTGTACGCATTGATTAAGATGTATGATGGGAGCTCTATGGTAGACGTGAAGGTATTACGCTATATTTACACTCCAGTGATATGAATGGCGTAAGAGGCGACTAAGAAATGTTATCAATTGGTTTAGAAACCATACCTCCTGTAAAAAGTCAGTGCCCAAATTGGTAATGTTCATGTCGGATGTGTTGGGCTCGCAAGTGCAGATATCTCAGCAAATCTATAAGCTGGAATAAAAACTATTCTGTTCGTTCTCCGGACAATATCTTTAAAATATGCAGGACTTTGAGAGTAAACTTAGAAAAAGTAATAGTCCCAACTACAATATAGTACAATTAGAAGTCATGTTTTTTTTAAAAATATATAGTATTAATATCATTAAGTTTGCCGCTGCTTTATCTGTTCAATCCTCTCGAGTGTTTTGAGGGGGGTGGGGACCTAGAGGGTTCGATAGAATAGTAATAACACTGTTGCCTCTCATGCACGACTTGCGGAGATTGCTTGTGAAATTCACTACATAACCATTGATTGTTCCGTTAAAGTATCGAGTTGAATCTCGCTACCGGTTATTATGCAGCCGGATGGTCCACAAAGCAATAGCAAATTACTTGATATATTTATATTGTCTAGAAAAAACTACAACCAAAAAATGCTGGGTTGATGGCTACGTCCTGAAAAGAATGTACTATCCATTTTTTTTTATTTGACGCATACTTGGAGATTGGGAGAGAATCTCGATAAAGTGCAATTCGGGGAAGAAGGCTGTCTAGCTTGTAGCGCTGCATCAATCAGCTGCACTGAGTAAAACATTCATCTAGGACTTTCACAAAACTCCGGAATACCTATCCCTCAAATATCTTTGGATTACCTACCTATCAAAACATCTCTCGCTACCTACCCATCAAAACATCTCTGGAATACCTAACCATCAAAACATCTCTGGAATGCTCAACCATCAAAACATCTCTGGAATATCTAACCATCAAAACATCTCTGGAATATTTAACCTTCAAAACATCTCTGGAATAAATAATCATCAAAACGAAGTCTAGAGAAACCCACATTAGGAGCTGAAAGTACAATTATACAGTCTGGCACAGGAAAGAACAAGGACACTTGTACACAAAAGGGATTATATCAACATCTATTCATCTAACAACTAGAAGGCAGAATGGATGCTTTTGAAATATGGATACATAGAAGAATATGGAGTAGTTCTAGGTAAGAAAACAAAACGAACAAAAATGGCTATGCAATCTCTCTGTAAGGAAAAAAAATAACTATTAAAGGAAATACAAGTCTAAGAAATAAAATATTTTGGACATTTTTAAAAAACAAGACACCCTGTTGAAGACCATTTTTGAATGTATAGTCGAGTGAATGCGAGCAAGAGGTAGGTACAGATTCAAGTTGGGGGGAAATTGCACGAGCTGGACAGGAAACAGTGTAGAGGAACGCACCATCAAAGCAAGATATAGTGGATGTTGGAGATTGCGGATACGGCACTTGATGGTGATGATTTATGTAACTGTGGTGCCTAAAATACTACAGATACCTGGGAATTAGCAGCATTTCATCATGTTTTTGTAAAGAGTAAATATAATTCTCATCTTTAGAAAACCAACGGTGATACGTGTAAACTAGAAATACTCACTTCGACTTCTTGTAGACTTGACGGCGTAGTCAAAACTTGACTGTCCCACCTGTATTATTGTGAGACATGCACCACATTTATACATATCCGAGGTTCTTACATTTTTTCATTCTAAAACAGGATATTATAATATCGGGAAATAAATATATAAATTGAAGCTATAAATTGCCATAAATGACCTGTTGTTATAATGAAAAGTCAGTGGTATGGTACGCGATCAAAGAAAGTATGCATAAATATATTACGCTATTAGATGATACGCAATTTGTTCTAAATGTTTCTAAGGACACTGTTCTGTTAATAATATTGTATGAATTCGTCGATGTGTGCAATGTTTTATTTGCACGTGCGTAGCATGTAATGTTATTTTGGGAAGTTTTTTTTAGTTTCGTATCTGTACTGAGCATCTTTAATTCGTTAGGGTAGATAAGTCCATTAGTCGCTAGAGCTGGTATAACGGGTACAGTTTGAAATATCGCTATAGGGATATTAAATATGCATAGTAGAAGTTTGGAGGTTTACATTTGGCAGTAAAATTTCAGTAGGTGTGATGTGGTCAGTGGATAGGTATAACATATAGCGAAAGTGTGGGCATGAATAGCATGTAATGTGAGTGGTATAACATTTAGTGGAGGTGTGCTGTCATGTCACGTATTCCTTCCAGAACATTGTCTTCTTAATGAACACTCTGAATCCCTTTCTGTCTTGGGCGATGCGGCTTCAATTTTCCAGCGATGTATTCATGTTATCTTTAATGCCGTCAGTCCATCGTCTTCTTGGTCTGCCCTTTCTCCTTTGTGCCCCACGTATTCTCCCCTCCATTATTTGTCTTTCTAAACAGTTGTGTCTCTTTAAATGACCAAACAGGTGTAGTTTTCTTTGTGTTATTGTGTTTAGTAACCAACACTCTGGAATCTTCAATGTAAGTGTGATTCAATTGAATCTTCACACCAAGTGGAGGTGTGAGTAGGTATAACACCTAATGAAAGTGTGAGAAAGTATAGCAGTTGAAGTGGGTGTAACATATATTGGCCATGTGGGTATAACATGTAGTAGAAGTGTGTGTAGTTATATGTAGTGGAGGAATGGATGGGTATACGGTAGCTATAAAGTATAACGTAAAGAACATGTTCAACATGTATCTCAGTAAACGTATTATATGAAGAGATTCACTAGTGGTTGTCCTAAGTTGTGTTCAGGCTCCAAGCTCGACTGACATTCAGTTATGATGCCATGATC